>VYXF01001512.1:227985-266502 GCA_013397295.1 Polioptila caerulea
AGAACCCCCAGGTGTGTCCTGTGTCCTCACAGGGATTCCTACCTCACACGTGGCTCTCGTTATTGTTCCACATCCTATCTGCAGCCCACTCAGGTCCTTTTTCTTCGTATGGGACCTCTGTATTTCTCATCCCACCTGGAACCCCCAACTATGCCTTCCATTACCACCTGGCCAATGTGGGTATGACCTTCCCCAGAGTGCCGATGGCCCCACACAACTCTAGGGTTGCCCCCACTGTAAGAGCTCTCTGTACTTTGTGTTTCTGGTAGTAGTAATGTTGCAGTGGTTTTCTGGTGAAGGGTGTTGAATGGGGATGTACTTCGATGCAAAGAGAAATCCCGGCCTGCTCCTGATGGGGGATCTGAGGAGACTCTCAGCTCCTAGCCTGTTGGGGAGAGAGCTTTTCACTAGGATGGGGAGGAAGTGCAGTGGACTGAATTTCTGAACAATATTCATGATCCTAAACACTTCCCCTGAGCACTTTTTGAAGAGGAGAATAAGTGCATGAGCACCTTGGTTTGGTACTACCCCTGAGTTTTAGGGTGATCTTGCTGAAGCTTTTTAAGTGGTGTTTCTACAATTTCTTCTGTGCTACATGTGTTTCTTCCATGAATCTGACTTTCCCCCTCTGGAACACCGGGTAACTGCCTATGGAATGAAATCCTGTGTTGTTGTTATTATTATTAAGATCTGTGGAAGCTGCTAATTGGATGCTTAGAAGGATGTCTTTTAGGTTATTCTTTCTTAATGCTTGTATTAGGTTTTCTTGTGAGATCTTGGTACTGGAAGAGAAACATGTCCATGCTTCCTGTGCATATGCTCGGTGTTCTCTTGAAGAGAAAGGCTGTTCTTAGGGGAACACTGTTGCTGAGGTAGCCTGGATTCCCTTATGGCCTTGCTAAGTAAAAGCTGTTAATGGTTATAGCCACCCGTTAATGCCTCAGTAGCCTCTTCCCTCCCTTGACACTCTTGTGTGCAAGTTGCTGTCTGGAAAGCTCTTGGCAACAGGGAAATCTTTGGGATAGAATGCTGGACTCCCTTCAAAGCATGTTCTGCCCTGCTTTGAAGAACAATATAATAAATAAATAGAATAAATTGTGGTTGCACGTGGAAGCAGTACACACACTACTCTCTTTTCAGTGAAAAGCCATAATGGAGTTTTCACCGTAGTGCTTCGTGTGAATGTTAGTTTTGTGTCTTTTGGAAACCTGGAGCAGTAAAGAGAACAATAAGCTACTGGTAAAATTGGGGTGGTCAGACCATGGGGGATGCTAGGCTGTAACTAGAAGTCAATGATAGTGTCCTAATATCTTCCTGGCTGAGCTGGTTTGGCTTTAAAGGTGGATCCTGTGCTGGAGTGTGCTTGATGCATATGTGGTGCCTGAGTCTTTTCTTACCTCCCCTGTTCTGATGAATGATATTGAATGTTGCATAGTCTTTGTATTTCCTGATGTTGTGCTGTAAGGAGACAGTCTATGGTTATGATCTCCTATTGTTATCTCCAACTGAGTTTATTTTCCAGGTACTAACCCCATGCCACCATGAGCCCGACCGCTCCAGATGGGGTCTGCTGCTTTGAATCAGGATGCTAAAATACATTCCCTGTCCTTGCCTGTGTTTTTTCATTTTCCATTAAGGTTGGGTTTTATGTTCTCGAAAGATGCACAATAAAAACAAAAGCTTCCACATATAAAAGGGTCACTCTGGGGTGGGCCTGCTGGAGGATAAATCTCCTTGCTACTTCTTCAAAAGGAGAGCATGCCCCAGGAGACAGGTGTGTACTCTGGCAACAACCCTAAAGGTGTAGTGCTGTGCCCTTGTGGGGCCAAGCTGGTCAGAGATGTAAACCAGCAGAAGGATTTTAAAATTACGGGAGTGGAAGGACTGTGGAAACATGGACTACAACAGCGGTGGCAAGAGTGTTGTGAGCTACTTAAATGTCCTTGATCCTCTGATCTGAAGTTATTCTGACAGATTGACCAAGCCTTTTGCCTTTCTCATTTCTATGTTTTCTTTAATGCAAACAACTCATAAGGATGTAAGCACACGTTTAAAGTCAGATTCATATTTGTGTGTTGTGCTGACTCGACTCAGAGCCTTAGACCACTCTTGATTCTGACAGAAGCTTTTGCATGACGCTTCAAAGAGAAACAGTGAAATATTGAAGGTAGTTGTACAGTACTGTACAGCTCCATTGTGATGTTAGCAAAAATATTAGCAAGATATTGTTATGTGAAGACCTCTCACCTCTTTGCTTTAGCTCACTCTACCCTGTTGTTTTCTTATGCTCCACTTCTGAGGTGTGCAGACCTCGTCTTAGGGGCAGGCTGCAGTTGTTTGAACAGCACCTTGTGAAATGGGGCTTAATGGGTCTCCAAACTACCACAAAAGTGCAAGTAACTCATAGCAATGCAGAGTAAGAAATTTATCCTCTTCCTTTGTAAATTTCTTTACAAGTATTTTAGCACAGCAACGTCCTGTATAATTTTTCAGGTGTTTCACTTGTTATCGTAGTTTCAGAGTTTGCAAGCTGACTGATTGCATTGCATGCACAGAGATATTTCCCATTGTGATGGTGCAATCGTAGTTATTTTTTTTAATCGTTTTTTTCTTTAATTTATTTTTTCTGCTAACACTCTTTTCTTCTTTGCTTAGGAGATGTGGTTTGCCAGTCCATATTTTTTTTTTTTTTTTGCTTTTGGCTTCCTAGTCAAAATTATGAAACAGATAGCTACTACACCTTAAAGTTCAAGGTAAACATTAAATAATGACTGCATTGCTGTTGTAGCTTTGAATAGAGTTGTGAAAAACTATTTTCAATGACCTGTACCTGGTTTGCAGCCACTTTGATGTAAAAGGCCCTGTACCCATAGACTGCAAAGCAGCATGAAGATTTCTCCTTGTGTGTTTCAGTTTTCCTCCATAAGGATTTCTTACTTGGCTCTATGAATGGTTCTGTCTCATGCCTGTCCTCCCTTTGACTCCTGTACAGACTCTCTTGTGGGATGCATCACTTCTAAAACCACAGATACTTCTCAACCAGCAACAGCATTCAGCAGCAGTGCATTTTCAGCTTTATTTTCAGTAGTAAAGGTTTGGTTGAATCCAGAGGCTGATCTATTCTCAAACATTCATAAGAGTACTTCTCAGTTTAAATGCTGTTTTGCAAATTGATGCCTTCAGTACAAATTAAGCTCGTATTGAAAGTAAATCCTGAACTTGGCTTCCATGGGAGGTTCACACTGGTGAAATTTGGAGATGCTCCTGGAAATATACTGATTGATGCTGGCTTTATGGCAAATTAAAATGATGTCTGGCACAGTAGGTCGTCATATTTCTCCAGGCATCATAACACTAAGTTTGATTTTTGGGGCAACAGGAACAAGCATTCTGTCTAGGTAGGCAGGGTGAGGCTGTGCCTCTGCCATTAGCCAGTCTGCTGCTGCCCATATACATCTTTGCATTTTCCCTGAGACTATTTAGGCCACTGTCATAACGTGTCTGCACGTGCGAGACATCTGCAGATGCAAATGGAATCACACACGTAGGAGGTACAATTGCATATTCAAGAATAGCATTTGGCTTATGAGTGGAACAGGACTCCTTTGTTTGCTTGGGCAGTCACCTGTGCATCCATCTACATTTTATTTACATACACTAGTTCTTGAAGATTTTCCCACTGCTGTTTATTCAAGTAAACAGCAAGTGACAGTGTACAGCAAATACTGCGCAGTTCAGCTTCAAATTACTGGAAGCAACAGCTCTGTGTATGTCAGCAACAGTGAAACCTGCAGTTCCTTGCTGAGTTCAGGGAGCACAGAGAGGCTTTGATCTGTGGCAGCTCAGGGTGTGGATGTGCATTGCTGGTGGGAGATGGGAACGGTGGCTGAGTGGTACTGAGCTGGAGCTGGGAGTGGGTCACAAGGCTGGGAGGTCTGGGGTCTGACTGGGGGTCATCAGTACATTTTTCCTTCCCACACCAGGTGTCTTGCCTGCCATTCTCTGCCACTGTTATGGCATGTATTTTGTTCAGGCTCCCTCTTCCTGTTTTGTGTTTTTGGAAAAGTAACACTTGCTGACCAGTGGAAGTAACCTGTGCTGTTCTGGGATAATGCCTTTTGCTGACACTCATATGCTACTGGAAAGAATACCTTTGTCTGATTTAGTTTAATTCAGCTGGGAAATGAATTAAACAAAACTCTGAAAAATCTTTTTTATTATAACAGGAGCACTCCTCTGGGGTATTATTCAAGAATAGCTATACACACTAAATCCACACTTTCCTTTATTCTGAAGTAACCCTCTCATGCAGATATTGGCTAAGCATCTCTCCTGGTAGCCCATAGTGCTTGTGCAACTTTGTAAAAAAATCTGTTCTGACTGAGCTAGAAGTGATGAATTTTTCAGCGGTTTTATTTGGTGAAATTACTTGGTTTCTATCATACAAAAATTCCAGAGATATAAAAGATAATGAACTTAGTTATATGCATATAACTTTTTTAAGCGCTTGCAGCCAGTTCTGTGTAGTTATGCAAAGAAAAGTCTTTGATATTTTGCAGGATTTTATTTTTCAGTTTGCAATAAAGTATTTCATAAATCTTCAAAAGAAATGTAGGTCCAGGAACTGGAACCTGGGTGTAAAGTGGCTTAGCAATGCAGAGTTATCAGCCAGATGTCTGAGGTTACCAATCTGGAATTGCTGGATCTTCACTCGGTCTTCTGAATATTGAAACTTGTCTGGGTCCTACCAGAGCATCACTGATACTGAATCATATTTGGAAAATGTTTTACTTTCTGTGAATGAGCAAATACAAGCAAAATAAGAGTCATATGAATTTTCTTAAGTACCTGTAATCAGGATGGTAAACAGTATGCTGAAGCAGAGGTTGGCTGGTTTATGGCACTTCTCACTTGAAGC
Organism: Polioptila caerulea; assembly: GCA_013397295.1. Lineage (NCBI taxonomy): Eukaryota > Metazoa > Chordata > Aves > Passeriformes > Certhiidae > Polioptila > Polioptila caerulea. The sequence goes on from VYXF01001512.1 coordinate 232,904, forward strand.
TTTGCATAGTTTTATAAAGGAATTACTTTACTTCCTTTGCTTCCCAATCTCAGCCAAGAAAAGAGTAAGAGTTTGTCTGAGGTTAAACACCATGTACAACTGTGATGCATTATAAACTGAAAGATTTATGAGAAATAACTATCAATATAATGAAATAATTTTTCAGCTTTTCCATTGGTTTTTTTGAATGACTGTGTGTATAAAATCCTGTGTTGCTGTTTTCCACTTGAAGAGTAACAAAAGAATCTGGGGTCAAAGCAGATATTTAAAGTTGATGACTTCCAGAGCAGATGCTTTAAGAGCTGTGTCTGTCATTAGGTTGTGTCCATCGAAGACCAGGGAGTATTTCTGGAGACAGGTCTCAGCTCACTGAACCATCTGAGTGCACATTTAACTCTATGCATGCACCTAGTCCCAACCAGAGCCATTGTTTTAGATGAGTGGTATATATCATCCCTAAAATTCTTGTTTTCCTTGGCCACAGAGCATTGACAGTAGGCTTGTTTTCTGCTTCCAGAAGATCCCTCTGGAGGTATTTCACAGCCATCAGTTCCCACATGGAAAGCCCCGTTCATTAAAGAAAATGAAATCTTCCTGCTTTGTTTGTGAGAGCAATCTACTTCTGGCTCACTGAACTTTGTCTCAAAACCAAGCCACTTGTCTTCCCATAGTGCTTTCTGCTGCTTTCCAGAAGTGACCTGTTTAATTTTTTACCAAACTGATGCTTGCTTTTAGTTTTTTAGTCCAGGTTGTACATATATCATCAAAAGTTTAGCATGGTCTGAAAACTAGATGAGGTTTCTTGTAGAATATAGAATTTTTTCAGTTGTAAAAGACCTCTAAGATTGAGTACAACTGTTAACCCAGCATTGCCAAATCCACCACTAAGTGCTACATCTGCATGTCTTAAATATTACCTCAAAGGATGGTAACTCCACCACTTCTCTGGGCAGCCTTTTCTAATGCTTAGCAACTCTTTCAGTGAAGAAATTTTTCCTCATATACAATGTAAAGCTCCCTGATGCAATTTGAGGTCACTTCCTCTTGTCCTGTCACTTGTTACTTAGAGACTGACCCTTTGGTACAACTTTCTGTCAGGGAGTTTGAGAGAGCAATAAGGTCCCTTCTGATTCTCCCTTTCTCCAGGTTAAACACTCCCAGATCCCTTAACCACTCCTCATAGGACTTGTTCTCCAGACTCCTCCCCAACTCTTTTCTGGAGCTGGACAGAGCACCTCAGGGTCTTTCTTGCAGTATGGGGCCCAGAACTGGACACAGGAATTGAGCTGTGGCCTCATAAGTGTCCAGTGCAGGGGATGATCACTTCCCCAGATGCAATGGGAGTGCACAAAGCTTTCAATTGTGTGAATAAACGTTTGCTTAGTAGGCCTTTATATAATTCTTCTTCCTCTCGGAGGAAAAGAGATGTGTAATATTTAATAATAAAAAATAGTGTTTCATCCCATAGCCTGAAATGGCATGGAAGGAGGAAATCATGTTTTGTATGGCAAAGCATTTTTCTAAATGGCATGTTTATGCCTTTCTAGCATGGTGGCTGCAATTGGCTGCTGGGCCGATTTGCATGTGCTAAATTGCAGTCCTGGGGATCTGTGAAAACAACCCAGCAAAGCCAATCTCAGCTGGGAGCATGGAAGCTGCTGCTAAATTTGTGATGAGCCACCCCCAGGCCCAGCATGAGTCATTATCATTGTTTTGTTTTCCAGAAGTCAGTACCAAATGCTTCCAGGATCCAAAGCATGGATTATCTCTGGAATTGTATTTGTTCCCTCAAAGCTTTGTTTGTTCCAGATAAGAGGAAAGAATAGGAAAAAAATCTGTTTAAAAAAAAATGAAATAATTGTTTCCTTATTAGTGTTCTTTTCCTGCTTTTAATGTGCACTCACAGCCGTTTGTTCACTTGAAAACTCACTTGTGCATGGCCCAGCAGTTGCTGCTCAGTCCTAATCAGTTTGCTTTGTGCTGCTGCGGAGATGGGGAGGCAACAGTAAGTACAGTAGGATGAGGTAACTTGACTGGAGTCATTGTTTGGCTCTGGCAGAGCTGAGGTGGGGAGTTTCTAGTGTCCCTTCTATTTGCCTTGCTGGTTTCTCAGTGAGTGTTCTTATGAAGCCACAGCTGTGTGTGGGATCAGCTGGGGCATCCATTTGCTGTATGTCAGGAGTCTTTGGTCTGAGGAGTGCACTGGCCTGATCTCCAGAGTCCTACACCTGATTCCCACTTGCTGGGGTTGCTGGTCCTAGGGGAGATAGGACAAGGTGTTGAGAGAACAAAAGCCCCTGCCCTGTGCTGGGATTGTGACAACCAGTCAATTTGTTCCCAACTTTTAGCTCTTGTTTCAGGTTGTCTTCTCAAATAGACTTTGATGTGCCATGGACCGTGCAAGTTTACCTGCAGGGACTGTGGGAGGGGTGCAGAGGAAATGCTGGGTCTTGCAGAGGAAAGTGCGTGTGTGGGGGCATACAGAAGCATATAGAAGTGATTAAAATTCTAAACTTCAACATACAGTGGGTGGAAAAGACATGGACAGAGTGGGAGGCCTACATGAGCATGGGAGTGGAATAAGGAGCTGAGAGGACCGAGAAAGAGGAATGGAGAAAAGGGAACTTCCAGTGAAAGTGGCTTAAAAGTTTATTTAAACATGCTGTGCTTGCTTTGTGGACAGGAGTACTCAATCTGGTGTTTCCTCCTCTGCCTTACTGATTTTCAGGATGGGAAAGTCTGCTGGGAGGATCCAAAGTATGTCTGGAGGGAGGGACAGGCAAAGCAATCTTCCTTACAGGGCCGAGGGTGGAGCTGGACATACTTGCACAGAGCATCCAAACTAGAAAAGCACAAGGATCAAAAGTGTCCATGACACTCCACAATGCTCAAGCCTCTCTATGGATGTTGGTGTGTCTGCAGGATAACCACTGGAATGGTATTGCAACATCCTCCATGCTGCAAGTTCCTTCTCAAGTTCTGGATTTCCTCTTTTGTTGCAATGTGACATGAAAACCAAACCAAAGAAGATAATGATTCTGCTGCTGGTGGGACTGGACAGCCAATGTACTGCCACTACTTTCTGTGTTCCTGTGAATTAGTGTTACCATTGTTTATCCTCTTCTGTGGCTTTTTGGTGATGGAGAGAGGAGCATGGGAGCCTGTGTTGAATCGCAGCAGTGAAATTCAATGGCAGACCTTGACAGACTGGGACACCTTCCAATGTCCCAGTGTTGGTGGTCCTCTTGCTCTCAGTTCTGTGTGCCCAGGCCCTTTACTTCCCTGCTGCTTCAGTTTAAAAATAGCATTGGGGTATCCTGGGTGGTGTATTTGTGAGGCTGGAGGGACTCTTAGGTGTTGTTTTTGAAAGACTGATTTCCCCAGGTATTTATGCTCAGTGCAGACAGGGTATAATTTTTGTAAGTATTCAGTTGGCTGATCAGACAAATATGTATATAAATATTCACATATGGCTTAATGTCCTGTGGCTGTGCTTGGGTGTTCCTCTCTAATTACTGTAATTTACCTTTAATGGATAAGACAAAGAAACCTGGTTTGCTTTTTCCTCCGTTTCTGTGTTTGCTAAGTTTCTGTGATGAATCTTTTACTGTGCTCACCCTTAACCTGAAGAGGCAGTTGTGGGAATATAAATCATGCTCCCAGATACTTGCAGGCTGCTCAGCAATGAAATGCACTTTCCCTGCCACCCCTTCCCTGCTAAATGGCTGACACACATCTTAAACCATCTTGCTGGAGATCTGTTTCTGCCCTGCAGCTCGTTCACAGCACCTTGGCCAAGAAGGCAATGCGACTGTGTTTTGGGGCTTTATTTTTGGGGTTAGAAAAGGTTAGAGTTAGAACAATCAAATTCCTTCAGATGGTCTTTGGAGAATGGAATAAGGAGGGCAATTGAATGGGAGTGTGTCCCAAGGAAACGCTTCAGTGAATGAATTTCACACTTGTTTGGCATTTCTGGCAGGTGGTGGGTCTTGCTGAGAGCTCTCCCATGAGAGCTTCTCTCCTACTCATCCACAGCTCGTGCCCTTTGGGTCGATACTTCTCTGTCTAACATGCTGTTTGGCAAGGGATGCTCCCACCTCCCAGAGAAGGTCAGGAAATACACTTCCTAAATGATAGTCTGCTAAATATAAAAATATACAAACCAGAGGCTTTTCTTTGTTAGTAGTGAGAAAAAAAACATTTCCAAACTGGCAGAAAGATCCAGACAGGCACACTGCTTTGTGCCTCTTGGGGACTATTCTAAGGGCTGTCCTGGCATTAAGGCTGTGCCTACTCAGTGGGAAGAATTGATTACTTATGTGGATGGCCACTGAAGAAAAGAGTTTCAATAAGAAAGTCGAGTTTTGACAAGGGACTGGCAGGGTGCAGAGAGAGAAGTGCAGGGCCCTGAAGTGTGCTGAGAAGACAGTTATGGGTCTAATTCCCACCAGAGCCTGGACAAAGGACTGGTAAATTCTACTCACTCAGCCCAAAGGCATCATTTCTCTTTCTCTCCTGTCCCCCTGCTTGCTCGTGTGAGCTCCAGACTCACTGCAAGTCTCAGACTTATTAGATTTTCCCTGCTGCTTCTATGCTCCTAGTCTGTAGAAGGGGAGGACAGCACAGTGTTGGGGAGGAGAGAAAAGCATTGAATCTCTATTATTTATGGGAGTGTTGTGCATTTGACTGATAAAAGGCTGCTGGGATTAAATGTTAGAGGAATGATGTGCTTGTTACTCAGCAAGCACGTTGCCCCACTAACTGCCAAAGGACAGTCGTCTGTTGTAGCACTTCTATAATCAATCATTAAACTCAGAGACCAAGAGCCAGTATGTCTAACTCCCTACTTCATCTCTGCTTTATCCACAATGGTGTTGTGTTATGGAGGCAGATCTTCATTGGGTTTAGTGTAGCCCGGAAAGAATTTTTTGGAAAAAAATGAAGGAAACCTCTGAAAAAGTCACCAAAGAAAGATACAGGGATGTAGCATCAAAAAAATATGAAAGCAAATAATCTGGGCCAGAATAAAGTGTCCATCTAGCCCAATAGCCTTCCTCCATCCACATCAAAGAGTTAGGAAAAAGTAAGAAAGTGTGATCTGTCCCCCAAATGCTCTCCCAGCTGCTAGCTATTTTCAGCTTAGAAAATTATCTGAGTCAGACATGTACGTAATGAATTCTTAGTGGATTTTTCTTCTGTGTACTTGACCGGTCCCCCCTTGAGTTCATGTACGTTTTTAGCATCATAGTGTCCTGTGGAAAGGATTTTCCCAGACCTGTTATGTGAAGAAGCCTCTCTTTTCCTTTGTTTTGTACTTGATTCCTGCTAGTTAGTACTGAATGAGATAGAGAATAACAGACCCCATCCTCCTCTCATGCTACTTGTGATTGCAGAGACCACAAGGATACTCCTGCTAAGCTTGAAGAGTCTTCTATCTTCTTGTTGCCTCTCTCTAAACCATTCCCAGTTCTACTAAATGCTTGTTGCAATGAGAGGAGCACAACAGCACACACTTGCTTTTCTTTATGCCCAGGGGCTCAAAACCAGTGGGGTCAATTCACCTGGAGAGACAGCAGTTGTCATGTGGGATACAGAAAGGAAAGCAGGCTGGTGAGTAGGCTGTTATGGCCAAATGATGAGTTCTGTAGCTGTCAAGTCCCTACAAGCTTGTGAATAAAGTGGCACCCCAAGCTGTGGGTGGACACAGCCTCAGTGAGCCATTTAGACACGTCAGGAGATGAGGATGGCCATGCCGGAAACTCTGTGTGTGAGGAAGCGTGGGGGATCACCTTGAGACACGATTTCAGCTTTTGGATGCTTTGAGCTCCGTTCTGCCTGATGAAGTGTGCTGGCAGCTGGCTGCCCATGGATCAGAGCAAGAGTGGGGGAGCTGCTTCCACTCTGATGTGAGATGCAGCCCCTCACATCCAGAGGATACCTGGGGTGTATCTGAGTACCTTTCGTAGAATATCCCGAGTTGGAAGGGTCCCACAAGGACCATGGAAATCTGACTCCTGTTTTACTACACGTCTGCATGGTGAGAAGAGCTGTAGCTTAAACCCCATTGATTGCATTGACAAGATCTCCACCGAGTGTAGGGGAAGCCAGGGAGAGTTGTTCCGTGTGACATTTAGGCTGTACCTGCTCATCACTCTACCCTGGGTGCCACCACACCTTCCTCTGCCTTGTTACCTGTCTGTAGCATGGAGATAATGCTGCCTTCTTTGCAAAGTACCTGTGGGACTAACTCCGGACCTGTGTGGACTACTGAAGGACTCTTAAGTCTCAAAGCTATTTAATATTACTCTGTCTGTACACTGGAACTGGGGAAAGGGGCTAGGATTTTAGGTATTTAAGAGAAGACGTGCCATGAGAATTTTAGAGTATAGTTGAAATTCCTCATTTGTGCTTTAAGAGGCATTTGAGACTCCCAGCCATTCAGTAAGTTCCCATTAAGAGCACACGCATCACAAACTTCTCACGTAAAAGTATTTAATGTTCAGTAGGAGTGCAGCTTGCCAGGGAGAATATGCTGGCTGCCTATTAAGAGAAACAGATGAAGGCAATTGCTTTCTAAGGGTTAAGGATGACCTGGTAAGCCAAGGCCTGCAGTGTTAGCAAGTGCCAGCCAGCAGCTGGAATGGCTCAGTGATGGATAGCAAGTGCCCTGTCCTTCCATTCCTCCAAAGCCAGCCCTGCTCAGTGAAGGTTTCTAACGCTGAATCAGCAACAGCACAGAGGGCTCTCTAAAGGGCTCAGAGTTAATGGCTTCTGCACACTAAAGGTTAGTGGTGGTATCCCAGGAGGTAGATTTCAGAGGAAAAAGGTTTTTTTCACCGTTGTTTGAAGTTTGCTTATGCTCTCTATATTACCTGCTGCAGTATGCTAATGCATAGGCAAAGTGGGCTGTGACCTCAATCAGCTAGTTAATTTTAAGCCCGTGCTTAAGTGATTTGCTAAAACTGTGCTTATTCAGAGAAAGAAAGCTGATTGTATTTTCATTGCTCAAGCTAGGTGAATTATAACATCTAAGTGGTTTTAATGATGAAGGGGCATATTATGCTTTGAAACAATTATTTACCTTCCCATGAAGAACATTACTATCAGTCAGTATGTCTGATGATTGATAGCCAAATTCATACTTTGCTAATAACCCCCTCAAAGCTACTTGAAATACTGTATTGTGCATTTACATTTTTATCTCTGTAATTTTAAGATGAGCAGAGCTCATTAAATGAAAGTATTTTTATGTCTTGTGTCAATAGAAAATGTTCTTTTAAATGTTCAGAAGGAATTGATTACAGAAATATGGGAGAGGGAAGAAATTGTTTTCCTTTCGTGTTCGGTATATTCTTCATCCTTTTGCTTTTTGATGACTAAACTGTTCTGTATTTGCAATTGAAAACTGTTGATTGGAAACTCTTGTGAGACTAACATAAATGGGGCTTGATTTTGAAAAATGCATTCATGATTGTTTGCCTAATTTGTGTGTGCAATTAGTGTGATTGCTACTGGAAAAGGCCATCTGAGAACAGACAGTTGGAGACTTCTGCCTTTTTTCTCTTTCTCCCCCTCAAGGTGCCAACTTCTATGATGTCTAAATATTACTCATGGAAGTTTAATTTGGTAATACATTTATTGATATCTTTTCATTGCTTACCTCTCCACCTTCAGGTGTTTGTTAAAAGGCTGGGAATGATTATTTCTTTCTTCCTTCCCAGGTCCACTTGACACAATGTAAAAGAAGTTCTCTCATCTAAGTTGTTACCTTGCAATTTAGAGAGTCAGATCTCACTGGCGACTCTACAGACTCTTACATGGCCATAGTAATGTTTAAGTCGTTTCCAGGTGTGCACAAAGGATTTCAGCTCTCATCTGTCAGATCTTTTACTCCCTCCTGAGGAAACCTATGCTTGCAGGGGACGTTTATTGGTGACAAAGTGGAATTGTTTCATTTTGCTTTGTTTTAAACATGTGATGAACTAAAAAGGTAAGATGGATGAGTCTCTAGAGTATTCCTTTCAGGGAGGCTGAGAAACCTGGTTCAGGTTAGTGATTTGAAGGGCTTGTCAGCTCAAGACATCTTTGAGCTGACTTGGAGTCCTTTTTGTAGGAGATGGTATCAAGTCTGTGGTTCCTCAGTGGCTTCACTGCTGGGTAAGAGAAGGGAATGAGCTTGTGAACCCAACCTCTGGGGGCAATACTCTTATTCCCTCCCGCTGCTGGTGCTGGGGATTAAGCCAGTGGGAAACGAACCTTTTCTTATTATTGGTATTTTGAAACTGAATTGTTTTTAATCAAACCAGTCTTACCCGTCATCATGTGGCTACACAAGTGCTGCTGCTGTCAGGAGGAAATCAGCAAGAAAGCTGTAGTCTGAGGCAGGGAGGGGAATGGGTGGAATTGCCCTTCACAGCTCCTCACATCCTGGGTTTGAAGCAATGGGGCACTGCCCCATTGACCTCACGTTCATTGCTCCTGAAATGTTCTCCATCCTGAGGTACAACTAAATCAGATCTAAAGATTAGGTGTACCTTCCAGTCTGGGGTGTGACTCAGACCTACAGCTGCAGAGGTGGGAGAGCCATGGCAGTGTACAGAAGACAAATACCCCCTGGCTCATTAATGATGGGATGGAGAGCAAATACTGCCTGATTGCTTATTGGCTTTGGCCTTTCATTAAGAGTAAACTCAATTTTCCCAGTATTGACAGCTGCCTGGTGGAGGGGTCGTGCTATGTGGCAGGCACTGAATTGCCAAGAACAAACACCCAGATATAACAGTATGTCAGGAATTATACTGGCAGTGTATTTTGTGCTTCTGTGTTCTATCTCCTTGTTGAGAAGAAACAATTTCTAGGGATGAGACATTAAGTATGTCAATCCTGGCCTGTCTGCTAGCTAGGAAATGCTGGAAAATTAATGAATTTAATCGGGGAAGATGGTTCTTGTTTGTACTTGCTTACTCCTAGCCTGGGTTAAGACTCATTTAATTAAAGGAATGTAGTATCCTTTCCAAAAAATCCCCCAAGCCAATCAAAACCTTTGTTTTTTTCCTGCCCAGTTATTCTGATCCTTCCAAAAGCATAAACATTTATTGTGCTATGAGAGAGAACTTTGGAAAGGAACAAGCAGAACATGTTTTACCAGGGAGCATCAGTTTCTGCTGGCCCTAGCACTGCTCTTCCCCCTGCTCTGTCCAAATAAAGGCCCTCTCCATTAGCAAAGCTTGCTCAAGCATCTTCCCACCTCATTCTGAGAGCTGCTCCAGCCCCTTCCAAACATATAATTATAGGCATGGAAAAAAAATTTGTTCTTATTCAGCGCCTGATAAAATGGTGACTCAGGCGTTTTCATTTTCCATTGGAAATGCAAGTTCTTGCGCATTTGGAGTGCTCACCAGCACACAGCCTGAGTCTTAAAGGGAACTCTATCTGCGCCCTGGAAGGGCAAAATAGTTACAAATGCAAAATACCGGGTGGAGGCTCACAAGTAGCTTCATTTGGCTACATGGTGAAGCAAACTAAGGCCACTTACCTGTCTCTGCACTTACCCTTGCAGTGTAGTTATCCCAGCAAAACCCCAACCTACACCCAGCAGTGGGCTGTGGGGACCTGGCCAGCCTGGCAGGATGGAGCTTTCTGACTGCTGGGGCTGTTTGATCAGCCTGGCATTTGAGACAAATGGTGGAGCAAAGGCACCTGATCAGGTTTAGGATGGCCCTTGTAAAAGAGTGACGACACTCTCTTCCTAAAATAAACATGTTTCTGTGCTGTGTCAGGAGATGGCTCACACACAGGCTGCAAGGAGGCAAGATACTTGCTGAAAGGCATAAATCTTTCTAACCACCTTCAGTGGTTATTTTTAAGCTCAGGGCATGCAGCGCTATGAATCCCATCCCATTAGGGCTGGAAAAGTGTTAGCCAGGAAGATGGGTGCTCTGGAGCATGACAGCCCTCTTCCTCCTGCCCACATGACTTGTGCCTTGCAAAGAAAACCCCTGGGCTGTGACAAGACTGAAAGGATAATGGGCAGCAGCTGTGGCCCACCTCTGCCAGGTTTTGTGAGGATGGGCTTGAGAGTCCTCCTGGTAAGCTGGGTAGATGCAGCATGTTGCTTGATTTTAGTTTAAAGTGAATTCATTAAATGATGTTTTATTGTATTCTTCCAGAGCAGCCAGAGTTGTAGGATAAATATTTATATAGAACAGCTGCTGAGTTAAGAACAGATGCATCAGAAGTACCAATATATGTTTTTGCCTTTGCTTCTACCCAGAGGTCCCTGAGGACTTGATTCAGTGATTCCTATGGGCCCCTTCCAACTGAAAACACTCTACAATTCTATGACTTTCTTGCAATCAATTATTTCTTATACCCCTTCTGGACATGGGGCTCTTTTTTTCATTTTTGTTCATATAATTCAGGAAACAAATGCATTGATGAGGTAAAAAACAAGTCCATGAATGCTTCTCCTTTATTTTGTGGCCAACCTATGCCCAAACACACCACAGCCTGGCAGCTTTTCACAGGAGTATATTGTACCAAACCCAAATTAGTATCTAGTCCCTCTTTCTCCAAGCATTTGCACTTGCATCAATTGCTGATGTAGCTTAGTGAACAGGACCCCTCATGGGAAGGACTGTAACATCTCCGAACATGAGCCAAAATCCTTTAATCATAAAGAGATAATCCACTAAATAATTTGAGCCAAGCAGTCTGCAGGGCATGGGGAATGCTTTCAGGCTTTGCTCCCAAAGATTCAAAAAGTTCTTTAGGAACTGTTGCCCTAGTGTGTGATGCAGCAGGGAGAGCTGGGAGAAGACAATGTTTCGATTTGGGTTTGGTTTTCCCCATGACAACATAACTTCCTAAAAAAAAAACAACAGCATCTTGGTCTGCTGGGGAAAAGAAAGAAGGATCTTTCCACAGGGTATTTCTTACTTACTCTTAATGCTCCTCTGGGAAAATGTGGGTGCATTTTTACTGATGGAAAAGTCTTTCCCTAAATGTCTGAAGATGTAGGAGCAGTGGCACTTTACAAGTTGCACTCTTATCAGGAAATGAGTGGCAGGTGAGTGTGTATGTATTTGTTCATAGGTTCCCACTGCCTGTAGTGCCTGGTGTGAGCTCTCTCTGGCAGTGTCATAAGCCTGGTGTAGCATTAGCAGAAAGGCCTCCCCAGCTTGGGAAGGGGTGGGATGTGTTTTGGAAAGACAGGAGTGCAGGATACCTGTTGTGTGGTCCAGTCCTTTGAACAGCACACAGAGCAGAGGAGAGGTTTGTCAGTGCCCCAGGAGCAGGATGTTTGTCAGACCTACAGCTCTTGGCAACTCTCTGGCGTCCTTTGAACCACTGACAAGGGGCTGATAATGGGAGGAGAGGTAGACTGGGATGGTGCTGTGGTGGGGTAGGAACTCCCTTGACCCTGAGTGGTCCCATTAGGAGAGCAGGGCACGTTTGTTGCCTGAAGGCTGCCTGGGAGTATTGGCTCCTCGTGGTTACAAGAGAGACTTTGCTGTTGCCCCGTCAGTTGTGGTGGTTGCATCTCTCTCTGTTTAAGTCTTGTTGCATTATACTGTTTGGATGATCATAGGTCAGCAGTGGCAGCCTCCTTGGAGTCTCAGACACTGAGACCTGACAAAGCCCTCACACTGCAGAGCTTGGAGCTCCAGCTTAGGGCTCTTCATCACCTCTGTCCTCTCCTCGGGTGAGTCACCTTTGTGAGTAACATCTCACAATGCTCCTGCCTCTTGGAGTGTGCATTAGCAATCACTGGACTGGTACCTCTCCCCATCTTTGTTGCAGTAGTAGTCCTGCTTTTTTCCCCTTTAGGATGTTTGTATTGAATCTGGGAATTTGCAGAGCAGAGACTTGCATATTTTCTTTAATCTAGCTAGGTCCTGCACCAGTAACAGTGTTGGTATACTCGTCCCATAAACGCATACCCAGAGCAGCCAGTGTGCTGGTATTAATGATTCTGCAGTTCAAGCATTTGGATAATTTTTCTGCTATTTCTGTCATTCAAAATAAATAGATCATAGTTAGGTATGCCTGCCAATAGCTCAAATATATCTTCAGTTAGGTTGAATAGCATTCCATCTCAACCCATACTCCGTGGGACTTTCCAGGTAAACTTATATCCCATAAGAAACACCAGGATTACTCCTGTCTTGAACTATAGTTAGTATTCTTCCAGTTAATGTGATCATCCCTAGAATAGAAAAATTTTGAGCACCCAGCTATTTTCAGCCAAGCCCCTGACGTAGCCAGCTTCTGCCACTTGAGGGGAATGTCAGATATTTTCACATGACAGAAAAGCGTGGCAAAATTCCGTTCTATAAATTATTTTTAACTTTGGAGTTACTGTTTCTTTACTGGATTTCAATTTTTATTTATTCTTGAAACTTGCAAGAGATACATATCCAAATCTGCTAGATAGTTTTACAAACTACAGCCTAGTTTAGATGCCTGTATGGGCCTTTTCCTTTAATGAAAACCCTCAGCAAGCTTGAAAATTAGTGATACAGACCGATAGATACACCTGGAGGCATCCACAGCCTTAAAACATCAACCCGTGTTTTCCACCTTTTACTTACTCGTTGATTTTTGTTTGTACTGTAATATTCATGGAGTGAAACAAAATAAGGAACTGAAAAGAGCATTTTTATGTAATTTTGTGATATCTGTTAAAGTGCTCTATGTGTTTATCAGAATGAATCACTTGTGCAAAATTCTGTGCTCTTTTTTCTTTTCCTGACACTGTGAAATATCTACTTATCAGTGTAGGGAATGAAAGTACATACAGTATGGGGAGCAGAGATGCAGGTGGGGAGTATTTGCAGTGAATTCCTGTGATGATCAGGAAAGAGAAGCCAATTCTGAAGAATGTCCTGTGACAGCCAGACTGAACTTGAATGCGTCCTGGTACATTTCCATAATGAAACAGAAAATCCTGCAGCGAGGCAGTCGATCAAACGCTGCCGATGGCTCGCTCAGCCCATGGAGGAGCAGCCTCCTCACCTCCCGCCTGCAAACGGGGTCTGAGCAGTGTGGGAGCAGCCATGGCTTTAAAACCTTCCTTGCCATATGTCACAGTGCCACCTGAGCTCGCCAGCCAGACCTGCAGCCATGCGCAACACAAACAAAATCCACGTCCAAAAGATGTGTGCCAGGCAGAACATGTGTTCCTTTTCTCTCTGCTCTCCAGAATAGTCGCTGCACTTTTTCCTCCTCTGTAATTTGCAGTAATTTTTTACTCACCTGCAAGTCTTTGGTGTTTTCTGATGGCTGGAAATTTAAAAAGAAACACACCATTCACCTTCTGACTGCTGTCTGTGCTGTGTCTGCCAGCACCACGCAGGTCCCCTGAGGGCATTAAGGCCAATGCCACCCACATCATTACCCAGCTGGGAGGCAGCTGCTGGCAGGGACAGCCACTTTCTGCGGAAGCAGGGAAAGACTGAGGCTTCTCACAGAGTGCACAGATGCTTTCCACAAACATATGCTTAATTAAGAGGCAAACTCACCACCTGCTCTGCAGCATGGGTATCCAGGCTCCTTTCAGGCAGGTATTTGCTTTGCTGTGTGCTTATGCTTTTACAGGGGTCTGGAAGTGCTTTTGGTAGTGTTTGTGCAGCTGTGCCTGAAACCCCAGGCGTCAGGTGCTGTTAGCATGCAGAGCTGCCAGCTTCATTAAGGTAATTGTGCCCAAGGCCTTTCCTTCCTTATCCTGGCTTAATGAGGAACTGCAGCATCCCATCGATGCTTCCTGTGGCTGCAGGGAGCTGCATGTGGGTGGGAGCTGGAGTGGGTTCACCCTCTGCCCCTACAGCCTCTGGGCTGCTGCCATTACCTACAACGCCTAGCACTGGGCAGGGAAGGTGAGCTCCTAAAGGCAGACTTTGCTGCTTAAATTAGTATCTTATCTTCTAAAGATGCAAAGAAATCCATTTCTCCCATTCGAACACTTGCCTCTGCTAGGATGCTGCCCAGGTTTGGAACCCCTCATCAGCCTTTCCCTAAGCCTCGGACTCTCAGTCTACGGCCAAATCCCCGGCAGAGCTGGCAGCGCTGCGGCAGCCTGGGCAGGGATAAATGGGCCATGCACTCTGCAGCGTTGGTGGCAGGGACAGATTAACCCTCTTTTGCTGAACCAGTGCACTGGTGGCAGCTGGTGGGTGGCTGAGAGACCTCTCTCCCTGGGGTGCTCTGAAAATGGGCACGTGGCTCAGGGAGCTCCAAATATCTGCTGAAACAGAAGTCACTTAATACCTGCCAAGCCCAGCCTGTTTTCCTTCTTCAGACTATTCTCTCTGCACCCATCTCAGAAACGCTTTTTCCACAGGTAAATGCATTTTCTATGCCCAGTTTGTGATGCATATGACATCTTCAGTGAAAACGAACATTTCTCCTGCCGCATTTTCAGGTTTCTGGGTCCCAAGATGAGATAATGCACAGGGATTTCAACCTGCAGCCGCAGAATCTCTACCAAAGAGCCCGTGCAGAAATGCAAAATGCACATCTGTGCTCCAATCATGGAGCCGTGTTCTTGTGCCCAGCAGGTTTCCAGCCTTTTCATTCATTAAAGATGATTCAGGATGAGGACAATTAATTATTCACTAAGAGTCACTTTGAATTTTCACTGGCTGCACGAAGGTGCCTGTGGGACTGCAGGAAAACAACCATGGCAGTGAGACAGGTGCTTGCTCCATGCTGGAACACTGGGCCCCTCAAGAGCCTGTCAGACTGGCAGCTCCTGCCTGGCCAAGTACCCCACTCCCTGAGGGGGAGGCAGCACTGGGGAGAGCTGGAGCCCTGTGCCAGCCTGCCATGAGCTCGCAGAGGCAATGAGCATAGAGCATGAACCTCCAGGGATCCCCAGAGCCTGCCTGAGTTGCTGCACTGTGTTGCAAAAAGCGAAGCTGTCCTGGCCCCATGTTTTTCCAGCTGTGCAGACACACAGATGAACCAGGGGTTTATTGCTCTTCAGGACACGTTTTTCCCTGCTGTGAGACAGAAACCATCAGCTCAGGTATTGTAAGATGAGAGGAGGAGCGGGAAGCCCACAGCCAGCTTGTATTCAAGATGTGATAAAGAGGCTGCTGTGGTTCCTACCTGAATGAGTCCTAGGAAGGCTGGTTTGAGTTGTGCCTACAGTCCTGCTGCTGAGGTGATGCTGACCCGTGGGGCCGTGCCCAGTGGCAGGCTGGGTGCTGAGGCTGTCACTGGTCCCTGGCGAGCGTTCAGGAGCTCACAGCACTGGGGCTGCCAGCACCAGGCACAGCAGCAGCAGCAGAAATGTGAGTGGGAGTTGACTTGCTACTGGCAGCCCCTCTCTAAGCCCAAGGTGATCCCCCAGATTTCAGTGTGAGTAGGAACAGCATTTGCACCTCTTGCTTTTGGTGGGGCATCATGTGCCTAGGCCAGGATCCAGCTCCAGCAAAAAGTGGCTGCACTTCATGCTGTTCACATTGGTGTAACAGGCATTGGCTGGGAATGCTTTGTCATTTGTACCAGGAAAATGGGAAGAATCTTCTAAACTGCAACTATCCCATAGAAACCTTTTTGTTATCCTTGCATAAATTACAAGGTAGAACACCAGCAGTGTTCTTATGAGTCTTTTTTTTTTTTCCAAATGGAGTTAATCTTATACCTGTGCTGTGCCCAGGGCTGTGCTGCAGATACAGAAGAGGCTCTTCTGGCTGTTATGAAACCTTGGTCAAAACAAAACCTATTGGAACAATTGCTAAGAGGAGACCTTGGTGTTGGCCCACCGAGGCTTTGCAGCATCCTGTGTGTACTTATTATTTGCTGTGATCAATGACACTGCAAAGGCCGTTTCCCAGGGTAGGAAATGCCTCATTGTATAAACAGGCTATACTGGGAAGGAAAATAGTACCCAGGAGAGAAAGTAGTGATGCATTAGAAGTAATGGGCTCTATCAGTGTGATTTTGTTGGGCAAGGTAACCTCAAAGATTTATTAAAATAGGGCAGAGATATGAGTGACTGCTGCATTCTCACTTTGTAATGCATTTGCCAGTCAGAGACTAGATAGCAGTAAAGGCATTTCTTTTAACCACACAAATTCATTTAAACTGAGGTTCTGCAGTACTTGTTCTGTAGTGAGCTAAAGCAATATCCAACACCTTCTCTGAGTAGGAGAAGTAGGTATTCAGATAGGAATAGCTGCATTTGTTTTTTTCTGTTCATTTCCTGCAAGTTTTAAAGATCATCTGCAGAACAAATACTGAATATATGTTTCCTGAGGGGAGGAAAAAAAAACCTAACTTAAAAGATTTGCACCTGTGATCTATTCTCAGTTCTTGCTGTGGGGTCAGGATGTGGGACCAAGGGGACCATGGAAATTTCCTTTTTCCAGGTGAGCAACTAGCCAGTACAGAAAACCCCATTTTATTCTGTTAAAAGGGAATACAGTGCTTTACATTAATGCTGTGGTGGAAAGCTGTATGCAGCCTCTTTCCTACGTTAATTTCCTGTTTTATAGGAGAAATTACAAATGTTGGGCTTGCATGACTGGCAAAGCAGAGCTGCTCAAGGCAACATAAACAAATAGCTATGAATAACAGATCTAGCAGTAGACAAATGAACACAACTTGCTTGCAGACAAATGAACAAGCAGTACAGCTAAGGCCAAGCTAGTTAGCTAATGTTTTTCTCTGTAATCTGTGCACCTACATTACCCTGCAGGTGCTCATATCCAGGGCTGGTGTGTTAGTACATTGGTATGATTGGTGTCCCTTACAGCTTGGCTGTATATCCAGAGACACTCCCTAGATTTTGCTGGATGTATATTCAGGCAGCTTAAGTGCAGAACCTAAGCTTCCCCTCTCTCATCTTTGTATAGGATAACCGTGCTAAATCAGATGATAAAGGGACACAAGCTGCCTCCCTTGTAAACTCTATGTGTGAAAGAACTGCAGATCCAGGTTTAGGCAGCTGCCTTCTGCTTCTGAGTGAATTCTGGCTTGCAGTGACCAGGACCAGGCAGGAGGGGAAGGAAGTGTGTAAGGGGTAGAAAGAAGCAGTGAACCCATTTGTTCTCGCTCATAACCTGTAGACCAAGGCCAAGGTGTTTAATGGTGTCCACTCCAAGGCTCTGGTCAGCTCCAAAGTCCCCATCTCCCTCGTGGTGCTGTCCCTTGGGCAGTGTGGCGGGCACGCTGCAGGGTGCTGCTCTGCACTGTTAGACAGGGGAGCTGTTCTGCCCTGATGCTGGTTGGATTTCCAGCAGGGAGCGAAGGTCATCTTAATGTGAACTCAGATTTTTGAGATCTGTAAGGCAGAGCAAGATCTGTGGAAGCAAGTGGACATTTCCAGTGTCAGTTACAGATCTTTACATTTGTCAGCAAGCAATTCTAGCACTTGGATTTGCTAGGTACAGAGCACAAAGGCTTCATGGTGCAAAGGGGAAAGGCAATTTAATTCAGTGCTGGGAGAACAACATATCTGGAGGTTTGTGCAGTGCCAAAAAGTTTGGAGGGAAGGAATGAGATTTTTCATGCTTGGTCCAAAACTCCAACAGGAAAAAAATACACTTTTAACTTGTTAAAAAGACTTAGAAAAATGCTTTATGAATAAAAGAACAGGCATTTGATTTGCAGAGAAATACATTTTCTTTCTTTTCAGTTCTTCCAAAATGTTTTTAAACTAGCACTGTAAAATGTCACAAATTCAACGAACAGGTCAAACCACGTGCAAATGCCTCTTTTTTTTTTTTGTAAAACGGGGAGACGATGAAACAGGTAATTTCATCGACCTGTCACCTGCAGCACAAGGCACCTGCGCTTCTGTTGCAGAGCTGCCACGAGTGCAGAGGTTTGTGGCATGGAGGGGAAAGCCCTGCTAACGCAGAGCTGTCACAACTCACTGGGAGCAAGCGGTGCCCCGGGCAAGGGGCAGAGCCGTGCTACAGCTGGGGAAAGCCCTGCCTTTGGAAACGGGCTCGGACGGGTGTGGCACGGGCCGGCGATGGGGCGGCCGGACGGGGCCGGAGACGGGCGGCAGGCCGGGGCCGGACGGAGTTGGGCGGCAGGACGGAGACGGGCGGCAGGGCGGGGCGGCAGGACGGGCCGGACGGAGACGGGCGGCGGGACGGGGCCGCAGACGGGCGGCGGGCCGGGCGGCTGTGAGCGTGTCCCTGGGCACCAGGTGGCAGTGCTGCCGCGGGCACACAGCGCGCCTGCGGAGCCGCGGGGCGCCGGCACTGCGCTGCGCGGCCAAACCCCACCGGCCCCTCCTCTCGGGGCGCTGAGCATCCCTCTCCTTTCAACGATCTCTAGGCCACGCGCATTTTCCAAGTGTATGCCGAAATTATGTATGTCAAATTTCTGTTGAGCAGAGAGCCCCACCCTTGAGCCGGACCAGTTGTCCCTGTTTTGCCGCACATAGGCGCCGGAGGCTGCGGGTCTGCGGGCGGCGGGGGGGAGCTGCCCCGGAGGGTCCGGCCCCCTGCCTCTAGACGCTGGTGTTCAGAGGAGCATCTCGGGCTGCCAGCAGCTCCATTTCCCTGCAGCTGAGCCTCCAGCAAGTCCCGGCCCCTGGTACAATCTCCTGCGACAGCTTTGGTGGTGTGGAAGCCCCAGCTCCCTGCGCCGCAGGCAGCGGAGGGTGCCCGGCTCAGCACCTGTGCAAAGGGAGCGCTCCCACTGTGCCTTATGAGAGAAGTCCTGATTTATTAATACGGGTCTTTCAGGTCCTTGTAAAAAAAAATTCCTCCGTGTTTATACTCTAGGGTTTGCTTTTTTCTTTTTCATTTTTCATTTATTTCTTTTCCCTCCATTTTTCTCCCCCCCTTTTTTTCACCCTTTCCCCCCTTCCCCTTTATTCTTTCCCCCAAATTTCTTTTTTTTCTTCCTATTTTTTTCTTATTTTTTCTTCCTTTTCTCGCTTTTTCTCCCTTTCTTTTCTCAATTTTCTCCCTTTTTTCTCCCTTTCTTCCTTTCACTTCTTCCTTTCATTTCTTCATTTCTTTTTCTTCCTTTCTTTTCTTCCTTTTTTCCTTTCTTCCCTTTTCCCCTTCCCTTTTCTCTGCTTCTTTCTCTTTTTCCTCCTTTTTTCCTCCCCTTTTTCTCTTCTTTGTTTCTCCCTTTCTTTTTACCTTTTTTCCTCCCTCCTTTTACACATTTTCCTTTCCGCCCTTACCTTTCTTTAATTTTTTGTGTCCGTGTTTCCCGCTCCCTTCCGGCTGGCGCCGGGCAGGGCGGGGGCCGGGGCGGGTCCCGTGCCCGCGGTGAGCGCGGCTCGGGCACCGCTGGGCGGCGCTGCCGCTCCGCAGCCGCCGGGCCCGTGAGGGGAGCGGCGCCTCCGCGGGGATCGCGGCCTGGGGGCGAGCTCCGGCCCGGAAAACGGCGGAAATAACGAAAGGCGCTTCAGAAAGGCGTAGTTTAGGATAAGAGGCGGTAGCGGTGTCTTTCCCATGGAAATTCAGGGGTGCACACCCAGTCTGGACTGATTTAGGCAGGCAGTGAATTTTATCCTAATTTTCTTAAATGCCTGTGGGTTTGGCTGAGAACCTCCAGTGTCTCTTACAGCCCAAAGAGAGCACATTCCTGTGTAGAGTATCGCTAACTGTGGCTCAGCATAGATGGTCAGCCCTAAGGGGGACAGCATTGTAACTTGATGAAAAGAAACGCAAACTTGTTTTTTCTTCCTCATTTCCTTGGTGATTCTTGTATTGTTGCTCAGTGTCAGCAGCAGTTCTGGTGTGGTCTGGTCCCCTTGCGTGGCGCTGCTCTCCCTTTCCAGCTCCCACGCTCGGCTGTGTTCCCCTCTGTTGTCAGTCTGGGGATCCTCGTGCCCTGGGACTGTTCATTATAACAGGGGTTAATTGAGCCCCTTCCAATCTCAGTTGTAAATACCTCATCCAAACTATTCCACGTGCAAAAAGAAAAAAATAGGCTTGCTCTAATCCACAGGCCCTTGGAAACAAAACTGGGAAAGCTTTGGCCTAGGTGCAGCAGTGACCAGGATGCTCTCAAACAAAAACCAGTATTGGATTTAAAGGCAAAATGAGGTATTTTCACAATTTTAGAATCCTCCCCTGCCTTCTCCCAAAAATAAATTAATAGCCTGGGGAACTTTACTTTTTTCCAAGTCTTTATCTAATTGCATTTCCAGTTTTTCCGTGAGAGACATATTCCAAGATATTTTATAATTCTCCCACCCCCAAAGACAGGGGAAAGTTTACAACCTTCTAAGGTTTCCTGAAGACTAACCACTCAAGGGTTAAATAATGTAGGAAAGAAACAAGATTAACTTAAAGTAAAATAAAATTGTTCTGTGTCCCCAATATTGTTTTTTGGTTTTTTTTTCTTAAATTCAGTGCAGGAAAAGCAGACAACTTGGTGCAGTACTGTATTTTACTATTTTTCACTCTCCTCACATGCATAAAAGAAGGCTGGAAATTCTCTGAAATTGTGTGTGCTGAGAGCTGTAATCCTATAACCCTGCGAGGCGCAGTCACTGTGGTCACGCTGCTGTAGTTGGTTTCCTCATTTATGTAGGATGGAAAAGGATCTGAGTGGGAAACATCTTTGTGAAGCCCTGGTGTTTCCTCAGAGCAGGATGAAGGCTGCAGGACTAATCCCTGTTTTGCACACTGGAAAGACAGGGCTTCCCTGATGCCTCTGAGTCTCTTACCAGTGAAAATGGCTTTGTTGGTGCAGCCCTGGGGAAGGCGGGGCTTGGGTGGGATTAGTGGGTCCCCACTGCTTGCCTGGTGGCACCTCCATCTCCCCTGCCTCTGGGCTGCTGAGCTCATGGTTCTGGAGGCAGGAGGACTGTGGATCTGAAAAATAAAGTCCTGGTGAAGCAAGGTGGCAACCTTGTCCCTGGTTGCAGTGCGAATCCTGCAGACACGCAGGAAGAGGGGGCGAGGGTGGCTGGGGAGCCAAGGCTGCTCTGCAGCTTGTGTGCCAAACTCTCTCCGTATGGCCTCACGGGGGGAGCGAGATCTGGTGGGGTCTCTGCTCGAGGTGCAGAGAGGCTGAGCTGCAAGCAAAGGGGATGCTGTCAGAGGTGTCAGCTGAAGAGTGTCGGTCCCTTCCCAAAGGGGAGCCCTTCCTGACAGCTCCATCTGTGAGAGCATGGGGAAAGCCGAGGCCCCCCATCAGCACCTCTTGCCTGCATTGTGTGAAAAATCCCACCCTGAAATCCATCTGCCCCCCAGGGAAGTGTCTTTGCGAGCTTTCCTATGGGGAAGGCTCACAAAAGCAGGATCATTGCCTGGATTTCAGGGGTGGAAGAACCGCAGTGTGGGGAGGAGGGTATGCACCCGTGGTCACTCTGTGGTCTGGTGGTAGTCAGAGTGTAGTTGGTCAGGCTGGTGCTTTCTCTTGGCTTTGAGCGTGATCTGCAGTGTTTGTGTCTCAAATGCTTCAGTGCTGTGCTTGTGAATCAGGCAGAAAGACTGCTTTAAAAGCAGGCAGTCTAGTTTTAGAGCTGGTATAATCATAATTCCTACACCACTAGGAGCAGGGAAGGAGGAGCAGATAAAAATCAGAAAATTAGAATTTATTACAATAAAAGCCAAAGTGCTAGAAGCCAAAACTGTCATTGTAATGTGAGCTCTTTTTTGATAGTGTCCTATTACATCGTATAAGAGGTTGAACATGCTTACGAATATCTTGGTTGGTAATTATCTGATTTGTGATATGTAGCTAATGTGAATTTGTTGTTCTGTACATTATACAGCAGTAATTCATTTCTGAACAACATTAACTGGCACTATAGCGGTTCAGTGCAGAAATTACAGGCATAAACATATGTTTCACTGAGGCTGAGTAGTAGTTAAGTTGAAACACCAGCAGTCCTGGTCAGGGGAGATGTGGGGTGAAAAGCTAAGGGTTCATCTGTTCCTAACTCACCCTGACAACAGAATCCTCCTCACCCAGGTGATGCTGGGTATCCTCAAATTATCCATAAAGTAGAAAAGACCTGTGCAGACAGATGTGGTACCAGATGTGGCATGGGGACCCCACATGTGGGAGCTGACATCTTCCCTGTTCTGGAGTGAGTTTGTGGAGAGTGGTGTCCCTGCAGGCTGCACCAATCAATAGCAAAGATCTGCAGGAGTGGCTTTCAAATTAGATAAGCTTTGGAGCTGATGTCTGAATGATGGTAACAATATAAACACTTAACTGAATGCACTCCTGTCACTGCATCCCTAACAACTCTTAGATAAGACCATTTGTATTTTATGGGATCTTATTTGCTTTCACTTTATTTAATGACACTACTAAATAAAAACACTCAATAATTGTTGTTGCTTGCTTCAGTTCATCAATTAAATGTGCAAGGCTATTAGTATAGATATATTTTAAGATGGATTAATTAGCAAAGGTTAAATAAAACACCCTACTGAATGCACATCAAATGTCTCCCCATTCTTAGAGTATTAAAAAGAGATTTTTTGAAAGTCCAAAAGTATTGGTGCTACACATGAGAGAAAGAGTCTCTTGGCTCATGTTATTGCAGGCTGTGTCACATAATATTTTCACAAATGTGCACAAAAAGTCTCCTTGGAACAGGAGCAGAATGAGAGTAGCAATGTGCCCACTGGTCCTGTTGGAAGTGTCTTACTCCTCTGATCGCTAGAAACCATGTGTAATTTCTAGTCTAAATTTATTCTTGGCCAGTTTCTACCCGTTTTCTCTTGTGCCAGCATTGTCCTTCAGCTCATCTGTCCTCTGACTGCTGTTATTTATGTCCTGTTTACATTTCTTTCTGCCTGGGCAATGAAGATCTATGAAACATGTCCATTCTGCTTTAGTTTGTCGCCAGTTTCACTCTCTTAATTGCTCTAGTGCCAGGGTTTCAAACAACACAAGGGAGCATCCTTTGTTTTAAGAAGAAAAGCTTTCATTGAAGCTGCACAATATTGTGGGCATATTTCCTGTTTGACTGAGGGTTTATGAATTCTCTATATTTCCTTGAGTTTTTATTTTCCCCATAAAATTGGAAAGCTGGGTCAAATTTAAGCTGACAGACTCCATGTCAAATGATAAAATAAACAAAAAAGAAGACTTTTCAGACCCTACATTGTGCTAGGAGTCAAGGAAGAAAAGTGAGAGAATTGCAATAAATGCTGAAGCTATCCATGTGCAAATAATAAGTAGCATGTAGCTTTTTCTAGAACAAATGCCTAGTGTCTTTATGTCAACTGTTTTTTTTTCAAGGGGAAGTTTGCAGGAGTCTGTTTAACTGGGGTGAGAGCTGGTGCCTGCTGCACAGGGATCTCTTGCACACCCCACAGAGCATTGGTAGTGTAAGGGGCTGATGCTGGAGTTTATGGGGAGATCCCTGGAGCATCAGTGAGATCTGGAAGTTTGTTTCATTCATGTAGATTTTGATAATCCCAACCCACATTTTTTTGGCTCATGACAGGTAAGACTTGCTGACGGATAAGCAAGGACCTCAAAGTTGTTGAAGGTAATGAAGTGTCTATGAATTGTGCTCTTTCACAAGGACACGTTTGTGTTGCATATGCTCCTTTTATTGCTACTGTCTTCAAGCTTCTTTACCTGCATCTTTAATGAGGAGACAAACACTGCCCTAGTAGCTACAGGTCTACACACTTAATTTCCTAAGTGCCCAACTTTATCAGTAGCTCTAAGTCACTTCCTTGTCAAATCAGTTTTTTCATCTGATGGCACCTTCTTGCACCCCACATTTTACAGCATTTGAGGTGGGCTGAAGTGGGTATTAGAGGCACTAGAAGTACCTCTTAGTTTAGTATCTGAGTTTCTAGAAGTATCTGCTCTAATGGACTAAAGAAATAATAGATTTACCTCAACACTGAGAAGGAAACATGTAATATTGGCATTGTTTAGCAAACAGAAGACTTCCCGAAGCCAACAAATGAGTGACAAAGCTTGCATCAGGCTTATGAAAACGAGTTAGGGGAGAGAGAGCAACCTTGCAACCAGAGCACAACTACGCTGTCCAAGCCACTGACAGGCAGCATAAGCCTACCCTCCTCCAGGCTGGAACTGCCCGGCATGTGTTGCTTCATTTCCTTTCTATGGGGAGGTTGCCTAGGAATACAGAGCCTCTGGAGCTGAAACATGGCCTCTGGAGGACAGAAACACCAGTGGGGCCTAACTCTGCAGAAGAGCTACCTCAGGAACTAGGCAGTTCCATGAAAATAATTTTGTGCCTCCTTTTCCTTGGTGCAGAAAATCTGAGACTGTGAGAGCATTAGGATTTCAGCCCCTTTGCTGCTCTGGCCCTCTTTCAAGATTGAAGGATGCTTTTTGGGCAAAAAATCCCAACTTGGCTCTGCAGCTAATGGATAGCTGGTCATCTCTTCATGGAGTGCTGAGGATCTCTGTTGCCATATTGCCACCTGTACCCAGCACAAAGTCATGTTCTCCTTAATTACTGACAAAAATGTCTCTTCAGAAGCCTCCTAATAATTACTCAAGTACCCACTTAAGTGGCTTTTAATTCAGGCTCCTCACCCTCACACTTACGCATTTTCCAATTGCCAAGCACAGTTAGTCGTATGTATAAGCTTCTGCCAAAAGAAAATGTTAATACACTGCCCCTTGGTTTATACTACCTTGCATGAGCTTCAGTGAGCCTATAGCATCTCAGGAGATGGTATTTCCAACAGGCTAGAGCAGAAGCATTCAATCATAATGAAAGATAAAAGCTCTTGTTGTGAATTTCCCTACATCTGACAACACTTGGCAGTTCTACAGCATCTCTTGTTCTGCTGCTGGCTGCCTTTTCAGCTCCTCTTGTTATTGGAGGCTGGGGCAAGAGGGCCCACAGGCTCCTGTCAAAAGCTCTGGGGTCAGGTGGCAAGGATAAGCCATAGGCATCATGCTGGGTGCCACAGGAGGCGGCTGCCACTGCCAGTGGAGTGGTGGGAGGGCAGCATTTCCAACTTTGTAGCCTTTGTGGGAGTAGAAAGGGAAGCTCAGGGGATCCTGTCCTCTCGTCCTGTAGGACCCAACTGCATTCAACAGGGAATGCTTTAGATCATGACTTTATGGGTAAGCAGGGTCTGTTGCCTGTTTCTCCATGACTCACTGAAGTCACAGCTCTCTCTGCTTAATTCCACTGTTTAACTGGGGTAGTCTCCAAACACCAGGTCCAGTCAGAGATCTGTTTGTAGCAGGCTCCAGCAGCCCTGTAGTGACATGTTTTTTTCTGTTTGTGATGGAGACTAAAGGGACACTAACTCTGTCCCTGATGTGAAAAAAGAAAGTGCAAATGAAGGGGGAGGGCAGGCAAGCATGACCAGAGAGGAAGAAAGAAATCACACTGTACAAGAATTCCTAGTCCAAGATAGAAGCTGTAGAGGGGTATTAATAAAGGATGGAAGGAAACAGGGTTGCTCTTGTCCAAAAGCTGTTCTTGCAAAGTCCTATAAGAGCCATCAAAAGTGGTTAGAACAGCTATCTTTAACTGGCATCTTCTGCTTCAAGCACTTTGGGAGTTCAGCAGTCTGAGAGCAGAAAAGGCTGGAACTGTAATTCATGTCAGAGAGACACGTGTGAGTGGTACAGGTTGGGAAGCTGTGATGGATGCATCCAGAAAGAGTAGCCAAACAGCCAGTAGAGGTGCTTTTTTCACTTGAAAAATGCCACTTTATCCAAACGGCGCAAGAGAGAAAGGAAATAGTCATTTCAGAAGAGTGTGTTGCACAGGGATTTCAGTGCCAAGTTCCATGCCACTGCTCTGCCTACTGCAAAAGCAGAGGCTTGGTCTGGACATTGGTGAGACCACCACTTCTACCACATCAGTGTGATTTCCTCTCTTCTGGCACTTCATAGTGAGCTCCAAAAGGTCTCACTCATTTTCATTTTGCATAGGGAGGAAACGTAACTTTGAATGCAAGATTTTCTGCAGGCTGGATTTCTGTTCATCTTAGCTCTAATACCGACTGACACCAGGTGAGTGTCAGAAGCCAGGCAGAAGGGACCAGCAGTGATTATGGGTCTGGTCTCCACCATAACTCAAATCAGGACTGCACCAAGCAAGCCCAGTAAGTCCGGTGTGGCAGGCATAATCAGTAGGGCAAGAAACTCTGAGCTAAGTGGGATTTGGACTAGATGTTAGAAGTAGCCTTTCTCAGCTGAGGGTGGAAGACAGCTGTATTCCTAAGGGAGCTGTGGGATGTACAGGACTACAGTGTGGCAAGTACTTGATCAGAGATCAGACCATCGGACCAGCCTTGTCAGTGATGATGAAGGTACTGCTGGCTCACTACACGGCTGACTTCTCCAGGGTCCCTTATACCCTGTGCACTGTGATATCAGCTCATCTATTTTTGAAAGAGGTTGGCTCTTAGGGTGGAATGATAGAAAATCCATCACAATTCTTGCCATGTTGTTCTCTTGATGAATTACTTTTGATATTAACAATAAACATGAGCCTTGCCATGACTTATAGCCTCCAGATTTCACTCTGACTTTGCTGGATTGAGACAGTCCCTCCTATCAAAAATGTTCTTACTGAGAAGTGAGAGATTTATCAGTCAGAGCTAAGTTCTCTCTGTCATTTTCTTTGATATCAAGACTCTCAACCATTTGTCTTTTGTGGCCAGATTTTCAGCAACACCAAACTATCAGTGGCCACGGTATTAATAGGCTAAATACAGGCGAATACCAAGAGCATTTTCAAGAGTGGCCCCCTGTGAATCCCTGTAGATGTTGCTATTACTGCAACCAAGAGACCAAACTGCTCATGTCTTTCACTATATCTGTATTCTTTGTAGGCCTCAGAGGATCTTTGTTCTGCCACTTCTGAAGTGTGGTAATCAGACTTCGTGAGTCGGGATGCTGGTGTTTGCTGCACTGGGTACAATGTATTTGTACAAATTGGGTACAAATGAGCATTGCTCATTTTTCTCCCTATTGCTCCATCCATGCATGCATGGGCTTGGGCTCTCCTAGCTGCAGTTCTGTGCAGAAAGCTCCTTTTAGCTGTATTTCTCACGTGGTTCCCAATTCCCAGAGTCACTGCTTTCTGAAGAAAAAAATTATCCAGTCTTGAAAGTAATACAGACTGCACGATTTATCCCCAGAGATTTGATCTGGCTGTGTTAAAAGGGAACTTGTTTCTATGAACTCAGTTTCTGTGTCAGTTCAGTTTATTCTCTTCTTCAGACTTACCGCGATCATTAATTACTACTGCTTTAGTCTTTGTATCCTTGGCAAACTTAGATTTCCTTCCAGACCACTGATATCTTTATTGGTGTCTGGATTGCAGCAGCTGTAAGAGTCCAGGGAAGGAGAACATGGGATTTCATTTTGCTGAAGAGATAGAAGAGTTGATTTATTGCTGGAGAGGGAAATAAATTATAATGCAAATAGCAAGAGGTATGCTTGGAAGCCAGGAGTTTGTGGGGAAGCATTCACCCAGATCCTTTTTACCCAGCACTTTAGGTCAGCAGGGGATGAGGGAGTCTTTAAACCTTGTCCTGGCTGCATGACAGCTGTAATCTCACATTTACATTTAGTGTTGAATATGCCCTTGCAGTATGCAGGAGAAATAAGCAGGTTTTGTTAAGTAAGATGCAATCTGAATGCATGTAATTTCAGAGGCATCTTTAAGGCAGGATTAATGTCCCAGCACTCCTCGACTGCAGAGCTGGATGGCAGTGGGAGTACCAGGTCCTGTCAGAGTTGCTGTTTTTCTTCTGAGCTCTCCAAACTGGAAGAACCCTTTGCTGAGTGGCAGAGCAATGGGCTGCCCCGGTGAAGCATTGCTCTGCTGACCCAGCAGGATTTGAGCTATGACCTAGCTCAGGCTGCAAATCCTGGGCTTGTGGATTTGGAGGCTGGATGAAGGGACAAGCAAAGTTTGGGGTCAGGGCCTCTTTAGGTCTGTTTGAATCAATCAGATTTACAGGTCTGGAGGAAGTTTGGTATTGATATTTTGGTATTGAAATTTTGGTATTGATAGCTTCTGGCCCTTCCTCCCCCTCTTGACCTATGCTGGTGCCACAAAGGTGCATTAAGGAGGTGGATGTCTTCAATCTCCAAGCCTTGACCTGCTGTGGAGCAGATGGTCCCACAGCCCTGCTGGAGGAGCACGATAGGGGTTTCACTCTCCCTCCCTCCTTTCTTATCATTCTCAATCACATAATCGGGTCGGTTTGCCTCAGCCAAGATCTAATCAGGAAGGATCTCTTTGACTTTCAGCAAAGTCAGCTTGATGGAAACTTTAAATTGAAAGGCTTTTCCTGACACACTTGAAAATGGTTTTGGCTGAAATTGGTGTCTGGCTGCATGGTTACAACATGAGGAGTTTTCCTTCCTCCTAGGGAGAGGGAGAAGTATGGGCAGCCTCTCAGACCTCCTGAGCCCAGGGGCTTGGGGGCCCTGGGCCTGAAGCTGCACTGTGGGGCTACACTCCCCTCTACCCAGACCACACCACCTTCATGCAGGTGACATGTAAATCCAGTCACAACCATGTTCAGTGTCCATGAGACCTTGTCATCTCTGGCATTATTCAAACTGTAGGCCAAAATGGGCTACAGGTTGTCATCAGATAAGATTTAAAGAGAACAGTGGAGATGGCTGACCTCTCCTAGGGAGAAAACTAGGAATTGTGTTGTTCCTAAAAGCGCTGCTATCCTGAGGTCTGGGGACTGAGTCTCAGCTCTAGACAGAGGAAGACATGATGTGTGTGTATTCAGCCTCAGGCTCACGAGTGGGGTTGTTCGGTGGTGGCAATTCCACCATTTCCCTTCAAGCTTCTGCCCTGCATTAAAAGCACGAGGGGTGTGGTCTTCTTCTAAACACACTGTGAATGCAGATGGAAGACCAGAAGTGAAATCTCAAGTCCGCGCTTTCTTTCCTCTCCAGGGTTCTTGTAGTTCCTGTGGCTTAAGGCTATTTGACAGGCAGCCATGGGTGAAAAATCCCTAAGGAAGTGGATGGAGGGAGTTGCTTGATGTTGGGAGAAGCCCAGTGAGGAAGAAAGGAAGAGAGGCAGCTGCCTGTCCTGTCTTTTAAATTCAGCAGCTCTAGTAAAGGCAAGAAGATATTTGAGTTTTCTTTCCAGATGCATAGATGGGTGTTTCTAAGCCTGGAGCAGCTGGTTATCTGTGTGCCAATGGCTCAGCAAGGGTGGGCTCTTGGCTCTGCCTTGCACAAGGTGACCTGCAAGCAGAGCATCTCCCTGATGGGAGATCCTTCAGCAAGGCCTCCTCCCTGCGCTGCCCTTATGACTGAAGTGCTGTGTGGGAGCTGACACTAGGCAGGTGTTTGCAGGCCCTTTCTCTTGGACTCCTGCCACTTAGGAAGCCACAACTAAAGTGTATCACTGCAAGGACAGCAGCTTTTCATGTCCTGATCCCATTGGGGAAGGCAGTGGCAGAATGGTTGAGGAACAGAACTGTTGGGCTGAGGTGATAAAAACGGATTTGCGATAAGCCCACCCTGAATAAGCCCCAGGTCTGGCTCTGGCATGTGGGACAGGCCCTGACCTGTCTGCAGGAAGTCTCTCTTCATGTATGCGAACAGTTTGAGATGCTCCCTGCTACTGCTCCTTTTCAGGCTTCATTTCAGGGAAATGATCCCAGCAGGTGCTTCCAGAACCCTGGAGACAAAAGTCTATTCAGCCATACAGGAGGCTTCTTGAAGAAAAAATGCTTCACAATGCTTTCATTTCTAGACAGCCACAGTTCCCTTCGGTGAGGTGAAGCTTTCTTGTGTTGCTCTGCCTCCACCTCATATAGGAGAAAAGTCAACAAGGAGAAATAAAAGCTCCTGCTAAGTAGAAAATCTTCTCCTAAAAAGGAAAAAGAATATATATGAATGTATTAAATCCTAGTAGAATTATTTATTTTTCTAGGCTGCAGTTGGTTTTGTTGTGTTGGTGCTGCTTTTGCCCTGCTTTTTGCAATGGTGGTTTCATTCTGCATTCTGCCAACTGTGTACCTGCCCCTTGCTTTAACACCTTGACGGGTCCAACTTCTCCCTAGGCTGGAACTGGTTTGAAAGGCACCAGCTAAACTAATAAATACTTCTTGTGATGAGTTGCAAATTTTGTTTAATTGAATCTTTGAAGGCAAAAAGGGGAGTGAAGGGCCCATTAAATGAATTATTTCAATATAGCAATCAGGTGATGCAGGCTCTTCTGTGTTTATTAAAAGACCAAGTCAGCTCTAAGCTCAGCTGTGCGAGAACAGCCCAGAAAGCCAACCAGTTCTTGTACTCTGCTGCTGTTTTAGGGCCAGATCTCTCTCCCTGAATAGCATATTTTAAAGTGGCCATGTGAATTCTTATTAGGCATCCAAACATAGATACAAACTCATGCATTGTAAACAGAATTACTCTGCACAGAAACCGAGCAAAATGCAGTAAGGTCTTGTCTTGTCTTTATCAGGTTACCCAGGCATGTTTTTTTTCAAAAAGTCCGCCCACGCAGAGAGACTGGGGAATGCCAAGCTGCATGAATTTTAATTACGCTAGACATGCAACAAGGGGCTACCTTGTAAAGAATAAAGTTAATAAAACATTGATATGAGCTTAAATCTGCTTAACAAGCAGCCCTGGCAATGCACATTTTAGATGTAATTTACTCAGCATGGAAATTTGGTACAATTCTTAAGAGGTGTCTGCATGCAGACTTTCAAACTCAACAGTGCCTTCCTATTGGAAGAGATTTGTTGCTATGCTGCTGTAAAATGGTGAATTAGGCCATTCATAATTATTGGCCAGAGATGGGTGTCTTTCTTTTTCCCATTCAACTACAGCAACGTGCACACACATTTTAAAGTGATATTAAATGTAAATCTCTTCCTTACTTTTCATGTATGCATTTTCAGTAGCTCTGCAGCTAAGACAGCAAAAAACCTGCATATGTTTGTATCTGTAGTTAGCTCTGTGTGTACAGAATTAGTAAAGCAGAGATATGCCTAATGACTGAATCTACAGAACACAGCCCATGGCTTTTGCAGGCTCTATAAAAAATAAACAGGATATTCTGTTAGCAACCCTGCGGGAATTATTGCACTTCACTAAGGAAAGATGCCAATAACCTCCGTTTTGACCTAGATAGATCATTCTGTTTAGGAAGGTAAGAGAATGCAATTCTAGATCTCTTCTCTGTTCAAGTCACCAAAGCCCTGAAATTCAGCCAGGCCTTAATTTTAAACCTCACCACTAAGGACAGAAGAGTTTCTTTATTAAGAGAATGAAACCTCAAAAGTGACAGTGTCTTGAAACAGGGATATTGGTCATGCAGAGGCTCCTGTATGTTTGGGGTAGGGATATTTAGTGAGCACAGAGAGTCTGATCCTCCAGCAGCCACACGGAGTCTGACCCTCTGCGTGTCCCTCTATGCCAGATGGGGTCTTTGTCCACAAACTGCAGGAGGAGCACTGGCATGTATCTCCAATGTCATCAAAACAGTCTGTCTTGGTTATTTTATGAATTAGTCCTACTCTTGCATTCTGTTTTTCATAGGGTACTGTGCAGCTTTGCAGACTGGGACTGAAGTGAGGAGAATGCCTGGAGAGAAGAGGCATGAGAGAAAAACTGCCATAATTACTATATAATATAGATATTATATTTTATATAAATGTTTTAAAACTATGTTCCTTAAGGAAAAATGCCATACTGGCCCAGTTTGCTCAAACAATTCAGCTTCCATTGGAGGCAATGAGGAGGGCAACCTGTGAATCTCACAAGGGCTAGATGGTTTGGAACAGCGTAGGCTGCACAACCCTCAAAGAGGAGTAGCTGATACAGATGAAAATGGAAGATGTTTTGAGCCCTGATTACCCAAATGAAAGTTGAAGGAGAGAACTTCCACTGTTAGGGATGAAAGCTCATGGAGGCTTTTCTGTTTCACTTGGCAGCCCACCAAAGGTAGCGTTTCACCAATGAGAATGACAGTGCAGGAGCATGATGAGGTTGGCCTTCCGTTCTCCAGCTCAAGACCACTCTGGGCTTGCTTGGTGTTTATAAATGCTTGGGCTCTTCAGAAAGTTTTGTGAAGTTGGGGCATGATCTGACCTGAGCAGAGCAGATGCACATGTCAGTAGTGTCACCAGGAGCTCATGGCACTGTGCCTGCATTCAGAACCAAACCCCCTGGGCTCCTTGGCCATCTATAGATAAAGACAGACCTGCATGTTGGCAAATAAAACACTACATTGTTTCACAAGCTTTGGCTTAATTTAATTCAGTCACTGCAGAAGCAGGCAAGACCTGGGAGAAGCCTTTCTTCTTAAAAGTTGTAGCAACTCTCTTTTCAGATCCACAAATCATCAGGAAAAAAAATATACTGTGACAGACTTTATCACTGATTAGGATCATTTTTAAGTGCAGAGCTGCTGCTCCAAGTTTTCAGCTACACAACAAGACAAATTATTCACACACCAAAATAACTGGAACTTATCTAATATGGGGTAGATAAACCAGCATTTTTTCACCAGAGACTTGAAGACTACAGGCAAAAGAAGTATCTTTATATATAGATGGGAAACCTCTTTCTTGAGAAGATATGAAGATATGCTCACATCCTTTGAAGATGAAGCTTTGGATAATTCACTTGCAGTTCAGACAGTGATTCTCTGATTGCAAACAGCTTTCTTTAGGCCATGCCTGTACCTTGTACTGCAATAATTCTTTGATGTCAAGTGAAATAATCCGATAGAGAAAATTAAAATATGAAGCATTTTACCTAGAGGAAAGGGAAGAAAAATCTTTATTGATTGGGGTGGTGAAATCTGCTCAAAAGTTGGCAGTAGTTAAAAAGAGATCAACAGCCTGGAGAACCTGATTGCACCTTGTTTTGGTATGCATAGAGACTAAGAGTAAAAATCAGGAAGTAATGCCAGAGTTTAGTTAATCTTTATAGACAGAGTGGATGGTTGTTTCAGTTGTCTTTTTCCCCCAATACATTAAAATAATTTAGAGCTGAAGTCTAGAGGTGAAGAATTCAGAAAATTTTTAGAACTTAGAAGTGAAGTATTTAAAATTATTATTTTGCTAAAGCTGGTAATTCCTAGGGCGTGTCGCCAACTGGTCTAAAATGCTCTCCTCAGCTGGAAACATGCATCACCCGTACACCTTCAGAACTGGTTTAACCCCATCCTGCCATTGCTACTCGCCAAAGTGTAGCAGTGTCCTCTCTTCCCAGCGGAGATCCTCTCTCCCTCCACCCCGATGCCTGTGCACTCCCCCAGGTATCTTGCTCGTCACCTAATTAACCTGGCAGCTCCCTGTTACTTGAACCCGAAATCTGGGGAGCACCATCCTTGTGGCAGCAGCAGCAATTATCTGAGGATAACCAGAGATGTATCTGCACCTTCAGTTTTGTTCGGTGCGGTTTTGTGGCTGGAGGTAGGCGGGAGCCGGCGCAGCACCTGCTGATGGCCGTGGGACTGCTGTGGCCGGGGGCAGCACAGCACTGCCCACCGCCGAACTGCCAGGGTTGTCCCTTCTCTCTGCTTCCGCGGAGGAGCAGGGAAAGCCACGGACACGCTCGGCTGCCGAGGCTGGGTGCTCGGGCGCCGACAGCAGTGGCCAAGGAGGCCGGGATGGCTGCACGAGTGGCAGGAGGCTCCGCCGGGAGGGCTGCGGTCCCAGGGAAGCCCGGCTGCCGGCGGGCGC
>VYXF01001512.1:268244-457148 GCA_013397295.1 Polioptila caerulea
GGAGCCCCCGGGATGGCTGCCCCGGGGCGCTCCCGGCACCGCCGGGTACCGGCTGGGGACGAGGCTTGCTCCGCGCTCAACTTTGGCCTGGCTCCTGGCGGATCTTCTCCCCTGATCTGATGGGATGGGTGAGCAGTGACCTGCTGCCAGCATCCCTTCACCACTGTCCGAAGCGTGAGCACAGGGGGGCCTCTGGAAAGAGTGGCCCAGCGGTTTCATCTGTCCAAGCTTCACCCAGAATTGTATTTTTCCATTTCCTCGTAGATAAGTTTTTAAAATGGTGTCCCATTTTCTGCATGGAGACAAGGAAATTGGTAAACCGAGGATCAGTTAAAATTATGGCCATTTGTTAACTAAATCCATCAAGTGCTACTTCAAGAGCAGAGTTCTACAGGGAATTTCATCAGCTTAGAAAGCTTTCTCGATGGCAGCTGCACAATGGTTACACCTGCTAGTGAGTTTGTGAGGACCTAGAAATGTTCTTTAGGGTAGTCCTTTTTTGTCTTCTTTCTTTTCTTTTTTATTTTATGGTTGTGTGTGCTCAGTCTTGGTTCCTGGTGAAGAACTTCGCCCTAGTGTACACCCTAGTGCTCACATTCTCACAATGAAGTGCCACCACCCACGGTTTCAGTTCTCAGTATTGCTTTGTGCTCTCAGCTGTCCTTGGCAGACGTGAGAACTCAGCACCTGGCAAGAATAGGCCCTCCATAATTTCCGAGTGGAATTATGATATATGCCTTGCTTTATTTTTTTCACTGCTTTAAGTCACCATAAAGGTAAGAAAAGGGAGAAAAAATAAGTTTGAGAAGCTGCTGTGAAGATGTAGTTTTCTCAGATATTCTTCAGTATAACGCTTAAAAGCAGGAGATACTCATTTACTTAGCCATTCAGGGTGTACCATCAACCTGTGTAACCCTCCCATGTTTTATGTATATGTTGGTATTGTGTTTGTTGATCAGTGTCTTCTTAAAGCCCCTTCTCCACAGCTGAGGTCTGTTGGTAATGACCCTCCACCAAGGTGTCAGAGTTAGCTAAGGCTGCTCTTCTCATCTGTAGACTGATGTACATGACCTGGACTCATCTGAGCAAGGGCAGGAAATGGAATGGAGCCTCTCACCATAGAAGGCCACTTCTGTCAACACTGTTGTCAGCAAAGGGGAGAGAGTAATTATTCTGGATTGCTGTCAGCACTCCAGATTCACAGGTTGTGGGGCAGGGACTGTATTTACTTATGAGCATGTCTGAAGTCTCTAAGCATGGGTTAGGCTGTGCAAACCGGTTTCTTTAATGGTCTGCTTTAAAGCAGGTATCACAAGAGGCTATAACTTACCTAAAATATCGCATGACTTGAAATACTCAGAGGGGAAAAGTTGCCTATCTTTTTTTTCCTACTCAAGTTATGATGAGTGGTAGCTTGCTGGACTACCCTATATATTAGTTAATCTGTGAGCCAAGACCAGAACACAGCTCTTGCCCAAAAACTGTTGGCATCTTGTATCGGGAATCACTCTTTGCAGGATCAAGAATGGGAACTGGGAGTCTTACTGATGTAATTTTTTCTGTTCCTCTTTTCTCTCCATCTTAATCTGCTATTAAATGCAGTCTCCTAAGGATTAAAAGGGCTGGGAAGTGTAGATCTGTTACCTAGATTTCAAGATGCTCTGTCTCATGAAAGTTTGAGTGACTTCCAGCAGGATGTGGTTGGGAATGCTTTCCGTTGGTCGTACCCCAGTGCTCCCAGCTACACTGGTCCAATTCTGCTTCCTTGGACTCAGTAAATGCCTGTGAAGAATCGATGAATTTTAAGAATTCCCTCAACTTGCAGGGACTTTCATGCTGAGGAACATTTTTGATAACTTACACATGAGAGTGATTTTAGGGAATCTTTTTATTGACTTAGAAGGAGGATCAGTGCTACTCAGTGTTGTAAAAATAGAGCTGCTCAATCTTCAGAGCTGTCAGTCAATCCCTTGTAACCAGTGTCGTATTCATTTTATAAAATTAAAGAACTAGAGGAATTAAATGTCCTTTTCTAGGCTATGGACTGTGTCTGCTTTAGTTCCCTACATCCGTCTTTTAACTAGGGATTTATTTAATGTATAGATTCTATTCTAGTCTTGGGCTGCTGCTCACAAGGCAGCATGCTACCAGGGATTGTGCTGCTTGGGTTATTTATTCAAGGGAGTGTACTGTGCCCAGATAACTTGCTTATTTCAGAATCTAGTTTCTGCACAGAAAATGACATGCAAATGAGCTGAAAGTGGTTTAAAGAAATGTGCATACGTTGTGCAGTGACCCACAACCCCAGTGATTATGTGTACTTAATGATACACTGGTTCAGTAGTTTGCAAGTCAGTGAAGGGAATGAGAGAAACACCCCTGTTCAAAAAAGGGTGCAGTTGTCTTTGAAGATGATACAGTGCTAGGGGATCTCCCCTTACCTTTTTAAACATGACCTTGTCTTATGACTGTGGGGAGTAACTGTCAAAATACTTCAAGTTTACAGAGTGATTTTCATCTATAGTACCCAACAAGCTCTACCAAATGGAGAGGATTCTTCCCATTTTACAGAAGGCGAGACCAACTTCAGCTACGGAGCAGTTACCTGACACAGAGACCTAATTCCCAATGCTGGGACCAGCATGCCACACTTTGTGCCCTGCTGCCACTGAGCTCAGGATGCAGCAGTGGTGGAGCTGTAGCTTGCACATTACACAAATACAACTCTGATGGAGGTTCATGTTCCCTTTGCTCTTTGCTTCTGTAAAGTAACAGTGTGAGCTTACATTGATTAAGTAAGCTGTTTAATACACGTTTTATTATGTGACTCAAACAGTGCTGTAACTAAAATATTCAGAAAAGACGTGGGTGAACAGAGTTACTTGGCACTGGTTGGCACCTTGTGTTCCACTTTGCAGCCTCTGTGAAGTGAGAGTGACATACTCCTGCTCTCGTATGGGAAGGGAGAATTTGCACCCCAGAGCAGTTGAGTCTTGCCTACTGGGCATGAGTAGTTGAAGGTTTTGGCAAGCTATTTGGAACCAGATCCATGCAGGGATATCTTGTATAATCAAAGCTATCTGCTCCTGGGGAAAACAGACTGCAGAAACATCTCATTTGTTGGTTGCAATAGGGACTGTGTTGTAAAATGAGAACTAATTTTGTCTGTCTTTTCAATGGGCAAAGGCAGCTGTCTCTCATGCACACTGTGTTCTTTTAGAGCTCTTGTGTTTTGCTACAAGATGTTTTACTAGTTTAAGATAGGCCAAATAAGGACACTGAGTGTTGTGGACTAAACGGAACATTTGGACGCATGGGCTTAATCCCATTATTGTGAGTTTATACAGGTCATTTGCTGCAATTGTGCATCTATAAATTATATATTTTGCTCTGAACCATAGTGATTTGCTAGAGGATTCAAAAGAAATTACTGTACAGCATGGCTTGTCAGTGCAGGTTCAAGAGGTGGGTTTTTCCTCTGGGACTGATGGATCCAAGAGTTGAACACGGAAGATGAGACAAGCAGCTCTCTCCACGTGACTTCCCTGCCAACAAAGAGTTGAACCAAGTACTTTCATCCCCTTTGTGTCTGAATTAAAGCATCCAAGCATGTCCCTCCTTCAGCTGTTTTATAGCAGTCTGAAAAGCCTGGCCTGGGGGCTCCAGCTTGTTTGTGAAAGCTGTCACTGTTGCTTCACCAGCCGTCTTCTCAGGCAGAGTGCACTGCAGAGAGCTGGGGTAGGGGTGGCCTTCCGTCATGCTGTGGCCACTGAACAGCAAAGCTGAGCAGTTTGGCAGCCTTGCATGGAGGGAAACGGGCTAGAGCATCAGGCACAATATCTGTGGGGATTGCTAGAAATTTTATCCAAGTGAAGCCCACTGAAAGGATGTTACTGCTTGGGGAAATCATGTTTGAATTGAGGCAGCTTTGGGTCAGGCAGTGCCAGGCACTGCGTAGCATAGTCTCAGTCCTCTCAGATATTCCTTTTATAGATCAGTTACCAACTCAGAATGCAGAGTTCATTCTCAAACAGGTTTTCCACCTCAGGAAAAAAAAATGCATTTTTTTAAATTCCCTTTTTTTTCTTTGTGGTATATATTTTGTGCTCTTTCAGGGAAAGGATGCTTTTTCTTAAGGATACATAAAGACTTCGTCCAAAGTGAAGGAAATGGCTCGCACATAGAAAAAAAAGCAGTCAGTTAAACCATGTTTTCCCTTTGTGGTATTTCTCATTTTGAATAATAAATAGAGATTTGGAACTTAAAATATATGGATGTAGATACTTCCATAGCTGTATAAGTAAAATATAAGTGCAATTTTAGTTGAAGGACGTAGAAGGACTTTGTTCATTCAGGGATTCATTTAAAATATTTGAGAAGTCTGTCATCTGCAAGCTGTTAAATTCCCTGACTTAAATCCTGAGGTCCTTTCTGATTTCATTCAGGGTGAAAATTATGATTGAAGCTCAGGGTAAAAACCACCTTTTTAGCTCATAGTCCTTGCTGGCTTTTGTGGAGTGGTGCATCTCAGAACAGCTGTCATACCTGTCCAACCTGTGGAATTGGTCCACTTTGTTGCTATTGTTGGAATGCTGTCTGCATTACCCAGGGCATAGCTGCTCCCTGCGGGAGAATTCCATGTGGATCCCACCTTTTCTCTGTGTGTCTGTGCGTGTCTGGGTGTGTGCCCAGCCAAGGGGATCCATCATGTTCTTCTGCTTGCTCCTCTGCAGAATTTGGTGCTGTGTCCTGTATCTAAGAAGTGGCTGACGGGAATGGAAATGGCTGAAATGCAGCATCACCTGGACAGCAAGAGCTCGTAGAAGTGCTGGCTGAGATGAGGGTGTGGATACCAAGTCTCCTGCCAGACACGAGCCCGGATAACACCAAGGGGAAGGGCACAGCCCTGAGGGCATGCTTCCTCCTTGGCTGGGGCAGTGCTGTAAGCTCCTTCTGCACCACCCATAATAAGGAATGCCAACATAATCAGGAGGGAGGAAGAGGCTCCCTCCTGCTCATCACAGCTTGGCAGACTGGTTTCATTTTATCCGGTTCGTGCCTGGGGCTGGTGTCACACACATTCGTGGCTTGCAGGTGCGGTGGATATCACAGTGTGTGCCTGCACTCGGTTACTTGGGGGTCAGATAGCAACCCCGAGCTCTCAGTCTCTAAAACCTGGGGGACAGCTGCAGGCTCCTGGCTTTTTCCAGGGCATGGAAAACTCAGCTGCCAGCCTGCTTCCCAACACACCTCATGGGCAAGCATGTCAGTCAGTAAGCTGCTTCGTACTCGTTCTGGACTGAGTATGGTTGATGCCAAGAAAATCCATGGAAGTCATCCAAGCTGTGAGAGGGATGGATATCTTCTGTCCCCATGGCCTCAGGGGTAGCTGTGCTTGTGAGAGCAGTGGAAATCATTAGCTAGCAGAAGCTCACCATTAGATCAATACAAAGGATTGATTCCTCCATCGCCAGCCAAACGGGAGAGTTAGGGCGGAAAGTGGTTCATGAGTGATTATTTTCTTTCACCATAAAAGATCCATATAAATCAATTGATTTAATATAAATCATTGACTGATACAACTGTTGGGGTTTTTCTTTGAGGGGGGAAGGGATAAAGATGGAATTTCATTTAGAAGATTCTGATATATGTATTCTTCTTTAACTTTCAGGTACTCTTCTAAATGAAATGTCCCTTTGAAAATATAAACCCAAAAGCTTGAGTTCCAAAAAACTACCAGAATGGAGAAAAGGTTTCTTTCTTCCTTCCTTCCTTGCTTTGCTGAATTCAACACAAATCTAAAATAATTCCAGTAGACCAGATACTTCATATTTTAACAGATAAGTTACCTGTTAACCAGAGCAATCATCAGCTTGACTTGGGCAGTGAGGAGAAGAGAGCTGCCATGGGAGCTGACAAGGCTTTTTGAGACAAACATAATCATGAGTCCCACTGTGATGTCTCACTGTGATAGGGAGGAAGTGCAAATGCAATTGTGCTTACCTGCTTTCCTTCCTTTCCTTCCCAGACAGGAATACCATGAACCACAGTGGCCAGGTGGGCGTTTGTTTCACCCCTCTGACATTGGTCTCATTTGATCTATCTTTCTGAACAGTCATGTGCACATTATTTCGGGGATTTTTCTACTCCTGCACAGTTGAAACCAAGCTGTGATTTGTTATTATTAAAATCAAAGGAAGAATTTTATCTAGCAAAACATGTAAGAGAGTGGCATCCCATTCATATTTGCAAGCTCCATGGCATGACAGAAGGTGACCAAGAACATAGACAAGAACAGGTCAGAGAAAGCAGCTCCAAAGAACTAACTTTTAGATAAAGAACTAATCATTGAATACAGATCATTTCTGTATGCTCTGTGTGCTGTCATAATGTCATTGCCATGACTGCATTATTGTTGTGTCTTGATCTTGGAAACGTCTTGGGAAGTGACCTGTACTGAAGTCATCTACTCTGTGCCTGGGCTGTACTTGCTGCAGTCTGTCAGGGAACAGTACCTTCATACTCTGTTCTGCTGTTTTAATACATGGCTCATCTCTATTCCCCAGCTAACACAAGATTCTTCGTGTTAATGGATTATCCTTTCTGAGTATGGAGTAAGCTGCTACATCTGCTGTTTTATCTTTGCCCTCTTCTGACATGGAGCAGAATCCTGAAATAACTCGGCCTTTCCAGAGGCTGGTTTTACTTTGCATCTCTATTAAAAGCTGTAGGAGAACCATGGATGCACTCATGGGTGCCTCTCATCCAGCTTGCAGGAACAGGCGTTCTGTGCTTTGAGGGAGTCATTGCGGAGACTGAGTTTGTGCAGCATGGTCACAGGGCTGTAGGGCTACAGCTTCTTAACAGTACCTCTGAAAATAGCAGCTACAACACATTTCTAAAATGGTAAAGCAGAAGGCATCTTTCTTGAGAGCTGTGGAACACGACTGTGGGATTCACTGTTCAGGCAGACCACTCACTTCGGCTTTTCTAGCCCCCACGCTGCAGCTCAGACAAATAACTCTGCTTGTTCCAAGCACTGAAATGGGGCTTTCTGACACCCTCATGGAGCTTATGTGGCTGCTGAGAAAATGCATATGGATGCAAGCTGGCACTTGTCAAACACCTCGGCTGTCCTGTGCTCATTCCAGAATGCTGTGGCTACAGGTGACAGAGGAACAAAGCCACAAACATGGAGACAGGGTGGTGACCTGAGTCCTGAGCCTTTCCAGTCTTCTGGGAGGAGTTGCTGGCTGGTTGCTGGTATGAGGAAGCTCCGTGCAGCACCTCCAGGCATTTCTACTCTCTGCCCTTTCCCTGTGGAGTGGGCTGCACCGGGAGATGAGGGTTAGTGCTGGAAGCAGCAGCATCATGGAAGGGGGTCTGTGCAGCTGTGTTGCTGCATCTGCTCTGTGGCTTTGGATTTGTCGTGAGCTGACTGTTCTGCTGCTGTCTGGAAGACTGTTGAGCTCTTGTGCTCAATAGCAAGGGGGGAGGTAGCAGTAGCAGGTCTTCTCTCTTGGCAGCATGTGCACCTGTTGTACCTGAAGTTTTGCGTGGGAGGTGGAATTTTGTGCGATCCAGTCTGACTTCCATCAGTGCCCCTTCCTCCTTCAGTGTTACTGAGCACAAAAAACAACTTGATTTCTGATGGCACTTGGCTAGCACTGCTGTGTTCCCGAAGAGAAACCCTCAGCTGTGGACCTCTGGCACATCTCTGGCCAGAAGGTGGGCAGCTGTGGTGAAAGGAGAGAAGCAGTTTTGCTGTCACCTGCCTGTCTTTGTTCCTGGCACCTTTTCAGCACAATAGTTCTTGTTTGGAGCGTGCGACTTCATTGATGACAGAAAATGGCTGGTTGCCTGTCATGGTGGGGGCTGTATTGTGAGGATGAAGATCCGGGGCTAGATGCAGCCACTGCAGTCAGTGGTGGAGGGCACAGAGCTTCTCTCACATCCCTCAGCAGCATCTGTGGAGTGCTCTGTGCACTCCTGTCTCACCTTCCCTGCAGCAGCCTGCTCTTTTAAGGGCATGTGTTATGTCCAGTGGACAGCTCCATGCTGCGAACTGGCAAAATAACCACAGAGAGGCAATGTAATTCTGTTACTTGTGCCTCTTCTCCTGCTGAAACCTGATTGCAGTTATGATAAAGATAAAATCCCCCTGAAATGTTCCTTTCTTGAGATGCTTAAGCATTTTGGATTGAAATGAAGGAAGAAAAGAGAGGTCTTGGGGTTAATAGAACATGCTCACTTAATTGGTATTTATCTAGAATAGCATAGTTGGCTGTCTCCTCCCCTTGCTGGCTGCACAGATAGTTTCTTTGCTTAGCAGTTGCCACCCATGTTGCCTGAGCTGCCAAATAAATGCATTTCATTCATCCCCCAAAGCAAAACTGTTTGCAAAAGGTCAAGTGGATGGGTCTGCTGCAAATGAAGACAGGCTGTAGACAGACAGACCACATTTTCCAGAACATTGAGAAGCAGTAGAAATTAGCAAAAAGGCAGCTGGTGTTTGGCTTCCAGTGCCCAGCTTAGGGTTGGATTACTGAAGGGTTCCCTGGGGACTTGGGAGCCACTGGGCTGCAGGAGATGCAGGGATCAGATGCTGGCACGTGAGGAGCTTGGACCATCCACCTGTTCTGTGCCTGGTGGTTTTCCTGGCACGGCTCCTGTAACTGGAGCCGGGGTGAGTCACTGGCTGCCTCTGGTATTGATCTGCAGCTGTCCCTGCAGTCATTCTGTGGTGATCAGCATCACACTCCGAGGGGATTGTCTGTTACTGTGGCTGAAGGGGCTGGCAGAGCCTGTGGTGTAACCAGTAATTCCCTGCTGGCTTTTACAGTGAGGTGTGGTGCTCAGCAGTCTGGGCTTTGCCTGCTGGCAGTCACACAGCATCACTATTGAAACGTTTCTAAACATTCCTTTTGCCTTTTAATTTCATTCCGTGCCATTTCTACCCTGTTTGCTTCCATAAGCATTTCTTCTTCTATTTTTCTTCCTGTTTATTCTTCTACTCTACTTTCCATTAAATAAATTCTAAGATTTTAGAGCTACAGCCCCACAGCAGTTTTTGAATGATTAGCAAGTACCAAGTGAAGTTTTGGAGCTTTCTGAGCCCTCCTGGGATGCTGGGGGAGCAGGAGCTTTGTTCAGAAACCTATTGGAGAGGCAGATTTTCTGTTTTCACTCCATCTGCACTGTGTCATCCTCACCAAGCACATCCCTGGAGAGGGAGCTCACTGATTTCAGTTCTCTTCTGAGATGGCACTTGGGTGGCAGGTGAACCTGCCTGTCTCACTGGAGTCCTGAGGGCTGCTTGATACCAGAAGCAAGGTGTTTGTGCTAAGAGATGCACAATAAAAGATCAGTGTTATTTAAAACAGAGCTTTAGATGGCTTTCTTACACCTGGAGCGTTTTCTTTAGTTTGAGGGAAACCTTTGGCTCTAATGGAAAATTAAAATCATTATGCAGATTAAAAAAGGTATATTTTCACAAAGCAAAAGGAAAGAACTTCGAATCATATGGTGGAATTTTGGCCATTTTTAGCATGATGCTCCTCTTTTAAATATAATGTCTCAGACCAGAATGGCACAGGCAATACATTTTCATTATGCATTTGGGTGTGGTATAAGATTTGTTGAAATTTAGTAACAGCATAGTTTTGAGTCAAAAATGCTTCCAAACTGCTACAGAAATGCTTAAGCTGCACTAGAGCAGTGAGCAAAAAAAAAAAAATCTTGTAATACAACCTGACTGATTCAAGCTTTAATTTTTTCCACATCACAGGCTCATTACCTGTTAAATAAAGGAGTTTCACATGCTCATCCTATTGGAAGATGCTGTGAGATTGCTTGAGGAATACTGTAGCAAAAGAGGATGTTGTCACTATTTAAAGCTTGCAGAATGACAGTGGGACCCAAATTTTTCTTGAGTTGCCATCCAGTGATTATCCAGGGCACTTCTATGAGCTGGTGTTGGTAGGACCAAGTACCCTCCCCGAGACTGACAGCATCTGAAGTGATTAATTTTAATGAATTCACTTTTCTAGGCATTCAGAGCAGGGTACAAAATTGATGTGGTTGTTTCCATAGTAAGTTTTGTTTGTGTGAGGGACTTCTTGGTGTTTCTGCAGTATTTCAGTCCTGCTGGATTGATAGGGGAAGTGAAGAGATTTAGCATCTGAGAATAGCATAAATCCCAGCACTGTGGCAGGCCTGAATAGCAGGGATGGTGTCTGCTGTGCTCATGTGAGCACTATTAGTGATGGAGTGCCTTGCATGGGGCACTTCAAGGTGAGGGGAGATGGGGACTCTATTGTGGAGTCCTTCAAAAACTCAGAGTACAGAATGTGCTAATGCCACCAAGTCATGGTCACCCAGCAGCAGGGCTGAAAGGGACCCCCACTGTTGATTAGTCCAGCCCCAGTCCTACACTGATTCCAGATGTGCATTCC
Source organism: Polioptila caerulea (assembly GCA_013397295.1). Taxonomy (NCBI): domain Eukaryota; kingdom Metazoa; phylum Chordata; class Aves; order Passeriformes; family Certhiidae; genus Polioptila; species Polioptila caerulea. The sequence continues at coordinate 278,699 of VYXF01001512.1, forward strand.
TCAGAAGGATGTTCTTAAACTTGTTTTTTGCATCCTCCCACGGAGCATATTCTGGGTAGAATGTCCTAATATCCAAACCACATCTTTGCAGGAAACCAGGAAGATATCTTACTAACAGCAAAGAAGCTTTGTGTTGCACATTGGAGTCAAGAGAACAAAACAAAATCTTCGTAACTGTACCCACGGCAGAGCACTGCCACAACATTCCCCAGGATTTCTGAGCCATCAAACAAGTCCTTAGGATGGGTCTGACACGTAACTGTAGGAAACCTTCTCTCTGGGAAGCTGCAGGCCAAGAGGCACCTCAAGCGTGGCAAGAGCACATAGCTGCTTTTCAGTTTCTCCTCCTGTCAGCTCGAGGCAGCAAAGCAAGCAGCTTCTCCAGACATCCTCCGAGCTCGCCTTTCCACCTCTCTTGGGATAACACACATGGGAATATACCCCTCCTTCTCTGCAAGTGTGGGTGTTCCCATTTGTTAAATCCTCATGCAGCTCTTGAGCTCCCATTGCTGGTGTGGGGAAAGTCGGGATTTTACTTCCCATGTTTCCCCTTTGTGTGTGTCAGCTCAGGAGGCCGGGGAGAACCATGCTTGGTTGGTTCATGAGACATGCCTGCACCCAGATGAAATGTGCTCAGTGACTGTGGGCTCACACATAATATTTGTGCTATTCTCTGTTTCACTCTCGGTGAATATGCTGTAATTTTGGCTAATTACACAATATGTCAGGAATAATTGCAGGGTGTTCCTCAAAATAAATAATACATTTTGTATGCTCTGCTATCCATACTTATGAGCAAGCTTTAACCTTCAGTAGCCAAGGCATTGACTGTGCTGGAAAATGACAGCCTAGGAGCTGTAGCTACAACTTCTTTTGCATTCAATTTCTCATTTTTTAATTCCTATACCTGAAAAAGCTTATCCTGCATAAATTCTGGAACAGCCTTACATCTCTTCTGTATGTCTTTTGTTCTTGCCTGGCTTTGGTTTTATCATCAGAACTCCGGTCAATACAGGTGTAGAAAATTGCTCTTGAAAGGGAAAAGTTTTGAAATTTTATCTGCTGCTAAAGCACACTGGATCAACAAAGCAACATAAACTGCATCCTGGGGGAGGCAAAGACAAACGTGGTAGTGAACTGTACGAAGAATTGGTTTTTTTAGTTCTCTGGTCAAATAAAAGAAGTTTCTGGGGAGGATTCAGACTCAATGCAGTATTTCATTGTACTTAAAATGAAACTTCGGATTTAATCTCTGGCTCTTTTAACAGTTCTTTCATTAAATTTCCAAAGAAAATGTCGTATCAAAAGAAAAAATGAAAACTTGCATTTTTTTCAGATCTCTCTCTTTTTTTCTGTTAGTGAGAAGGAGTTTGTATATAACTTTTATCTACTCTCACTCTGAACTTCTCAGCAAAATGTTCAGCTAGGCAGTTTTACTCAGAGGTAGTCAGCAATTCTGTGCCACAATACCTGGTGGCAGGTGGGCCATCAGTTCTCATCCACCTTCTGTCCCACTGGTTCACCTGCAGTGGTCTTTGGGTTCCTCTTTGGCCCTGCAGTGCTGTGATGGCTGTTTTGTCCTTGGTATCTGTGCAGAGTGGGTAGCTCTGTCATGTACATTAGTTTGGTGTTTGCCTTCTGGGAAAACTCATCCACAACTTTGTACCTCATTATCCTTGAGCCATTGACCTTAGCTGGCTGTCACATGAGATCCAGATCTTGGAGAGTGGGTGAGCTGCAGGGTGACTTTTCTACTTTCTAACATCCATAAGCTGTGCTAAGACCATCCACAGAAATGTAGCAGTGATTCCATGTAGCACCCCTAATTTTCAGTGCTTTTTATGACTAATTTCTCTGCCCCTTACCTCAGACTTGTATTAACATCCCTGTAAAGCTGATTCCCTGGATATGGGAGGGCCTGCATAAATGCCATGGATGTGCAATCACATCATTTCCACCTACTCTACAAGTGAGAAATAAGACTTCCCTGGAGCGACTCATCTTGGTTAGAGCAAAGCAGGCACCGTGGAGGGGTGCAGGCAGGCAGCTGTGCTCCATGCTGGAGAGCTAATTACTATTCCTCCTGGCAGGCGCCAGCACAGGAAAGGAAATCACTTTTCTGGATGCTCTTTTTGCATACAAGGTGCCATCCTGCTCTAGTGACTCAGTGATGGTGACAGGAGGCGATTGCTTTGATGGGTGCTGTCATCGGCTTGAGCCCATCATGCCTCTGAATTAGGGAAATGTCATTTTTGGGAGCATGTCCTTCAAACAGAGAGGCCATCCCTGCCAGCACAGCCTGTTATAACATGTGGTGCATCCTGGAAACACCAGTTGTTTCTCTAGTTATTAGCCCTGGGTGGAGATTCGCACTTGAGATGAGTAAATACTCGAGTGTGCCATGCAGCCCTCTTGTCCCAGAGCCATTTTCTTCTCCAAATGAATGCTTTGTAATTGGAGGGTGACACTATCCCTGTAATCATGTTAAACTGAAGCTGGGTATGGCCTTCATTCTGCATCATTGGGAAAGGAGCTGGGATCGACTGTTTGGTGGCCCCAAAACCATAGACCTCGTGAGCAAATCTTGATGTCAGTAAGTCTGTTTCCATCTCTGCATCCTCCTCACAGGCTGGGTGATGTGCCAGTGTGTTAAGCCAAAAGGATGCATCTAAATTGAAGGGGCTTATGGCAGCTTTGCAAGGTGGGGTCGGATGCTTGGCTTCGCTGCAGAGCTCCCTAATGCTTGGGCAGCTGTTGTTACCCACTGTGATGACCTTTATGCAGGCAGCCTGAGGAGATACCCAGAAAAACACAAATGCTCCCCTGTGTCACTCCCTTGGCTATGCAGTTCTTTTGCCCTCTCACTGCCTGCCTCTCAGGATGCTACAGGCAGCATTGCCCAGGCTGTCCTGGCCCCCTGCTTGTAGGCTTCCTCAAGGAATACATATCCTTCAGCTCCAAACGATTTTGCTGAGTTTGGTGACAGAAACTGGAAAATACTGTGACACTGGAAAATAAATGTCTTGCCTCTGCCTGCACACTTCTGTGCACTGGGTGACTCCTGTGGGAGCTGAAAAGGCTCAGCACTTTGCAGCAGGATTTCCCACCTCCGCACCTGCGTGACACGGGGGGAGTGTCCTGCAGGATCCCCGCCAGTGGCTCACGATGCTCCGACCTGCTCCGTGCGTGACTCACTGCAGCTGCAGCCACAGCCAGCCATGTGCAGCATCTCCTCTGCTGAGGACTGACAGCCACGGTCGCTGTGTGGCACAGTTGGTCAGGGTGTTTAGCCACAGGAAACACACTCTGGGTCTTCAAGGGCAGCAGCTCCTTTCACGGCTGCAAGTGGTGTTGTTGTTCCTGAGCTTCCCAGTTTGGGTGGATTCAGTGAATCATTGTAGTGAGTTGAGCTATTAAACTTACGTCGATAGTGATGGCATTTAATTTGAGACAGCCAAATTACTTCATTTTAACTCCAAACACCCTGGAGATTCTGGCAGCTCCTGACTGGGAAAATAACCCCAGCGTTTATCTCCCTCAGTTTTTCATTCCTGAGTTCTGTGCTGATGCCTGTCACCATAGTAATCCACATGGAGCTTGCTGATTTTCATGCCGATTTATTACAAGCCTTCATTAATACTGTACTTCTGAAGGAGGGATTTTGGTGCCCTTCTCTGTCTACAAAATTTGTGTTTGCAAAATTTGGCTTATCGAGTATTCTGGAACCCATCCTTTTTAGGGGAGGGGAACTGCGGTTTCTGCAGTGGCACTTAAAATGCGGAGTTAATCTAAGTAAATTAGGAGCAGTTTATGCTCTGACTTGCATGCTGGGCTTGGTATGCTAAGGATTTGAGTGCTGGTTAGGTGACTCATAAATCAACCTCCCATTATGACAGCTGCAGCCTGAATGGGGGAAAATAAGAATAATGGAATGTGTAAATTCCAGGCTAAAATGTTTAATTGCAATAAACAAATGTTTGAAGAACATTTAGGTGAAATATGCGCCTGAGATGTATTAACAGTTCCCGTGTTTGCAGTCGCATCCTCAGCAAAACTGTTGCACAGGCACAGAAGGGAGTCACAGCGTGCTGAGGTGGTTCAGAGGAGAGCTGGGGATGCTTTCTCCCTTGCCAGACCAATGTCCTCAGGAGGTGCCAGAGGGATTATTCTGGGAGCCTGCTGCTGGCATCTCTCACAGCCTTGCTGTGCTAAGACCAGACAGAGGCACTGAGTTGCAGTGAAAGAGAGCAAACAAATGGGCAAGTCTCCTTTGGAAATTCTGCAGTAGGTGCCTTTCTTGTACCTTATTGTAGGTTGCTGGATAGAAAATCACTGCTTCCCATCTGAGCTTGCAGAGTCCCGTGTTGTTTGACAGCTTGTTTTGCAGAGAGCAGTAACCCCACGAGCTTCAGAGTTTGTGCTGTAACCCACACCAAGTACCACTGGCACCCAGCACTGTAGCTTCTGAAGTAGATTTAGAAGCAGTTCTGCACCAGTAACCTCAAGTGGAGGCTTGCCTGCCAACCAAGAGCATTGCTGTGCATTGCAAGAATCTTTGGAGCCAGTGGCTCAAATCCCTCAAAGGTCACTAAGCCCTTCATCTTTTTTAAGAGTTCATTGAAAAGTGGCCCCTCCGAGTTCTATGCCATTGATTTGGAGAATTCAGATTAACTGACTTCTGTGAGTATGGTTGTGCTGAGTCCTTTTATAATTCCCAGCCCAAGGCAAAGTGGGGAGTGACATGCAGCCTCAGGTCATTGTGGTGTCATAATAAGGGGCATTCTGAGAGTTGCAAGAAATGAGACCACATCAGACTGCCATAGTGGAGTTGCAGCTGGGAGTCAGTGTCCTGTTCTTTGCTGCTCCAGAGCTCAGGGTTTGAAGCAAATTGAGCTACCCTACAGTGATGATAAGAGAGTAGGGTTCCTCCCCCAGGGGTTTAGTGCTGCTGCTTTGCTGATGGAAATAAGCAGGAGCTGGTGCCCTCAGTGGGGTTTTGCTAAATGCTCCATTGATGTATAACTTCATAGCTCCTCTCTGCATTAAGGGAGTTATTATACTCCTGTGTTCTCCATTTTCCATTTAAGGGGTGAGTTAGTTATTCACCTTAAATAGGAGAGCTAAATGAAAAGGTCACTAAAGAGTGGTATATCTGTCAGTGCTCTTGCTCTTTTCCCCATAGCACACAGCAGATATGTTCAGCAGTGCCTGCAGCTTGAGGGTGAGGGACATGACTCTGCAGAGTAGCTGATTTTGCCATGCTCCTCCAGCCTTCAGTGATTGTGCCCCTGGAGATCAAACAAAGTGCATGCGAGCACCCTGCAACTGTCATGTCCTTGGCAAGCCCCAGGAGGATGAAGATCACTGTGTAGCTGCATAATAAGGCAGGAAGCACAGCAGCTCATGGTGAACTGAGATGACTTTAAGGCTCAGCAGCAGGACAACAGAAGTGAATAATGGCAGCATCACATTACCATTGAAGTAGAGACAGGAAGATTAGCAGTCAGATCATGAGTGAGTTAGCCTCAGCTGTGCCAGGGGCCTCAGAAAGTTAAAAGCAGGGCAGGCAGAGGTGGTGAGTTTGGCCTGTGGAAAGGGTAACCAAGCAACATGCCCTTCAGGGGATATTCAGTGAGTTGTTAGGGGATGACTGCTCTAAGAAGGGTCATTAGGTGGTAGCTGTGTCTTCACTGGAGGGAAAGTGCCCAGTCTGACAGGTGCTGCACACTAGGAGAGTTACAGCTTAGCTCTTGCTCTGTTATTGTCCTGTTCTGCACTCTGATGTCCCCATTGTGGTGCTTCCTGAGCATGATCTTCCCTTGCATCTTCTGGAATTGCCACATTTGAAGGAATTGAGCTTACTGCATCTGCATAAAGAGAGTCTACTGAGTTTTCTCCAGTATTCCCTACTCCTCAACATCTGTATATGAGCAGCTAAAACAGGATCTTTAAAGTAAGCATCCTGAAGTATAGCAGTATTGCTTATAAAGTAGGGATAAAAATATCCCTTTGCATATTGCATGGGAAACCTGGTAGCATGAGGTCTGCACTGGGAATAGAAGCATGGAAATCTCTTCTGTTCAGTCAGTAGTTTGGGATTAAGGCAGCAAGAACATCTTTCTTAAATCCATTCTGAAGTGCTTGACTTTGTGTTTAGGGAGACACTGAGTTGGTGCTATAGTCTTGTCCATGTTAGCTCAATTCCATTTCTGCAGGGAAAGCTGCTTCTAGCAGAATAGAAGCACACATGGAGGAGCCTGAGGGGGAGGAATAGGTTTATCCCAAGTGTTATGCAGTATTGTGCCTTTAAAAGCAAGAGGATTTGAGAACCATTTGCTTTACAAGGCTGAGGTTAGAGAGTAGGTTTAAGTTTGACTTGTGATACATTCTAAGAATTATAGAAAGAAAATGCTCATAGCAGAGTTTTTGCTTATCTCTGCTGCATTTTTTTCCTTTATTTTATGGTTTGCTTCTTTCTCTTATTGAATATAGCCTGGAGCAATATCATTGAGGGAAGTATAGACAGAAGTATTGTGGTTATGGGGTTTTATTGTATTTTTTCTGCCTGGTACTCCAATAAGCACTGTCAATAACGTCTGCTGGGAAGGCTGGTTCTTTTTTTATTGCAAACCTGGAAAGTTCTGTCTGTTTCATTGTCTTTTTGTTCTACCAGGGTGTCTCAACATCCTTAATTGACAGGGAGACTTAGTGGTTTTGAGGTTTTTTTTCTATAAACTGAGGTTTCCAGCATAAATGCTGCATCATAAGGGTTAACAGTGCTGGGAAAGTGATAAAATTGCTCTGTAGATGGAAGGAAGTGATGTTAAAATATATGATATGACAAAAGTAGGTCTCTTAAAAGTCACATGCAGCATTTTAACTCTGAGCTAGCAGGAAAAATCCTGTTCTGAGATTATACAATTTTCTCTTCAGGAAATGATTCCATACAGAGGGGAAGATGGGTAAATCCTTGCTCCTTGTTAAAAGTTGTCTTCACCTAAAATTGTGTCTGTAGGCCTCCAGTCACACTGCTTACTGTATGAATGGCAAATCCCAGTACCTCACGTTATGCCCAGACATAAGACAAGAGGTTCCCTGGTGGGAAGCAGCTACTCCAGCAGCTGTTGTCACCTGTGCCTCAGTTTGTGTTGAGCTGTTTCCTTTGCAGGTGCTGGAGAGATACTGGTGGTTTCAGGACCCTATGGACCTCACTTGGCCAGCCCGTGGGGGTTTGGGGATGCAAAGAGAGATCAGTTCAGGGGGAGAGATGGCTGCACTGCGTGAGACAAATCACCCATTGCTCAGGCAACTCCCCAGCCCTCCTTGTGTTAGAGGACAGAACTCGGTGCTGGGTGTGCACCTCCCTGCACTGCTTCTGTGTTTAGTTCAGGTGCCTAGAGGTACCCAAACGTGCAGCTTCTCACCAGAGCTTCTCTGCTGTAGAAAGAGACCCAAGGAAATTAAGAAACCAGGAAAGGAGAGACCTGTATGTCTCCAAAATGCTCTCTGATCCTTCCCTGTCTGGAAGAGGCACTTTCTTTCTACAAGGCATCCTAAATGAGAGTGGGCAGGGATGTTCCTGCAGAAGAGGATCTGTGCAGTGAGGAGAGACAGGAGATCTGCTGCTTTCAGGCTGTGTTAGGGCCAGGAGGAATGTGGTTTTGTGTATGACTGAGAACTCTCTGCTTCACTGCCTTTGAGTTTTACTTTTGGGTAAAGTTTGGGTGTGAGCCTCAAAGTCCAGCAAAACCAGGTCATGTAATACAAGATTTCCCCTCCAGCTTGTCCCTAGGTAGGCAATGACTCAGAAAAGGCTGGCATGGAGAGGGCAGTTTTTAAAGCTGACCAGGTGTCTGTCAGGTCAGTAACAGAAAGGAACCCTGAGGTTTACCCTGTATTTGCCATGGTGATATAGCCTTCTGATGCAAGTGTTTGCATCCATAGAAAGGATGCAAGGAAGCATCAGGGGATCTTGGGTGTTATTTTGATAAACTCTGAAAATGTTATAAGTTACTAATAATAAGCAGATTTGGTCAGTGCTTTACTTGGTAGGCTATTTAGTAAAAGTGGGAGAGGTTTTCCTGTTCCAAGATGATTTGCATGGTTGAAATACAGTTTGCATCCTTAAGAAGGAGGAAAAGGTGATACTCTAATTCTATCCTGTAGCTAAGTCATCTTCTGAAGAAAAGAGATAAGGTCAGGGTTGTTTTCTCTCCCTGTTCCTCTTCAGAGAGCTTCAAGACAAGACCTCCCCACTTCTGCAGCCTCAGCCTGCTCAGAAAGCCTCAGACTGCAAGAGCATCTTCTAAATCTCTCCTTCTGGGAGCTCTTTCCATTTCATGCAAAGTACTTAAACATTAAAATTTAACCAGTGAGTAAAATTGAGGCTAAGATTCATTCAGGGACTCCAATGTAGGTGTCTCATATTAAAAAGTGCCTATTAGTGCCTTTACTATTGTGATATTAGATACAAGGGAGGAAGGGGGCAGACTTTAGGAGGGTGGTGCAGTCATCTGTGCCTGGGAATGCAGCTTTTCATTTCCTCTAACTTTGATGTGCTTTTCTAATTAAAAGCAAGTTAAATCAAGCTTCTGCATTCACCAAAATAGATAATTCATTTAGGTAAGAAGAATGAGCTAAGTGTTTTGCTAGGTGTCATTTTGACATATGTTGGCTTTGACCAACACTAGCTCTTAATAGATGACCAAGTACAATTAATACAATTGTACTTATTCACTGTCCCAGCATTGAGTCTTGCTGGGACAAAGCCTGACTGCAGCCTACAGCGCTCACTGCACTGAAATCACTTCTTTTTAAGGCAGCATAGAAACCATCTGATCTGATTTATTCAGTGGCTTTTGTAGCTGCGAGAAAGTACCTGACTGTCCCCTGGCTGTGTAGGGATTGCTGAAACTGAAATCCTTTGCACCTGCAGCCTGTCTGCGTCTGAGATCCCTGCTGCTGCTGCTGTCAGTGCAGGAGAGCAGGGTGAGGGTTCCCCAAAGAGGAGCTGTGCAGTGATGCAGCGAGAGCGGGGCTCCGGATGGGAACGCTAACACACAACGTGACCACGGTTATGTAACGACCATGGCTTATTAAACAGCCTCACTAGAGGCATGGAAGGCAGGAGCCTGACAGGATTTTGGTATGCTACGCTGGATTCTTTCCTGTCCATTGAGCCAGCAGTAATTGGGTCTTATTTATTTACTCTTGGTGGGTGGTCACATAAACCACAACCTCCTGTCACACAAGGAGGATCTCCTCTATCCAGCGACCGTGTCTGCTCACATGCAGTCAGCTCGCTTGTGTTCCAGCAGCAATGCCTGTGACAGATTTTAAGACTTGCATCATTACAATCAAATCTGGTTTTGACCATTTAGCTTGTGTTTGATTGGTAGGGCGACGAGGAGACAGGTGGTAAAGCTGCACACCTCTGTCACGTGAAGTTCAAATAGGTTTTTCTTTTTTTCCATGTTTTCCTTTTACTCTTCAGCAGGAAGGTATAAGATGTTGTAGAGGCAATAGGGAAGACCCACCCAGGACATGGTTGGCTCGTTATACACAGGGGCTAGGAAAGGTCCCTGTTGGAGACAAAGATTCTAATCTGCCAGATTGTGTGGCTCATGTTTTAGGAGGGGGGGAACATGCAGGGTATTAAAACAGAAGTGGTCTGAGGTGCCCATAAATGCTTCAGAGGTCAGTTTTGGAAATGTCTTGTATCTGTTCCTTTCCGATTTTTTTCTCCCCAAGTCCCACAGAACTGGGATCACGTGCAGCCCTGATTTCAGTGCTCAGTTTCTCTGGGTTTACACCACTGTAATACCAGTAATTAAAGGAGCTTTTCACTGGCATAAAACTGGCACTGCATGATACTGACTCAACCATACAAAAAGCTAGGTGGTAAGGTGGTTGGCTTCACAAGCAGAATAAGAAACAATGGGCACATTCTTTACAACAGCACTAGCAAATAATCTTCTGAAAAAGGGACAAATTCTAAATACATCTGTCTAAATACTTTCATTTGGTAGGTAACTTCCAGAGAATTGATGTCCTGTAATCTGTTTCTACTGTACCAAGTATGCATTCCATTTTACCTGCTCATGTGATCTTAATTGTATTTGCCTGTATGTCTGTGTATTATATATGAATATTTTACAGCCATGCTTGAAAGGAATCACTGAAAGCAGTCTTACCTGCCAAGCACTTCTACATTTACTCAGGGCTTAATGGGGGACAAGCAAATTGGCTCTTGTGCTTCTCAGTATATCTTGTAATAATTATTATTTTTATTTTGCAGAACCCCAGCTGAAAGGAATTGTGACAAGGTTATTCAGCCAGCAGGAATACTTCCTGCAGATGCACCCAGATGGTACAATTGATGGGACCAAGGACGAAAACAGTGACTACAGTAAGAAAAATTAGCCTGTTTTGCAACCCAATTACAATCAAATGCATCACCTAGTGGGTCTCACTTGTGCAGCTTCATTTTTGAAAAGATCGAATTAGGAGGAAGACAGCTGTTTTCTGCACATTTTTTTCTATCTATCTGTCCCCTTTAAATCTTGCCAGTATAATTTCATATGTTTCCTCTCCGATCTTCTTCCCTCCTGCCCCGATTCTGTAACTGCCATCTGGGTGGGGTGGAGAATAAAACCCATGATTTGAATTGCTGCCAGAAGAGAAAGGAGATTATATTTATACACATGCCACGTGGGTAAAGGATACGGGGAATTCTCTCTCCAAGGAGAAGAGGAGAAAATCGTTTTCACTATTTTAGCCTCAAAAATTCAGCAAGCATCAGGAATTTCTAGGCTGGAGAAAAGCAGCTGTTCACTGGAGTCTCGTGCTTTGAGGACTGGTGTAAAGGCTGAGTGTATCAAATGACCTTGTCAAAGGAGGTCATCTTCCAAAACCATGTTCAAAGGGGTTGAGTTCGTGCTGGACAACAACAAAGGGCATCAGAGCCACACAGTTCAAAAACCATGGCCATGTGCAGGAGCCATACTGGTTTGAATGCATGCAAAGCAGTAGTCAATCTTCCTTTTGAAGAGGAGGTTGTTTTGTCAATGCCAAAGCTCTTCAAAAGGTTAAAAAAGATGTAAAATATTTTCTGCAGCATCTCTGCATTTCATAGGCATCAGAGTGCTGTCCCTGAGTGGGCAGTTAAGCTCAGCTCCTTGCTGCTACAGATTGCATCAACAGAGTAGGACTCAAGTCTTGCTTTTTCTTATATATGTTGGTTTGGAACTCTCTATACCACTGATAAAGTGGTATTTAACCTGGCCAACTTGGAATTTGGCTTTCCAGTCATTAGTAGAGGTGAAAAGTTCATCTGTGTGGTAGAGTTGATGGAAGCTAAGTTCAGGTACTTTGTGGAAGGAGGAGCCTGCTTGATTTGCAGACAAATTTTGGTCTAATTCAAAGAAGCTCCTAGCTGGATTGAAGGTGGCATTCCCTCTGGGAAGGCAGGGCCTGGGCTGCAGGTGAGGGGTGTCAGTAGGGGTGTAACACATGTAGCAGGACATTGATACTGTCCTGTGAAGGTGCACTTGGACAGGGGTGCTGGGGGGCTGCAGCCCCACATCCCTGGTGTTCACCCCATTCCCAGGAGCATGGTGTGTTCTGGGGCTGCCCTGCTGCAGGCAGCTCAGGGCTTGGGGTCCATGCAGGAGAGAGGAGCTGTGGGAAGACAGTGACTGAAATTGCAGGTGGCTGGCAAAGCCCTTGTAGAATGACCCAAGAGGCTGCATCCACCAGAAACGTGGCCCGTATCAAATGCAAATATTAGGTTTTAGTCCTTTTTCATACACTGATATCGAACAAATTAAATACTGCAAATTGCAGTAAGACATTTTCTGATTTACGTGTGGAACAGGAGAATCTGTGGGCTTATACACACACACACTTCTACACTCAGAGCTCTCCTTCAAGAAGAGTCTGGCCTTGAGATACTCTCAGACACCAGCACATGGGGTGAGTTCAGTGGGCTGTATTAGCTGCTTTTTCTTAAAGGAAGAAGACCTGGGGTGTTCTTAAGCTGCAGAAAATCTCATTGGAGGCCTATTTGTCAAAAACATGCAAAGATATGCTAGAGATGACAGGGATTCATTGCCCTCATCTATCACAGAAGACTGAACAACAAAGTAATGGGCTTAAATGGAAGCAGGGATGAATTTAGGTAAACAGCAGAGAAATGTAAGAGCAGGTCTGCAATATTTCAGACTGACAGGGGAGATGAGGGAAGCTGCTGCACCCTCGTGGATGCAGGGGAACCTCCTGAGTTCCCATGGCTGAGGTTGGGCCCCAATTGCCCAAAGAGCTGTGATTTATATATCTCACCAGAAATGTTGGAGATGAGTTTGGCCAGGGGCTGAGTACTTGAGAGCTGCTTCCACCCAGTCTTCTTAACTGGAGATAGATGGGCTGAAGTACACTTCTAGAGTGTGAATTTATCTGGTGAGATGGCAGCCCTGCCTCAGCAGCTTGGTGGGCAGGAGACATCTCAGTGAAGTGTGCCAAGCCACTGGCTCAAAGTCAGGGACTATGCGGGAAAGTTTTTGAGAGAAGATCGAAGCCAAAGAATTCCCCATCTTCTGATCTCAGGAAATCTCAAAAGAGGGAAAGAACCCAACCTGATAATATTTGGCTCCTGAAAATGAAATTAGGACTGTGCTTTATTCAATTTTATATAGCTTTTTACCACATGTTCTTGTCCATAATTCTTCAGTTTGAATGAACATTTTAGAATATATAAAGTTTCCAGTTACAGCTTTAAAACAGAATCACACTTTGCACTTTGGAAGTACCAAAATAGAGCCGACTGCCTTTTTTCCTTTTCCCTTTCTCCAAAAAAAAATCTCAAATTTTGACCAGAAGAAAGCCAAAAGTTACTTGTCTAAGTGGACAGCTTACAGATTTGCTTCACTGCTGTTTTCTGTTTTGAGGTGCTTCTCCAGAGGATTCCTGACCAGCCTGTCAGAAGTGTGTGCAAGAGCAAAACTCATCAAAGACTAGATAAATAGTATTTTCCCATCGCTGAAGAGGGGTTGGTTAAGTTGCATCCGTGGCTGGGAAGGGCTCTCTAGAGGGCCACAAGAGGATCCTTCCCACCCTGGATGACCATCTATTCTCCATGCAGAAATCATCTAAGCACGGTTAAACAGCTGGTGAACACCGTGTTCCACACATTGCTTTGTGTTCTGTAGCCCCACGCTGATTATTCAAATTTGCATTGTGAAAGGATGCTTAATTTTCATGGAATATATGAGGTTGGTTTAGTCTGGCAAAATAAATGTTTAAAATGAGACACGCCATGTCCCTCAGATACATCTGATGCAATTAAAAGTTCTAATAAAAACCCAGTTATTTATACAAGAGGAACTGCTAATATTTAAGCAATTTTTAAATTAATTATCTGTTGCCCATTTTATGTGTGTTCTTGAAGCTGATGGCATTTATTTTCCACCTCCTCTCACTTAAAGAAAAAAAAAAAAAAACAGAAGCCAAATTCTAATGGCATTTGAATGGGCGTCCAGCCAGCTTCCCAGGAGCCAGCACTTGGGACATCTGTTCCTTCTGCCATGCCTTTAGAGACATGCCATCTCAATGCAAGCAAGGTGGCACATTTCTCTGGCTACTGGCAGTGGGATATGTGAAGAATTTTCTTCCCACTGGAGTGCATTTTCATGGTGTATGAGGCCACTGTTTGTGTTCCTCTTGTGATGTATGAAACCCAGCTTGGGGCAGTATCTTTTCTTTCCAGCACCAGTGGTCTCAAATGCCCTTTCAGGGCTCACTATCAGTGCTTGCATTGTTACTGCTCTGCCCTGGGCTGAGCAGGGTAATGCCCCTTCATAACAGCAAGAGGACTTCCTTGTCTGCCCACGTAATCCTTCTGAACATCTGAAAAGATTTGGCAAATGGGCAGTACAGAAAGGATAGGTGAACTGGGCTGACCTGGAAAGCTGGAAGGATAGCTGAACTGGACTGGCTGTGGAAACAGCCCAGCATATGTAGGATATTGTTTGGGGCTTTCCAGCCAGAAGCACCAAAAGATTAAGGAGACTTGCATTCCAGCATCCCACTTGGGTTATCTTCAGCTGTACAGAGCCTTATCAAGTTCTTCCAAATGTTTCTAGGAATGAGCTATTCCGTAACCTCTCAGGTTCCAGTGCTGCACTATTCTCCTTGTAGAGATTGTTCTTCATATCCAGTCCTCATTTCTATTTGAGGCCTTTGTCTAGTGCCTCTTGTCCTTTAATTGTGTTTCTCTGAGAAGAATCTGTCTATGGCTTTCCCTTGTTTGAGTTAAGCAAATGCAGTTCCATCTGTTTCTTCTTTCATTATGCTTTGCACCAGAGCCTCTTGATCATCTCGACAGCCTTCCTCACTCCCCTCAGGATCTTAATCCTCACCACTTCATGCACTGGGGCTGCTCTGGCCTATTGCATCCTCCATTAGTTCTTTGTTATTCATGTGCAGCACAAATGCCTTGCTCAAAAAGAAGTCACCTGTTACAAATGACTTTAGCTCCTCTGACTTGCTGCTGTTTAAAGCTGAGCATATGGACCACACCTTGTATATGGCAGGTCTTGCCTTACTCTTCATTTCTGTAGATAACTTAGACCCATATGGAAACATGCATTCAGAATTTAGCTGATAAATTACCAAAACAACAGTGGCAGTATACTCATGTGTTTGGGACTGGAGTGTGCTAGAAGTAGTAGGGTCAGGTGTAAATACTGCTGGTTGAAGATGGTAAGATATAATGAAAGAAAAGAGGCGCAAATATTCAACATCTTCAAGTTTTTTCTCTTTTGCCTGTGAATTGAAAGAGCATGTTCCTTCCTCGAAGCTGCAGATGGCATACAATATGTGCCATTTGCAGTATAGAAACAGTTTTAAAAGTATTTTTAAAATTTTCTCTTCTTCATATCAGCACGCCCAGTGTCCATCGTAACTACCACAGGTAGTCCTCTTTTCCGTTTTCAGATCTGCTGTTTCAAATGAATCTGATTTTTTTCTCCTGATAAAAAATGAGACATCTTACTTTTAAGGTTGATTGCGGGGTTTCTTCCCATTTTTACATTCTTACTATAAAGCTTATAAGCTTTTAAATTTGTTCTAAATAGGAAATATTTATTTGGAAGCATGATAGTAAAAGGCATCAACTTCTACAATGGTATTTCTAGATTTGAGTGCAGACAGAGATCTGGGAATTTACAAAATCTTGACTGACCCAAACTGCTCGGTTTTTTGTAGAGGAAGATAGTTGCTTCCTAAAATTTCTCTTGGCTGCCAGTTGCCTCTGTCAGCTTTGTATTGTTTTGCTTGCCTGCCCACTTGCTCCCCTGCACTAGGGGAGGAGTTGCTCTGCCATGATCTTGGGTGCAGCAGGGTCCCCAGGAGTTTGGGAATGGACAGTGGTCCTCCTACTGTAGCACAGCACAATAGGATTGTTCCTTTGCTCCCTTTACATGTAGAGGTAGAAGGAGATTTGGAAACACGTGGGTGCTTCCAAGTGGAACTGCTCAACCACTAATCCTGGGTGTTATCACCTTGCTGCCTAATGAATGCTTTGAATGGTCTGTCACAAGTTTTCTGTGCAAGACAAATTGGCTGTGGGAAATGAATGATGATGCCCATTTTGTTTCATTATTAGCAGTAATATGCTCCATTTTTCAGTAGGAAGAAGAAATAGGGAAGGGGAATTGCTTATGGACTTGTTAATTGCAGAAGGTTTTAGACCTTCATGGTAGGGAGAAAGGGATAGGCAACACTTCTGATGCTGAGTAGTTACTCTGGGATGTACTTGTCTTATCTAGGGACAGTACCAGAGTAGCACTGTCCTTGGCTCCAGTTATTCACAGACCAATACTCAGCCTGGACTGCATTTTCCATATACATCTATTGACATTCTCCCCAAAAAAAACACATATACAGGCACTGGGTTTGGTAAGACTTCAGTACGTGCTTCGATTTTACTGCATGTGGTGCTTCAAAGCACAAGGAGAAGCTGAGATGAGAGTAGGGTTTTTTTCACTAGACTTTAGTTGTCTCCATTTTAGGCAGCTCATTGAGGGGAGTCATCCAGTCTTCCTTGGGAATTAAATGAAGAAAAAATTATATTCATGTGCACTGGAATTTGTGGATCCTCTTGTGGAGGCAACCCTGAAACCAGCTCAGCCAAGGCACCTGGTAGATGTCCTGAGCAAAGTGGCATTGCATATTCTTGTTTCAGGGCTGTCATCTGGGAAGAGACCTTGAGCAAAGTATTTCCACTGTGTTTATGTTATATTTCTGCCTGACCCTGTGCCCATCTTTCTGTATCTTCAGCTTCCTGGGATGAGTTCTAGTTAGTTCTTTGTAAGCTGGAGCACAAGGGATCCTGCGACATCTAAATACTCTTGTCCTATAAAGCTCAATTTAAACAAAGCCATGCTAATATACTTCAGTGCTCAGTCTATCAGTGCTGATAATAGTCACCTCTTTGAGCCCATGCTGTTAGAAATGTAGCAAAAGCCTGACAGTACATTAATGTATATACTCATGGGAAGAGTCTTTCAATGAGATACAGGGTCTGCTGGGTGGGAATCAAGCAATAATTAACTGAGAGGAAGTGGTTGCAATGCTTTAATCAATAGGACTGCAGTAAAACTGAATAATGGAAGATCTTGTCTTCTGTCCTCTCCAGTGCTGATCCTGGATGGGGAGCAGTGCTGATGTCCCAGAGTGGAGCACTATCTCTTCCTGAGTTTCTCCATTCCCTTGACAGCACAGGATCACATGGGCAAACACAGAGTCAAGTTAATTTGCATTCTTCTGGCCATGGTCGCTGTCTGTGTACTCTTTTAGCATATGGCAAATGCAGGAAAGTGTGACTAGGCTTAAATGTGTTTCAGGGTGAGCTAAACTGAGTTGTGTTGTTGCGTTTGCCACAGGCAAAGTCTGTATACGTGCAGTTGCCCTGGCTCAGCTGGCCCTCAGAAAGCCATCACGATGTTCTTGTTTGGGAGCATGGATGAGCCCTTGGCATTGCAAAGGCAGTGATCAGACAGACTGATGGGTGTGTTAAGGTATTTGGGAGGCAGCCAAACTCAGTACTTTCAAAAATTTCCTTTCATGATCAGCTCCATGGCTGCAGTCCTTCCCTGTCGCTGGAAGCAGGATTCCTGATCCCAGTGCAGTCTCTTTTGTGAAGAGGCAGGAGTGGGGTGGGCTGGCCCCGGGGCAAAAGCAGCAGTGGCTATGTAGGGTGATGTGTCCATAACATTTGCTTTTCTTTTCCTTCCACAGCCCTTTTCAATCTAATTCCTGTGGGTCTTCGCGTGGTGGCAATCCAAGGGGTGAAGGCAGGTCTGTACGTTGCCATGAACGCTGAGGGATATCTCTACAGCTCAGTAAGTACTTTGCACTGTTGGGCTCCTGGAGTGCCTTTGTTTTGTACATGAGGAAGCAGACTGTGCTGGGACTTCCAGCTTTTTCTGAAAACAGTCACATGTCAGTAAACCTTTAAAAGCAGGAGTGGCGGGGGGAGCTGATGCAAGGCCATGCAATACTCACTTCAAAGTGCCTCCACGGAGATTAGTGGCAATATTTCCTGACCTGGGAAGATAAACTTTCTGTTCCTTTAAGTACATACTTAATGTAGGTCACATGTTGTTGAGGTGTTTGTATAGAGTTGGCTGGTCATATTCTGATTTCTCATTTGGGAAATGGCATGGACTCAATGGGATCGCTTCTGAATTGCACCCAGATACCTGATCATAGGAGGTGCCCCAATGGGTCATGCTCTGCTTTTGACTGCAGTGTAAATCCACAGCAATACCCTGACTTTTAAAAGGGTTCTGGACTATTCTGTAGGCAGAAATTCCCTGTATTTGTGTGGTCTTTTTAATGCACATAAAAGATAAGTGCGGCAATTTTTGCCATCTAATTCCCTTATAACTTTTCTTAGATGGCATGAAAGGGCATGAGGTTATTCATAAGATTCTCATTTAAAGTAAGAAATTGATTTTCACAGTGAATAATTGATTTGGTGATTTATTAAATATGGCAGCCCTTTGCCAGAATTTTTATGCTTCAAATAACTTTGTTCTAGTTCTACGTAGTAAAAAGTGATAGTTAATAATACACTTCTCATATCTGTAGTTATGATAGCTTTACAGTGCATAGCCAGATTCTAATCTCATCTGCCTTTGTGTAAATTTACAGTGCAGTGATTCTGCTCTTTTCTGGGCACTTACTTTGCTTCAAAAGTGTATGTGAGCATGGAGATGGGACCACTGAAAGGACAGCAGTTTGGGTTGTTCTGTGCAATTTTTCCTAACTTTTATCTTCCATCTTCATTCCTGGTCAGTTTTATACCACTCAAATGATTGGGATTTCCCCTTTTCCCTTGGGATGTAACAAGGCTCTGTCTCCCCAGCAGCCCAGGGCAGAAAGCAAGTGGATGTGTTAGTATGCCTGGCGAGATAGGTCTCAAAACTGGCTGCTTGTCAAGAAGGGACAGAGAGATCAGTCTGGATCTCTGTGGATGCCAGACGCTTCCTGTTCTTTCATAGCCCAGTAAACATAATTGACTGCTTCTAAATAAGTTAAATTGGTTTACTAACAACGAAAACTTCCTCCTTTTGTAAAGCTATCAGAGTCCTAAAGGTAACACCTCACATGGTGTGGTACTGCATTATTGCACATGTGTCCCTCAGGGCACATTGTCAGGGGCTCAGGGCTGATGCTCTGCCCTGTTTGTGCAGTGCAGAACACAATTCTGGCCCAGTGCTGAGGCTCCTTGTATCTTCAGTGTCCTGTATGTGAGGATTGCAGGAAATCAGAGTGTGTCACAGAGCCCCAGACAGCCAGCAGGGTTCTCTTGGTCATCATTTTCTGAGCAAACAGTGCAGGGGAGGGAAAGGTGTGGATCTTGGGAAAAAGAAGAAATAGAGAGTTGGAAAAATGATGTCTGACAGCTGAGAGACTAGAGGAGATGCAGAGAAAAATTATCTCTCTCCAGTAGTAATGAGACACGATATAAAGGGTAGGAGGGACACACCAAGAGGTGGTAGACAGCAGGAAGACCATGCTGTCCAGGAAACACATCTGTTAGTCATTTCAGGTATCCTAAAAGGCACCAGATCACACATGTATTCAAGTGAGGGTGGCTTAATGGTCCTGCTTATTTCCACCAACCCTGCCTGTCTTGAGTAGGAAGGTTAATCAGGGAATGCTGATGGGGAAGGATGCACTGTGATGGCTGGTGGTTAATGAAGTGAACCTCATTACGTGCCACTGCTTGATGGCATTGAGCTCTGTCTGAGCTAATAAGAGTGAAACTGTTCATTTTATCAATGTGATCCAAGGTTTCTTCTTGCAGCAAATGAGTGATACTCTACTCCAGGGTGATGGACCTTTTTTGATACTGTCCTTGTGATGACTGGTGGCTCTGTCTTTGTCTTACAGCAGTAAATCAATGAATTCACTGTGCTTGGGAGCAAACCCCAAGGCAAGATAAGGATAAAGGCAAGATTTGTGGATAAAGTGTGTTTTTAGCAGGGAGTGTGGATCAAGCTCATCGTAACAGACAAGGGATGAGATCAGGTTGCCATGAAAGAACTGGATATGTCTGAGAAGAGCTCAGCCTGTTTTGGAAGTCTCTTTGGAATGCTGCAGGTTTCCTTGTAGAGTGAGGGTCTCCAGGCCGTGCTGCCTGGACCTCATTGCTGACCACACCAAGTGACACATTGTCCCTGCTCTTTGCTAAACTACAGCTTTTTTCTCTCTGTGTATGTACCTGTTTATTTTCACTAGCCTTTTTTGGGGGTATTGTGAAAAAAATGGGTCAACGTTCCCCACAGGTATTGTTCACTCACATGAGCCAATTGATAAATGAATTGTTTGGCTGCTTTCCATGCTGCGTGGGAGCCTTGTAAGGACTTCTTAGAACACTCTCTAGTCCAGGACTGGTTTCAGATAAAATTATCCAGAGTAATGATTTTTTTCTGTTTGTTTGTTTGTTTGTTTGTTTGTTTGCTTTGGGGTTTTTTCCCCTTTCTTGAACCCAGATTGATGCTGTAACTGAACATGTCATCACTATGGGTTTGTTTTGGTTTTGTTTTGTGGGGTTTTTTGATAATGTTTAATCTCTGTGTGACAGCTGAGGTCTTGGCTGACATCCTCTGCCCTGGCTCAAACCAGAGGCTGTTATCAGCCTCGTCTTAGGGATGGCTTGTGCCAGCTCCTTCTGAGTTTAGGCCAATGGGCTCTTGAATGAATGGGCTTAGAATAACCAGCCTCTGGAAAAAGTCTTCCTTGTGTTGATTAGCACAAAATAGGGCTGAGTAGAGTCCTCTAAAGCCAAATGTGGTGAGACAGCACTTCATAGAAACTTGTGAGACCTTCCAAAGGCTTGGCACATCACTGCCTTCAGCAGTGAGTTTCCTCATCCCTAACTCACCTGTTCAGGCAGGGATAATGTCAGGATGGGTTGCTTGGTTGAAGCCAACCATACATTCCTAGCTGGATTTAGAGGCTTAAATTTATTAAATGTTTAACCTTCTTTGTTTGGGAAGCAGCTGTTTGGGACTTGTGCATTGTTTACTTACACTAGATAGCTGATTTTGTTTCCCTCAGACTAGGTTATTGCTGTCTCTGAGGTCGATGTGGGAATTAAGTGATAAGTAGACAAGAAAATAATGATTTTGTTGGAGGCATCCTGCTTTGCAGAAAGTAGGATGCAAGCCACTGTCTGTATAGCAAGCTTGCAGACTCATTGGTGTGTTCCTTTTTGATTTCCTGTAATGTACAGCAGCTGTAAATTCCCTGATGGAGCACAAAGGTTTCAATCAGCCCCTGTTCTGGGGAGGGGCATGGCTGTCCTGAAGATCCACTGTTAGCATTTGATGTCAAAGTAGAAATGCACGGAATGAATGAAGGGCAGTGGGTATAACTTGTAGTGCCTCAGTGCTTGTGAAGGAGCTGAGACCACAGGCTGGTTGTTGCACAGGATTCAGAAACATGGAATAAAAAGGTCTGTCCTGCTCCAGTGAGTTTACAGCCTAATCATAACAGGAGAAGACTCAGAACATGCTCTCCTGTCTGTCTGGAGTTAATAGTTCCACCACCAAATTGATTTCCACACCTGTGTAACTTCCCTTTGTGAAGTTTCTCCCCACAGTTCCCAGCTTTCCCTCTATTACTCCTGCAACAACTCACAGGGGCGTAAGAAAGGGAGTGCCTGTGAAATACTTTGCCTGGGAGGAAACCTGGTTCTCCTGGAGCATATCTTCATCACAGGGCTGTAGAGTCTCCACAGGTCCACCCAGTCACTCCAAGTACACTAAGAGTGCATCTCTCAGTATGATGATATGTATAATTCAGTGGCATTGCAGCTGGGATTGGTTTTGCCCCAAGTGCAAAACACTTCTCTTCTAAAATGTATTGCTCTCAGATATTCCTTGTTGTTTAACTTGGAGTTCTAATTATTTTTGAAATGGGAAATTGTGATACATAATTTATTGGGAAGACGTAGAAAACCCTAGCAGAGATAGAGAATACAGAGGAAAAAAAAATGGGTCGCTTACAAGAGCTCACTGTGGTTTTTCAGTATAAACCTGTGAGTTTGAAATGCTGAAATTAGAGCCTGAATCACTTCAAAGATTCCTGCTAATAAGGGAATGATTATGCATAATAAAAAAAAAAAAAATCTAAGCAGCATTGAGAAAACCCCCGTCATGCTAAAAGCTCAGTGTGCATTTTCTTTTCCTGTCCTTTTTTTCTGCTTTATCATTTTGCATAATAAACATATCTTGAATAATAATGAACAAGCATCTGGGAAGTATGTATATTAACTGTATTTTTAATCTGCTTGCAATGCTATAACTATTTTGCTACAACTCCTCTAGGGTTGCTGCACTCCTGTTTCCATCACTCCAAGGTCAGGGGCTAGAATCAATAATGCTGCCTTTTCTCCCCTAACAGGCTTGGGATATTAAACCTGCTCCTGCCAATGCCATTTCTTTAATTCCTGTTTGATCTCCATCTCTCTATAGTACTAGTGGTACTTGTTGATTTTGGTCAGAAGTGCAGATGGGCCTGGCAGGTATCCTGGGTATTTTGCAAACCTTGAAAGAGAGCACACTTGTTGGGGGGACTCCCTAGTTACGTGCCTCATTAGGAAGCCAGCTCAGTGGAGGGAGAGAGAAATGTCTCCAAAGGCAAAGCACAGCAGGAGACCAATGTAATGTGCCTTTAGTTTCTCTTCAGAGTATCTGCTCTTCTTCACTACCTGTTTAAAGGGGCTCACTGAATGAGGGCAGAACTGGGAGATAAAAAACTCTTCCTGTCCCCTGACTTTTTCATAAATATGGGAACAAAATGGATACTCAAGGAAGCAGCAGTCCTGAAAAGAGCCAGGCCCTGGAAACAGATTCCTGCCTTGCATTGAAAGTTCCTAAAATGCAGCTCCTTGCCCTGGACATGCCATCCTTGTAGCATGGAAACTTGTAAATAAAGCTGTCATTCATGAAGTGGTCCCTTTTCCCCTGGTGAGATGCTGCCATCCATGTTGTTCTGCTTGTCAGGTGAGGAGAGTGGCACAGTGCATTTCTGTGGCTCTTTGGGGGCAGGTTTCTCCTCTGACATCCTGTTGAGGTACCTGTATTCCCTGAACTTCCCAGCACAGCACCGTGGTACAGCTCCCACGGGGATGCATGAGGCTGTGCACCTTGAGTTCACATCTGGAATGAGTTGGATCAGACTTTGCTGTTCGAGCAAGAGACCTTCAGAGGAAAAAAGCAGTAACAGCAGGACTTAATCCTGCTTTCCTAGCTGCTGTTACCTTGTCTTATATGATAACAATAACAATTATAAAGGATAAGTAAGCTTCAATAAAAATATTCTTCTCCTAGCCATAGTTGCACAGGATATTTAGGAACATGCAATGGTCTACCTAACACCAGCTGGAGGAGCAGGGATGGGCCATTCCCCTTGTGAGCAGTGGTCTGTCAGTATTGGGATGAATGACGATCTCTTGTTGAAATTTCATTTTGGAAGAAGATTGGGGAAAAATGCTCCAGAAGTGCTGACTCATCTCATTTTGATACTTCCCCAAAGAAACATTACAGATTCCCATTTTGAAAGAACTTTAGAGTGCTTTATATTGCCTTATCATTCCTAATAAAATCAGAACAAAATGTTTAGATTTTGGTGGAGCATTTTGATCAGACATGCTTCCATTGAAATGTGGAAGGAGGGTAAAACACTGTCAGGGAGGGGTTGCTGTAAATTGAAGGCAAGAGTAGAAACCAGAGAGATGAATCAGTGGAGGCTGCTGTCTCCTGCACAGAGTTTGTTTTGCTGATTTCCTTGAGGCCAGACAGACCTAGCCCTGGATAAGCAGGTAGGCAAAGCCTTTGGAGTGTTGCATAGAGCATGCCTGTTTTTCTCCTGTGTGTTGTGTGTGATCAATTAATCACTGCAGGGGAAATGGTGAGGTAAAAGCGGAACAGTCAATGGCAATACAATGTCTGCATTGAATTTTGCAAGGGAACTCTTCATGCATTTCTAGACTGAGGACAGGACAGTGTGAAGTGAAGCCTTTGTTTAGCAGAAATGATATGCAGGGGGAGCACTTATCCCAGCAGGCAAAAACCAAAACATGACTGTCAAAATGTCCTTCTGGACAGGTATTTACAGCATAAGTCCCTTTCCTTGCCATTCCTTTGCATTTTGCTAGCTGGGAGTTGCAAGACTGGCTGGTAACTGAGCTCCTCTATCCACTACCTGGATAATATTTGGCTTTTCTTAAAACTCCCTGGCCTGCTTTTGCTTGTTTTTAACACCATATGTCCAGTGTCTATTTGGACAATAAATTATTATCAAATAATTTTTCTGTTATCTATTTTCCAGAAGTGAAACCTAGACAAAATTCCAGGATATCCAAGGTTACAGTGGGACTATCATTAACATTTTATTTTGTTGTGGAGGGAGGACAAATATGAAAAGTTATGAAAAGAAGCAAGGAAAGTCTTGAGTGAGGATATGTTTGACTGAGGTCAGCGTATGTTAATGAAATGATTTGGATCTCTTTTCTAATAATACCAAACTGAAATACAGGATGGATAAAACTAGGAAATGGTGTGCCTTAGCCAAACAGTGACTAACAGCTCTGGAGGTGAAAGCAGGAGAGAGGCTAAAAAATCCAAGAAAAAAACTTTACAGTCTGCATGTAATTATAACTGGGAGCCAAGTGATGGAAAACTTAAAAAATGGGAAACACTGAATTGTAATAGTGTTTTCCAAGGAAAAGGAAGAGAGACTAAATCCCTGGGCTATTTCGAGACAGTGGGGAATGTAGGGGACTGTAGCAGAAGGGCCTGGATGGGAACCTGAACTATCCCTGCATTGCTATCAAAGGGTAATGTCCTCACTAAGCTTCTGCAAAACAAAAATAATTTTGATCCCAAAAAATATTTGTGATCCTCTGGATCACAGGAACTCAGTTCAGGTACTATAGACTTCTGTTCCATACATCCCAAGATACAGGGCTGGCTTCTGGCACAGGAACCTCCTGAAATTGTTGAAGTAGATGTGCACAGCAGGAGGGACGAACCTGGCCTGAAACGTGCATGTACAATTCAGTGAAGTGCTAGGATTGCACCTTGAAGCTTTTGTGAATCTGTGTTCCCTGGTCACCCCTCTCACAGGAACACAGGCTATGGGGAATACCAGCCTCTTCCAAAAGCTTCTTCTGGCATCTTTCTGAGTGAGACACTCCATGGTGCAAGGAAAACTCCAAATCTACCCATCTTCTCTTGCAGTGCATCCATCCTTGAACAGGGAGTATGTGGAAGGGGTCTGTGTGTGCTGCTGTCCCTGCTGTGATGTGCTGTGAGGTGGTGTGTGTTGACAGTGTGCTCAGCTCTGCAGGGCCATGGGATGGCCAGCAGGGCTGTGCCAGGAGCCTGTGAGCTGTGTGCGAGCAGGGAGGAGCTCAGGGGCACCTTGCCAGCAGCATCGCCCAAAGGCAGCCTGGCAGCAGAGCAGGCAGGCAGGACACGGCTCTGGATCTGCTCCAGGGCCTCCTGAGCTTTGCCTGGTTCTTGCATCTGGCCTCATGGCATCTGAGGTGTGCCAGAGCAGCACAGCAAAGGCTGTGTCCTGTGACAGGGCTGGCAGGGCCCTGGGAAAGCAGCCTGCAGCAGAGGCAGAGCTTGTCCTGCTCACCCACCACAGCCACTGCCACAGGGACTGACTTTTTTAAAAAACATGCCCAACCCTCCTGGGAGATAAAAAATGTCAGCCTCGAGGGGAAATGTGTCAAATCAGCCCTCGAGGGGCTGATTGTGTCAAATCTGCTGGTTGTTTGTTTCCAGGGCATTTAATTATATTAGTCAACTTGTAAATGTTGAATGAATTTGTATCTGCTGTAGCACCTGGAGGTTATTCCATGTTGGTTTGTTTTGTTTTGGTTTGTTTTTTTTCTTCTGGAATGTTTGTAGGGTGGGGCCCACAGAGTTTTGAGATGATGCCATCCAACGCCATGGAGACCGGTGCATTCAGAGGTCCTTGGTTCTTCAGGGCAGAAAGATGCAACAAGACAATCATTATTACAACAGAGGCTTTGCTTCACCCTGTACCTTCTGCAGAGCAGGTTGGTTTAGCAATCATCCCAAGCCCTCTGCAGCCAGCTAGTTTAACCAACGTCATACAGAACAGATTGTTTCACAAATTAACCTTAATGTGAGCTCAAATACATAAAAAGCTCAGTCATCCCACCAGCTGGTCCTTGTCCTGCCCCAGAAGTTGTGACAGTGCCAGGTAGTGAGCAGGGCACTGCCTGTGCTTGCACATTTCTGTCAGTAATTCTCCTCAGCCTGTGGGCTCAGGACCCCTTCAGAGAAGTGTGTTGTGACCCAATGGCCGTGGCTCATGGCCACCAGCCCCACACAGTGGTGCAGTGCAGGAGGGAGTAGAGGGTGTAATCATAGGTGCAGGATTATGAGAAATTTGGGAATTTGAGAATTCCAGTACTAAAGTTACAGCCTCTTCTGCATCATGAATAGGAGGAGAAAATCCTCACTTCGCTGGAGGCTGAGCCCAGACAGAATGATTCAGAGCAGAGTTTGGACTTGCAGCTTGGTCCTTCTTCACCAAACTTAAAGGAAACACTCTCTGCTGCACTAGCAGTTGGTTTTAGACTGCTTGCAGGACTGGAGAACCAAGTAATTGTAGTTGGACTGGTACCCATTAGGCACTTGATGGTGTATCATCACCTTTCTGCCTGCAATTAGGTTACATGCTTAATCTTTCGTGACTAATTTCATTTGCTTGCAGCAGTTTTGCTGTTCTTTAGTTACACTTCCCAACAGCTTCTGTGGCTCACCTTAGTTCTGTCATTCTTTCTCCTGTTCCTTAACCACTTCTCACTCTCACATCAGTGTGTTTTGGACAGCATACCCAAATCAGCAGATTTATCTTAGCAGATGCAAACTATGTATTCTTATGCCTGTGGCCTTCTCAGCAGCTTTTGCTTGATTAACAAAGGGACTTTCTTCACTGCTGATGAACTAGGGTTTGCATACTTTTTTGTATGGAGGTGGCTACTCTTCTGTGGAAAAGCCTGACAAGCCCTGAAATGTTTAAATGACATTAAATTAATAATTCCTCTGTGAAATCAATAAATCCCTCACACACACACATACATAAGTCACAGGTCAAGATGGTGTTTTGATGTCTCAGCCATTGAGAAGGCAGTAAAGAGGCTGTGAGGGTGCCCAGCCACCTCCCACATACTGATGGTATCTGAGGTGCAGAGGAGCTGTGCTTTGGGAGCAGTAGTAGCCTTTCCTGCAGCTCTTCCCTGTAAGTTAGGGGATTGCAGAAAGCTGAAAGTATTTTGGTGTTCCCAGTGTGTTCCCTAATCCTCCAAATACATACCTATACACCACTCCCATGCTAAAAGCTTTCTGAAATGTGAAAAACCTCTTGACATAAATTAGACATGGCACAATGATGGTCAGTCTTTCTGTCTTCTCACCACTTTCCTCCTGAAAAGACCAAAGGATTTCCTTCTCTTTATAAGACACTTCCTTGGTCAGCTGCTGAAGGCTGTGCATCAAATGTATTATTGATCACAGCCCTTGGAAGTTGTATGCACACCTTACAGACTCCCAGCTGCTGTCTGGAACACTGCAGAGGAATGACTGCAGCTGGACAAAGATTATCTGCTTCTTTTTAAAGCCCCTGAGATAGAAATCAGTATGAATCTCCTGCACAGCCTTCTCTCCCACAACTAAATCATTGTAAGCATGAAATAGAAGAGAATAGAACCTCAGGGATTTTGAACAAGGCTTTTGAGTGAGGAGGCACCAAGAAAGATAATGTCCAACTTTCTAGGCATGTGCAGAGTGAGATGAGGAGAGAGATTTAGCTTAATTCTGAAATCCCCTCAAGCACAGTGGTCGTGCTGGGCTGTTGCTTCCCCCAGCAGTAATCTGAAGCAAGCAGGGGTTGAGAAAGGGCAGTTCTTGGTATTCCAGCTCAGTGTTTGAAGCCCATGCACTCATGCCAGACATGTCTTTAAAGTGACTTTCCTGCTTCTGGTATCTCAAGTCCCCACATTGTCCCATATTGCTTTAAGCTGATTAATGTGCCCTGCAGAGAAGTTCCCTCTTTCCTCCTAAGGCTGGATAACTGCTGGTGGTTGAGGTGGGGAAGCTGATGGGTTTTGAGCATTGGACTGTACGTGGTGCCAAGGACAACTGCCACCCTCAGCAGCTGGTGCCTGCTGTCTTTAACCTGCAGCCCACTCCTCTGTACTCTATCTATTCCCATGCCAGTTTGGTGGCTGCACAGAACCCCTTCCTTCCCAGCAGGGCAGAGCACACTGCTGGAAGAAGGACCTTTGCCAGCTCAGGAGAGGAGTTCTGTGCACATGTGCCACAGTTTGGTGCCATAATGCTGGTTGTAAGTCCCAAGCTTCTTAGGAGGAAAAGTCTCACAGCTGTTACACTGGCTTGTGCAAAGCAACTTCTGTCTTCTTGCACCTCTTACTACTGCTCTGGGTATTTTGGTTGGACAAAGCACTTCTCCTCCTTGATTCTCCTGACATGCTGCAGAAGCTGTCGCTGAACAGCACTCGCTACTCTGTCCTTAGAGATACCCTGTGTCTTTTTTACCTCCTGCTTGTCTGTCTTCACAGAGGCTCACCACAGTCTTGTCCACAGGAGATGTCTGTGGATGTCCTGTGAGTCCCTTGTGGGCTCTCCCATGCTCTCTGATAATTTTCCACTCAAACTGGGAAACTTCATCACATAACTAAGGAAACTGAGTGTAGAGGAATGATGTGATATACCCAAGGTCATGCGTGGAGACTGGATTAGGCCTTCTGCTCTCCCTGATCCTAATACTTTGCCTTAATCACAAGCTTTCTTTTGTATCGCTGTGATTATTTGGGGAACCAGTGCATCAGCAGCAGCACAACTTGTTTGTGTAGTATCTTGTGTCTGAGTAAATCAGTTTGCTTTCAAAGCTGTGCACTGTGTAGGCTGGGATTGCTTTTCCCTCTGTCTTCCAATTGCGTTTCTTTTTGGCTTCTCAGCATTTATGTCCCTAGCAATCATCATTGAGGATAATGGGAGCAGGCAAAAGAACCACAGGAGAGTCGTCCTTTGCCAGCCATCTTCCCTTGCACATCTTAATACCATATGTCAAGTGCAGTTGCTCAGGCTCCACAGATATCTCTTTTTCAGCCACCCGAGGAGCTGGGGCTGTTTACGGTGTCAGCTTCACAAGATGGCAGGTGGAGAATTAGAAACTGCTCCTGAGAAGCTCAGGATTGCAGCAGTGCTCTGAAAAGAAGCACTTGGTAAGTGCTGATGCCCCCAGGAGCTGAACAGACGGGTCTTGCAAGAAAACTATTTGCTGCAACAAAAGCAGACATGGGTTTTCAGACAGCTTAAAGCCCTGCTTTCAGAGGTATTGAGCACCCGTACATCCCCTTGCTCTCACTGAGATGAACGTAGGGGTGGCCCTTGTGGATGCATTTAACTCAGTGTCCACTTCCAGTAAGTGCCACTCACAGTGACAGCTGGAAGAAACCAGTAACAGAGACAGTAGCAGAGTGAGCTCTCTGACCACTGAGAAAACATCTTGGACTGTGCAGAAATACTTGGTTTTTCAGAACTAGGTTGAGTTCCAAAAACCATCCAGGTGGATTGCTGGGCAGTCTGTCTGGAATTCACAGAGCCTCAGTAGTGCTGGTATAGTGCCACTGTGTAATCTCCTCTCCAGGGCATCTTGTGCCATCCAGGCATGACCAGAGACTTAATGAGTGAGAACTGTGGGACAACTCTGCACTGGTGGTTTTCCTTGGAGGTGGACTGGGTGGGACCCAACAGAAAACGCTATTCCAAAGGGTTTTTTCAGTGGTGGAATCATGGCTGTAAAGCATCCCATGTCAAGGCAGTCAATGGTGGAAGGACCAGTACAATTTCTGTGGTATTGAGGGATGTATTTTAGTGTCTGCAGTCAAAACCACTGGGTTATACCTAGAGCAAACCAACTGGTATTCGTGATACTCATTAGAAAATGGAGATGAGTGTATTTGTTCCAGCATCCCTGAGACTCCTGCTCTGTGTTTGGGTAATGTCCAGTGAATGGGTGCATGCTCATGTCACTGCTTGTATGTCACTGCTTTTTGAAGCATTGGAGCATGAATTTTCAGTGAATGTTCTTTGTTAATAGTGGTTGATGATTTTGGTGAAAAAATGGTAATTCATTAGAAATTGTGCCTGCTTTGGAAATCATGGTCTCTTTCTGGGATGTCATAGCAAGACTGGCTTGCCTACCGGAAAGCTCAAAGTGGTTTCCAGGAAAAGGAGAGAATTATCTATCTTTTAAAGAAAGGAGAGGTATAGAAAAGGAAAGGTGCCTGTTGGCCACATTTATCTTTGGTTTGTAACTCCTAAGTGGCAAAGCACCCAGGCTCCCATAGCCTTAGCTTCTTTCATGACAAGGGCTAATTTCAAGTAGTTTGTAAAATATTTCTGCACCCCCATAGAAGCGTTTCCCTCTGGATTCCAAGTGTGAATGTCTCAAATTTCCACTGTGCAACAATCTCTATTTTTGTAAGGAGCTCTAAAAGACAATTTGTTAAAGGTTTACAAAGTATTTTACAGTTTCTTGCATCTCCAGGAGTTTCGTGCAAAGAAGGTCTTTGTGAAAGTTTATTATTCAAATGTGGAGGGATGGAAGGAAATCAATTTCCTTCTTCAAAACTGCATT
The DNA here is from genome assembly GCA_013397295.1 of Polioptila caerulea. Lineage (NCBI taxonomy): Eukaryota > Metazoa > Chordata > Aves > Passeriformes > Certhiidae > Polioptila > Polioptila caerulea. Next base: position 308,981 of record VYXF01001512.1, read on the forward strand.
TTTTCACCTACTCTATTCGCTTATCACTCTCTGCCTTGCCAGGATTATTCTAATCAGATTTCACATATAAAAAAATAATAACATAAAAATAATTCTCCTCTTTCAAGTCTTTGTGAGGCTTAAGTAAATTAAGACATTGATCAGATTGTGCTCACAGTTGAGGCTGTGAATACAATGGAGGGTACCTGTTGTGGCTGGGGATTGTGTCTGATGTGTGTTTTTTTATCTTCAGAGGGAGGCCAGAAGGAAGAATTGAAATCAGACTCGTCCCTGGGGGTTATTTGGTTAAACCTGTTTTATGTAGCTGTTGGGCTGTGGAACTGCAAGACACAGGCCACAGTCCAACCCAGAGGGGACGAATGGCAGAGCAGGGATGCCCTGTGTGGGTGCAGGAAGCTGCTTCAGCAACCAGGCCTGCCAGGCTGTGCTTTGCCACCACCTCTTGCACTGAGCTGCTGCAAAGGGGAGCCAAGTGTCCAAATTGCTCGAGTGGTTTTGCAAGTCTGTCCTCAACCTAAAGCACCAAAACTGCCAGCCTGTAGCAAGGCCAGCACAGCTTCTCTGCACACAGTTTATTTCTGATTTGGCAGCTGTTTGGGAACCTTATTTGCTGTTCATGTCAAGATTGATAGCACTCCTATGGGTGCTGCGACCTTGAGCATCATTTCATTCTTCCTCAGTAAGCTCATTATGAACTCCTAAATTGTCATCAGGGATTTGCCATGAGCTAAAATGAGTGTCTTTCTGTAAATACTGCCACAATGAAGTACATTCACTGCTCAGCATGAGGTCTGGGCTTGTGGCTTGGTGGAGAAAGGCCACTCTGATACTAATTCTGACCCCTTGTATGACAATCTGTGTTTTTATTGAGTTTGACAAAGAATAACTCCATATTCCATAGATCCATAAGGACCTTCTTGATAGTGGCTAAAAGGTATAGATGAGTGTTCACGTTCTGCCCAGAAGACAATACACAGCTCCTGACAGCAGTATTTTTTTTTTAAGTCCCAAGCACGTAAAGCTTGGTACTATTTAGTAATAAAACAGGCCTGCAGTCAACATTTTTAAAAAATGTTGTTTTCCTCTTTGCAGGTGGGAGTTTTGTACTTAGGGTGCTATTAGGACAATTTGTAGGGTTCAGCTCCCTGTTCTCACAGAAAGGCCTTGCCTTAACTCCATGATTCAGTTCAGTTGTCTAAACCTGGGCATTCCTCTCCCTCTGCAATGTGCCAGCATCCCCTGCCTGACTTCCACAAGACCATGGATCTCCCTCAGGACCTGTATCCTACCTGCCAGCCCTGTACATGTCTTGCATGCCCCAGGACACCTTGATGGCACTGGAAACCTATGTTGAGGTAACCAGATCGAGCCCTTAATCTCTCTGCCTCAGCTGCTCATCTATAATGGTGGAGATAAGATTCCTTTCTTACTCCCACGGAGACAGTGTGGAGATAAGCAGGCTGGTGATTGACAGGCACTCGGATGCTGTGGTAAGGGCACTGTGTAAGAGCCTGAGTAGATAAGAGAGTGACTACATGACAGCATGAGGGGGTTTTTGCGTTGTTCTTTACCTCAGAAGATTTTCTCCTTCACGTGTCCTTTTCCTATCAGGTTGTTCGTGCTGTGAAGGAGATGAGCTCACATGAGCCTCTCACACCTGAAGCCTTCCAGGGTTGACGTTGCTCCAGACCTTGCTAGGTTCTCTCTCAGTTCAGCCATCCTGCCCCTGTTTCCCCCACCTTGCTCAACCAAGGAAGTGTTCCAATACCTCAGAAGTGTTTGGAGGCAGCTTCTATTTGGCATAGCTCTATTATTCATTAAAAAGAAGGCAAAAAGAAGCACTTGGTTTTTAGGTTTTCCAAGTTGGAATGATGCAGAGAAGTAGGGAAATCACTGTCTGATTTCAAAATGGAATAAATTGGCCTGACGCCGCCTGAGAGAATAAACCCAGGAGCTAGATATGTTATTTTTCAGCTAAATCACAGCTCTGACACCTAGTTACTTCATTACCAGTGGTGCTGTAAATACTTGCAGCTCCCTGTGGTTTCAGTGGGATTTCAAAGTAATCACCAGCCCTGCAGTTCTTTCCCCTTCTATTTACAGACTTCAAGAGCTCAGTTTTGTGCTCATCATTTAGGGTCCTCTTTCTTGTCATCTGTTTGGAGACTGTCCGAAAGAAGTTTTCTATAGCCAATAGGAGATAGTTTCAAAGTTTTCTCTAAAGGTACTGAATACTGGAAGTCTCTAAAACATAATAAGAGACCCAGATGGTCAAGCTGTAAGACCCTATTGAAATCTGTAGCAGAGAATGAGCTCATCTCCATCCTAGGGTCTTCCCTGGGCAAGATCAAACCATTGTCCTCTACAGCAGAGGACTGCTATGCTCAGCAGGGGTTGGTGGGTGTGTTGAGGGCAGCAGGAGGAAGCTGTGAAGAGCTGTGTCCTCTGCAACAAAAGCTTTAACCACACAGTTCTCAGAGGAGCCTGGACATCTTCCCAAAGACCCTACAAGAGAGTCTGCAGCATGTACTTCCCAGGTCATAATGTCCTTTTATTTATCTTCACTTTCACAGTGTCTCCTTTCCTTGTGCCTGTACTCATCACTCATATCTTTAAATACTTGAGTATAATCTGCTCCCAGTAGTGTCACTTTATATGGTAAAATACTTTATGGTTAACAGTTTCACAGTTTCTGTGAACCTTTATGTAATTATCAGTGATGGACTTGCCCTCCTGCAATTCTTGAATCTTGAGGCATTGGAACCTGCATGAAGTGAGGAGAAGCTGACAGGCATTCTGAGTGTATTTTAAAGTTGGTAGCCTTGCATGGATTCTCCGTTCACTTTTATTCTTTGAGTTTTTTTATTAAAAATGCACCTAAGAGAAGGCTGCAGTGGCTGTTGCTGTATTTCCATGCAGTGCTAGCGCTGGGAGCCAGGAGCTGTTCATACCCATCTCGTTCAAGCTGGGTGTCCCTGTGGCTGATTCAGTGGCCTTATACAGTAACTAAGGGATAAGGGACACGAGCATATCCTCAATTCAACAGGAAATCTTGTATCTGCAGCTACTCCTCTGCTTAAGTTCTTGGCTGAACTGAGGAAGTGTTTTTTTTTCAGAAGATCCTGGGGGACTAGCTTTTGATCTAGACCTCAGGGCACCTCTTGTGCTCTGCAAAACTTGGCAGCATCCATGTGGTGAAAATATCCCTCCCTGCATCTTTCTAACTCATCTCTCTGTAGGAGCCATCTGTCTGTCTCATCTTCCCAGGGCTAAGGGATGGCTGTGCTTGGGAGTCTGACCATCCAAACAGAGTCCTCGAGTGATGGAGCCAATGATGCAATGACTGCTGGTGCATGGTGGACTCTCTGCAGCCTGGCTACAACTGCTTCCTTGCTTTCTTTCCAGCACTTAAATTGCAGTGTAATTTTTAAAATTGCCATCACAGATGACCCTAATCTTGTGGGTCTAATGCAAATATTGACCACATTTCCTTTGAAAAATGTTTGAAGGAAGGAAGGAGGAATAGCTCAGAGGAACTACATTGTCACCTGTACAGAGCTAAATCCACACTGAGTAGGACAAAGATGAATTTCCATACTCAAAATGTGTAATTGCATAGCAAGTGCAGTGTGCATGCTTGGTAGGTAAATTGTAACACTCTGAGGCTGTCATAACAAAAATGTTGAGGGCACAAACCAGATTTACATATTTGAAAAAGTGAGTTTACATTTAAATCTTGTCCATTCAGAAATCAGCTTATGTATTAATGTATTAGCTTAATACATGATGGACACAATAGCCCTGACTCCTCAAATATACATATTCAGAGAAAAATAAAGATTTAGAAGCAATGCTTTCAGTAAATAGGGGGATTAACCACAAATCCAATAAAAATTTATAGTTATTACTTCGCCCTCTGCAGTCTTTTATGGTTTGAAAGCATCTGAAATGATGCTATTTCCTGATCAGATACCTTTTTAAAAACTTCCTACCAGTCATTCATTTTCCTTTTTTTTTTTCCTTTTCCCATTTCTTTTCTGTTTTCTTTGGTAATAAAAGCCACTGAATAGTTCTTCAGTGTGTGACTGCAGAGTCAGCAGAAAGTAACTGTCCAGACTGCAAAAGAGAACTTATTTAACCTGGTCTTTAGATTATGGTGAATAAATGAGAAAGAGAAATGTGAATCTGGGTGTTTTCAGCCTTCAGCAATTCAATGACCATGCCCTTTTCAACCTCAGCTAAATGACATACACACTTATAATGAAGTTTTGCCATTCAATTATTTCCATGTTTTCATTGTTTGAGTTTTTTTTTTAGATCACCTTCATTACCTAGACAAATGGCACCTTGTAGCTTTGTTAATCTGCCCCTTTTCTGCTAAGGATATCCCATCACCTTTACTGTTGGAATACCTGCAGATATATTTGAGAAAGCAGTTGCAGGAAGGGTGACTGAACCGTCCTGTTCTGTGGAAAGCAAGCTGTGAGGCCCTTGTCAAAATTAGTTGAGTCATTTTTACCTGGAGCAATATTTTAATGAAGCAATTGGGCCAGGACTGGAGGGTTTTCTTCCATCCTGTATGGAGGATGGTGTATTCTGAGTGGCTGCTTGTCCTTTCACAGCAGTTTGGAAGGGACCTGCAAAGCTTCATGTGATGTGACAGAGCAGAGCAAATAGGGAGCTGAAGACACCTAGTGGGGCAAAGCAGGTCCTAGAGACAATTCAAGTGTCATAAAGGTTGGTGAGCAGAAAAGAGGGAGGAGGAGATGAGTTCAAGCATTTTGGTGAGTCCTTGGAAGCACCGCCCCACTAAGAAGTCTCAGAGCAGGGTGAACCTTGTTGTCTGAGTATCTCTGACAACGTTTTCCAGGAGTGTATTAGCAAGTTTAAAACAGAGAAAAAAGTATTCTTCACATTCTAAGTGATGGCTGTAAAGGATACCACAGATTGCTGGGGATTCAGAGCTGTCAGCAGTGTTCTTAAACTTTCCACCAGTACAGCCAGTACTGATCCCTACCAGCAACAAAATACTCATCAGATGGACCCCTAGCAGAAGGAAGCCTATGATCAAGAAGGTCCAGGAGCAGTGGGGTAGAAAAGGTCTTTGGAGGACCTGAGAATTTACTTTGAACCATGGTGAAAATTCATTGCTCTCCTGCCTTAGCTATTGTTTCCTTATTGCCTTATTGTTGCCTTATTGCCTTAGCTCTGTTTCCTATCTCATCATTTTCTGTCAATGTTCCTTGTGCTGGGGGCATTAGCCCAGTGGCCTAGAAAACAACGGGGCAAACTTTATGGGCAGAGCTGGATTTTTCAGCTGGCTCCAGGTTTGGAGGCAGTGGGCACAAAATTTAACACAGGACATTCTGTTGGAACACCAGGAAATGGTTTTTTACTGTGAGGGTGGCTGAGCGCAGGCACCAGTTGCCCAGGGAGGTTGTGGAGTTTCCCTCCTTGCAGGAATTTCCTCCCTCTTTGATTCCTGGCATCCCTGGTATGTTTTAGTGGTCTCTGCAGATGTCTCTGGGGATGGTTTGGAAGACTCAGTTGAAGTGGCTTCCTGGCTCTGGAAGCTAGGGGACCACAGAGTAGAATAAAGCCATCCAGTGTCTTTAGAAGTCTTTAAAGTGCAAATGCCAGTATGTTGCTGAGATTAGACCTGGGGAAAGAAGTGCAGCAGCAGAGCAACCTGCTACAATAAGCTAGTGCATAAATAATCCAGCAGAAAGGTTCAGAGCCATCTGCAAAGACCACTAAAACTTACCAGGGAAGCCAGAAATCAAAAAGAGAGGTAATAATCAGTCTTCAGTGTCTCAGGAGCATACGGGCCTCTTTCCGCATTATGCTACATGAATGTCTTTTGTATTGCAGTATCAGGCTTTAGGTGATAAAAAAAAGAGGGAGGCACAGCAGTTTTAATAAAGCACTCAGATACAGACTGGAGCTATTAAATTGCTGGAAGTCCTGGTTGTTTTGAAGGAACAATCTGGTTGCCATTAAAAAAACAACAATAAAAAAATTTCCTGCCCCAAAAAATTTTGCATGCTTGCATTTGTATTAATTTCCTTTGCAAGAAGTAGGAGAAAAGTGACAGGAAGGACACAGAAGACTTGGGCATGAGAAAGTGGCTTGTGGAAGAGATTTGTTATGTCATGCAAAATCTGTCTCCTCCATGTCCAGATTCCTCTCTGTCCAACTCAATACCACCCTAATAAATCTCCACCTCTTGGCTGATGTCTGCATCCAGGACATGTTATCAATCACTGCTGACAAGGACTATTAGTCATTATTGCCAGTAGAGAAATTCAGTCTGAACAGACTGGATGGGAGAGAAACCAGTTTCTTTGTGCTAAGAAATGTTTGCTGCCAGGGATGTGTGGTCTAGGGGTTAGTGCAGCTGCCTGTTGCCCAGCACTGTCCATGCAGCATTCCCAGTTCTGGGACAATACTCACCATTTCAATAATTACCATGTTCCTGTGTGCATTGCTTCCCTTGGTGAGCACCAGCCCTCCTCTCAGACCCTCCAGAACCTCTGAGATGATCCTGCAATCATCGGCAATAAAAATGTTGCCACTTAATTTGTACTCTCATTTCAGAACAAGGCCATAACATTCCCAATGATCTGCCTTTAAAGGGGAGCTCATTTGTTGCTCTTACTCAGAGAGAAGAGAGAGAGATTGTCTTGTTCCATTTGGAAACTGCAGTGTTAATTAAAAGGTTTCCAGAAACCGTGTTGAGTTTTTATTACAACTTGAGGTTTGTTCCCACTTGTTGATGTAGTTGGGAGGAAGCAGGGGTCGCAGGCTGAGGGCTTGCAGTTGTTTAACTTTTGTGTATAGACCTGTGACCACATACACAGCAAAAGTTATTAAAGGCAGTAGTGCTGTCTCCTTGCTTTTCCTCTGACAGGTTCCCCCAGTCCCCCGAGTTCTCTCCGTGGGTGTTGCCTCTCATTTTGTATCTGACATTTTTGCTACTGTGAGTTTTTTCAGCAGAATTCCTCAGACGTGCTGTCATGGATCGTTCCAAGCCACAGTCCAACAGGACAGAAGGTGCCTGAGTTAGCTTCAGCAGTGAAATTATACAGCAGAAGGCATTATTAAAAGTGGATCTTTTGTCCAATAAATCCTGATTTATGACTCAGAGATTGGAAGGAATTCAGAGGAGGGAAACAGAAACAATTCTGGGGCTGAGGGTTTAGATAGAGGGGATATGTTGAGAGAGGAAAAGGTATTGGCATTTGTTAAGGGAGAAAATTGAGCATGTAATGAGCTGAACAGGATAAGAAAGGGGATGCTTTCAGGAGACCACAATGAACTAAAACACTGCAAATTACATAGGAATTCCAAACTGGTGGTGGAAGTGCACTGGTTTAGTGACTTTAGCTGGAAAATTCCAGATGTGTGGTGAATATAAATAGAGATATGTGATGGAAATAGCTGTCCTTGCACTGGTTAAGATGTTTCCCTTTGACCTGGCCATAGCCAAGGGTAGGAAGACAGGGGTTAGTAGTACCCTTTCTTTAGATACCCCTGTAAAAGGGACATTTTTGCTGTGACAGAAGAAAAAGCGCTCTCATTTACAAAGAACAAGTAATTTGGAAGCTGGAGAAAGCTTATATTTTCCACTGAGTGTGTGTTAATTAACTGTCTGTCTCACAAATTACCTATTGGTAGAAGATGCTTAAGTGAAATGCCCTGAAGCTTCTTATGCATCTTCTCTGGAAAAAGAAGTTGGGATTTGCTGTAAAGTCCAGTCACAGATCTGAGGAGAGCCTGCAGTGATCCTGCAAGAAGGATGCTGGCAGCGTTTCCATCCTAGCTCCATTCTATGATCTCTTGGCAGCTTTTCATTTCAGCAATGACAGTATTCTTTTAACCCAGCTTTTGTACCTGTTGGGTTTTCCTGGAAGCACTGTCTCTGGTTTGTGCTGCATATATTCTAGTCTGCTGGATTTTGGATTAAATGTGGATGTCTAAGATAGGAGCATCTGATCTTAAAATCTACGAGTGAAAGGAGCTTCTACACTTCTGCCTCTTAGGTGACGTTTATGTTTTCCCAGCTCATTAGAGGAACAGCATGTGCTGTATTCCTGATTTTGACTCTTGGGCTCCATTGTGGGAGGGAGGGGAATGTGGTTGTTTTCCTTTTGCTCTGTTCGTGGCTGAAGGTCGTGAGCATGTCCTTGTGCCCGCTCTGCACAAGGGTGCAGGCTCTGTGGCTTCCATTTATTAGTTTTTAACTCTTCCCCTCAGTTGCTGCCTGTTACTTGCCTCCTGTGCCACTTCTTTTCTTGGGAAAGCATCATGGTGCTTGAGGCAGCAGTGTCTGCCCTGTGAACACCCCCTGCTCCCGTTCTCTGGGGCACATGGGAACCTGAAAAAAGCAGCAGGGATGTGCACAAGGATTTGTCCCAGCCTGTCAGCAGCCCATCAGACAGATGCAGCAGTGTGTTTCAGGCTGGTGCCTCAGCACCTCCTTTCTTCATCTCCCTGGGAAGGCAGGACGGACAAGCCCAGCTCTATTTTCACCAGGGGAAAGTGAGAATTACTCACCACAGCTCTGGGCAGGGCTGAGTGTCGGCGTGATGGGAGTGGGCTGTGCAGAACCCTGGGGAGAAGGGGCCCGAGGATTGCTTTGCTCCTGCCATGGAGCAGGAATCCTTGCCCTGAGCCTCAGAGCAGATTTGCAGCAGCCAGCAGGAGCACACAGGGGTTTCTGTCACGGGCTGGGTCCCCATGCTTCTGGCAGCGCTGTTTCATCCCCAGCTTTAGCAGCCAAAGGTACCAGTAACACTTCTGCATACAGAACTTTGCTAAGGCATAACAGCTTGCATGATTTAATTATTTTAATTGGAATTAACTGGGAAAATAATTCCCTCTTTCAGCAGGAATAAGCAGGATACAGCCTGTCAGAATTTTTTCAAATGAGCCCTGCTGAAGGCAGAGGTGCAGAGATATGTAGTCAGCCTGCTTTAATGAGATTTGGCTGTAATTTTGTGATGAAATTATTCTAGGTTAAACTCAATCACAAAAAAAAAAAGTATTTCATTGTATTAAGGCATATTTGAGACCCACAAATCTCAGTCATTACTGGTGAGATAAAAACTATCAGAAATTATGTCATTTTGAAAGACTCTCATTTTCCAAATCGATGTTGGAGAACAAATACTGCTTGTAATGCTGGGTGCAGATTTACCAGATGTGATAATTCATGGATTTCTTTCCCAAATAATTATTAAACTAAGAAAAAGCAGTGCAGATTTGCAAAATACTGATATTGTTATAAAAGTCTTAGGCATAGAAAGCGACCTTCAGCTGAGAGACCATGAGTTGTTTCAATTTAAATTAGATGGAAGGCTAAACATTCAACTGTAACTAAGATTTATTATTTCATAAAAGTGAAGAAAACTGCTTATAGAGACAAACTAGGCTGTAAAACTCTGGACTTGAATACAAAAGTGACCTGGATGTTTTTTTTTCCTTTGTGGGAGAAGTAAAAAGCTGAAGTACTAATATACCAGACCTAGGAAAAGTCTGCTAGGGAAGGACATTTAGTCTAAGAGATTTAGAAAAAACCAAAACAACAACCCATACTACTACTGCTACTACTACTACTACTAATAATAAACAACACAGAAAAAAACCCACAAAGGTAAAAAAATAGGATATGTGCAGGCAGGGAATCCATAAAAATGTGTGCAACTCATCACAATGTGATTCAGGGAGGAAGGATACTGCTCTTTGGTCAGAAAGCATAGGGGAGAAATGAGAATTACCAATATGGAGAGGAGTGAGATGACCATCAAAAAAAGAGTGAGAGAAAAACGAACAGAGAAAGGAAAACAATTAGTGGAATGCTGTTTGGCCACTAGTATGTAAGCAGAAGGAATGGTGCTCTTCATCACTTAATCGTTTGCCAGAGAGGATGGAGAAAGCAAGTGTTTAGGAGGCAGAATGAAGCAATTGCATCTAAGTAGGAAAAGGTGCCCCAGACTCTGAAGGATCTGGCATCTCAAATTGTGCCTCTGTTGGCACACAGACATCTGCTCATTTTCCAAAGGCTATGTGGAAAACTGCTTCATACTGGGGAATATAGGAGATTTTGTTTAAAAATGAGCAAAGGAAACATTATGGACATGTAGAGGCTCATCCTTTTGGCTTCAGTGTAATCCAGAAAGGGAAGAATCGTTTCAAACAATGGATATAGTGAGATAAAATGTAACCTGAGTTTAATAAAGGTAGATTGTGCAGATGATTCTGTTTCTGGTCTCCTGGACAGGGAGAATGCAGTAAATCTGATTTGTCTGGATTTCAGTGAGCACTTGCTGTCATGCTACACGTGTTACTAGTGCAGTTGGGAAGGGCAGGATGAGCAGAAGGGAGGGAGGATCCCTGCAATGGAGCTGACAACAGGTTGTGCTGCAGGGTGAGCCTGTCCTGGCTGCAAAGCTGCTGAAGTTTACTGAGAGAAGCACGAGGAAAACCAGGTCTGGGAGATGCTGCCACTGCAGGGGGCAGCTGGAGCATTGTGTAGGAAACACCAGGGGAATTCTGGGGCACTGGAGTGGGTAAAGCATCAGTGACACAAGAAGTTGTCATGTTATATAAATGTTAAAGAATTTGGTCTACTAATAAAAATTTGCAGTTTTAAGTTTGCTATAAAACTGTGAACCAGTAGGGAAATGCAACCCAGAAAATGCCAAATAACTGCCCAAGTTGTAATAGGCACAGATCACCCATAGAGAGTTGAACACATACTGAAATGCTCGAAAAATCACCACAGACACTCAGTCTTATTTGTGTGTAAATTAGTTGTATTAAGAAAGGTTGAACTGAGCAAGTTTAGAGAGTCTTTTCATATGAACTGCTTTCAACTGATTTGTTTAGTCCCCAGCAAAATGGAAGATAAAAATGCATTATAATTACTGTGTAAATTACCACGAGGGAGTACATACCAGCAATGTTTATGCTGAAGGCCAAAGCTGGCACAAGAACAAATGGTCACTGCCTGGCAGTGAATCCAATCCTATAACTCATTTAAAAGTGAAACTTGATGAACTTGTGAAAGAGATGATGAGATATTGCCAGGAACAAGGCAGTTGTGGACTAGGAGGGTACTTTCTCTCTAGTAATTTACTTCTGTCTTAGAACAGTCATTTTTTATTGCCAAAAGTCCAGTTATGGTGAGATTGGTTTTTTAAATTGAAGTAATTTATTAATGACATCGAGAGAAGCAAATTATAAATGGCCAAAACCCTGTAAGTATTCCTTTGGAAAATTGCAGAAGTGTTTATAAATGTGCCTCTGTAGGATACTGCCTGTGAATTAGAACAGGCAAAAGCAAGGAAATTATAAACCATGGATCATGGTTCTACCAGAGGCCACTGCAATAGAAGCCTCTGTAAATGGCTGAAGTTATTTTCCTGTGGTTAAACGTCCCCCACTAAGGGGCTTTTTCCAGCCATGCCCTGGCTGTCTCCAGGACACACCTGGGTGCCCAGTGAATGCCCTTTGTGCCTGTGGCACATCCTTTGCCAAGAGTAGGGCTTCATTTTTCCCGAAGTGTAGTTAATCACCTGCTCATCTCTTTGCATCTTTTGTGGCTCCCTCACTCTTTGCTGAGAAATGCAGATGTTTATGATGCATTTGTCTCACTTGTGGCTTGATGATTAATATTCTGCAAGTTGCTGAGCTTGTGGGTACCGATTTCCTGCTCTACTTACTGTACTTAAGTCAGCTTGGTTTGTTTTTCTTCCTCTTGCTAATATATCCACCTGGTGAGTTAATTGTGTAGCAAAACAGACAGGGAAGACAGAAAATGCCGAAAACATGATGTTGAGCTCAGCTGGGAGTATTCTGCAGTTCATTTCTGTGTTGGGAGTGTGTAAGGGGCTGGATGGCAAAGTTTGCTGTGCCGGAGGAGGCTGTTTGTGGTGACGTTCCTTGGTAAGGTCTTGAATTGTGAGCAGGAGTGATGAGCTCTGTCCTGGCTTGATTTTATGGGTGGGCAAACCATGTGTGGATTCTGGACTTCTCCCCAGGAGCTTGTGTAAGGGTTCACTGTCATTCTTGAAGGTGAATAGATATTAATTTTAAAGATGTGTCCCTGTCGTCTTCGATATCTGTTGCTGTTCTGTGAATTGATGAGAATTCACACTGCATTTCTTCTTCTACCTGACATGGAAAAAGATTTTACAAGACTAGATTAAAACCAAAATCTTGAGGAGAAGCATTTGAGAGTATTCTCCTACTTGCTGGGTAGCTCATTACCAGGATAAGGTAGATCCTTGGTTACTGAGCACATCCAGACTTGCATCTCCAAGCAGATCCTGTAGAACAGTAGAATTTGGGATCTGGTACTTTAGTTGCACGCTTCCACTTTATGTAAATAAATATCCAGTGGATCACGAGTTTGAACAAGTCCCCAGGACCACCAGGCAGAAAGAAGGGTGTATTGGGATGAGGTTGTTCAGGTGTCTCCTGGGGGAAGTGCTCCAGTTCATGGAAAGCGTCAGTGGTTGGAGTAAGGGAGACAGTGGCCTTCCTTTGAGCACAGCCCTGCCTGCCCACTGGTCTGATTTCTTTTCCTTAGCAGTCTGTACTAATTCTTTCTTCATCTTACTCTCTGAAATTGAATAATCTTAGTGTCTTCTTTTATTGATCCCTGCCATTCAGTCCCAGCTTGCCTCCTGCCTTCTTCCTTTTCCCACATTTCCTTTTGTCTCTCTGGTTGGTGGTCCAACTTTCTCTCATTTGTATTCAAATTGGCCAACTCATCCATTTTGTCAGGATCCAACAGAGAAGATAGATGAAAAGAAATCTCTCTGCTGTCAATTCAAAGCAGTCCTGGCACAGCCTGTAACCATCCAGAGTTGAAATTGCCAGGAATTTGTTCACTGGAATGCATTCAGTTTGGACAGAATCAGTAGGAAATAACAGCTCTTGAACTATAGCACATCTCCCCTGTACTCATGTGTGAACTGCTCATTTTCACAGATCATCAGCTTAGCTAAAGCTTGGGTGAATATTCTTTACTCTGAAGAATGAGGATGAGGGATGTTTCTGCGGGAAAACTTCGCCAGAATTAACATATTTTTCTTATATTTTTTTCCGGTAAGTGTCTGAGCTGTCATCACTGAAAGTTTCCAGGTGAATTCATCTTGAAATAGTTGAAATTATCAGTTTAATGGTTAAAACTTGGCAAAGTTATAGGCGTGTGAAAACGGGGTTATCACGGGATTTGTCAGACAACCTTAATAATAGTTTCACCTACAACAGCAAAATTCGGTAATGCAGTGTAATTCTGAGGCATCAGCACTGCACAGATGAACACCATTAGATAAATGGGACCTAAGAGAGTGCAAAACACCAGGAGTACCCTGGTACTTAACACCCTGGATCTATTTTGTATTCAGAAGGGTCTGAGCATAATCACAAAGTGGAAAGCAACTCCCAGGACGTGTGTGCATCAAAACCTGTGCTGTGTGCGGGTAGTCCCCAGCACTGTCACACCTCAGCCTTGTCACCTGGCCCACTCTTCCACCTCCCAGCTCAGTTTTGAGGGAAATTTGTGGCAGTGCCAAACTGATGGATCACCATCCCATTTTCTAAAATGTCCTCCCTGACAGCGTAGACTGTGCCAGCAAATCTAACTGAGAATGTCCAGGAGAGCAACTCCAGGCCATTTATCAAGTCCATCTAAGGCTTGCAAGATAGAATTTCTCACTTCTCCCAGTGATGGTACCAGGAATAGAAGAAATCCATCCCCAACAGGTGTCCTCCTGCTTACCTATGTGTTCTTCTCAAGTGGATTGAACCAATCAGTCCTGGAGCCCATATGTCAGTTTAGTCTATCCTTGCTCAAGAGATGGAAGAGAAAGTGTGGGACAAAATAATTTCATCCCTCCTAGTCACGTACAACCTGCCTTGCTCAGTTTCTTGACAGTTTATTGAGTTGCCTTTGCTCTGCCTTGGTACAGATAACTTTCACTTAATAGGAATTTTGGTGTTTCAGTAGGATGTGTGTGAAAATGTGATAGTAGAAGAGGGCGATGGCTGTAGCAAAGAGAAGGGACTGTGAGTTTTCAGTAGTTGGGGAGCTGCCTGAGGCTGCAGGGAGAATGTTGCAGGCTCTTCTGCAAGTCCATCTTCAGTTTATGATCAGGAATAAGGAAGAGCTATGGACTCCTCAGTGACATGTCACAAGGTACTAATGAAAATGCTTTGAGCTTTAAGGCATCACTAACTGCTAAAGATCAGGATGACACCTAATACAGGGTACTTCCCATTTCCAATTACTGTCAAGAGACCTTGGTCCTGGCCTGCTCCCATATCTGCCGGAGCATTCTTCAAGGAGGAGATTCCATGAGTCATCCTGATCATAAGCCAAGCTAAGGCTGCACAGAAGTGTTGGAAGTGCTTTGCTGTGACTGTATCTCCTGACTTGCTTCTTGCTGCAGGGCCCCAGCGTTGCAGGGATACCATCAGTGGGAAAAGCAGAGCTGCTTGCCCTCGCTCTGCTCGTTCAAGGGCTGGGCTGTGCGGGGCGGCTCGCGGAGTTCAGCCCGGGCTCTCCTTCCGCTGCTCTCCGCTTTGGGAACATCGCTGCCAAGACAACCAGACAGCTTCTGCATATGTCTGGTGGTTTGGGCAGGCAGTTGTCATGGTTATGAGTGCTGCATAAGAACCAAAATAGATGTATAGAAAGATGGTGATGGAAGCTGGCACATACCCTGTCTTTTCTGTACACAGGCTGACAGGATGTGGCATGGAGGAACCACCTGTGCCCTGGCTGCCTCCTGCTCCCTCAAAGTCAGGACTAGCCACACATTTGGTCTTCACTGCTGCAGGTGGCAAAAAGAGCCGAAGTGTCTGAAAAAGGCAAAGTGAAGTTTTTCTGGGGGAAAAAATAGACAAGTGGAGATGTTAATTTGTGAGAAGAAACTAATTTCTTAGTTTTAGATTGCAGGGTATGAAAAATCTCAGTGTCTGAAAGTGTCAAACTTCCTCCTTCACTTATTTTTTTTCCCTCTTGAAGGGAAACATCAACCCATAACACTGCCTTTCATCCTCTAAAACTGATTGTCAAATGCTAATTTTTTTAGCAATATCTTTTTTACTGCTTCTCATCATCACAAAACTCTTCCTTGGATTTTGCTGTACAAATGCATCAAAACTGATTGGCATGGGGAGTTCCACTGAAGAACACTGAGCTGCTCCTCCCTTCTGGTGGCCAGCTGAGCACAGCTGGGAAGCAGAGTTCTTCCTTGGCTCCTGCTGCAAAGGTCCATCAGGCCCCTGGAGAGACCAGCCCAGCCTGTGCAGCTGCTCTGCTTTGTGAATCTCAATCACAAGCCCCTGAGAACTAAACGGCAGAGTGGTTTGTCTGTGCAGCAGGCAGGTAGGCAGATGAGCAGCTGAGAGGTTGCCTGTTTTCTGCTCTGTGTTTGCAATTGGCCTGGAGGGCAAGGGAAGTCAGAAGACACAAAACAAAAGCATTGGGAGGAGGTGGTGGAGTGCCTTAGTCAAACATGTTGCAGGGTTTTGGACAGAACCTTGATCAAACTCTTCAGCCAGGTCCTCAGCAAGAGAATTTTGATTGAATTCAGGCTGGCAGCATCAGGTTCTGCATTAATATAGCTTGTTTCACTGCCTTTTCTCTGCCCTCCTTCTGCTACAGAACCTAAAGCTACCTGGACATCTGTTTGTAACACCGTGGGATAAAGGGTAAAATGCATTTTAGCTCAGATCTCCCTTTTGAAAGCCTCTTATGGCAGGGTTTTAAATTGGTTTAGGGACAGAGCCTGAGTGTGATAAGATGTTAGTTAACACGATGGGATAATCAAGTCACTTTGATTTCTCCCCAGGCAAACCTCTCTGCAGTCTATTAAAATGAAATATGATGCCACTGCTGTTTCCCTCAGCTGTAGTCAAGGAGATATTTGTTTTAATTCAGTACAAGATTGCCCCACAGGCTCCGATTTCTACTAGCCATATTGATGTTTGTAATTTATTGCCCTTTTACAATACACACTAAAAGGATGTTGTATTTGCCAGACTGGCATTTGAGAACTTTATCTCCGAATCAGTCTGTATAGGATACACTGGAATTGTTCCCTCTGTCGTTAATGTTCTGTGTTATACAATATTAACACAGGCTCCATTTGTTTTACAGGCAGCCTTGGATTTAGTAAGGGACACAAATAGAATACAACATATTCACAGGATATAATTATATTATCCTGGGTGTGATGAAAACAGAGATGCCCTCTTGTCCCAGCTTACATAAATGTTCGATGAGTTTCTGATCAGCTCCACTTCACCTTCAACTGTAATGGCCTGAGAAGGTGCAAGTGACCACACCATAGATGAAAGTATGTGTTACTGTCACGTTGCATCCTGCTGGGATGCATTTCATAGGTGGTGTGTAATTTATGAGGCATGTTGGGACAAAAGATGCTGCAAAAATGCAAGAGCCTATTTTAAGCTCGCAGTTTGAGCAGGCCCATGAGAACTGAAGCTCTCTGCAGGTTACAGGCACCAGTGCCATGTGAAGCTGTGCTCAGGGCAAGCCACAGGTCAGAGTTGTGCTGCAGGCAGCTACTTCAACTCTTTGATCTAATAGGTTTTCTGGTTGGCAAATCTGAGTTTCATGGAACTAGACTTTTTCAAAGGGAGAATGACAAATTGATGAGATGTTACAATATTTCAATTAGATAAAGTGAAACAAAGTTTTCATTTTGACATTGATATGTCATAACATTATGATTTGATTGAAAATGTCCTTTCTGCTAAGACAGATTCCACTTTCATTTCTCCCCTTCCTGATTTTTTTTTTGACTGCTTAGTACATCAATATCTTACCCTGCTTTGAATTGAGAACGTTCCAAACATTTCCAGAAGAAGAAACCTTTCCTAGCAAGGCTGTTGGTTCAGTCCCACTGTCTTGTGTCTTGATTGTTCAGCATCCACCACCTCTTTGGATCCAAAGAATTATTGCCACTTAATATTGTGCAACATTTTATATTTTTTAAGGCTGAAGAGAAATGTGTAAGAAAGGTAAAAGCAAAATTTTTGGATGGAAAAAGAGCAGCTAAACTAATTTAGATCATACTCCTTTGAGATGTGGCTGAGGATTTATAGTTGGATCTCACTGTACCTCAGTTTGTTTGAGATACTTTAGTGAAGCATTTGAAGCATTAAACTCCTTCGTCTTTCCTGTCCATCTCCTCTTACTCTTGCTGCACTCAAAGGCTTGGCTTATTAGAAAAATACAATAAAAGACTAATTGCAATGAATGGGAGATTTTAATTACTTCATTTACATATAGAGATTTAGTCTAAAATCCATATTGGACTGTCAGTAAAGAAAATTAGCTCAGTGGGTTTTTTTCTGGGTTTTCATGTCAAGGAAATGTAAGTTTAAACAAAGCAGTTTGGAATACTCTTTGGGATTACTTTCTTCTTCTTCCCTTAGCAACTCATCTTTGGCTGTTTCAAGACCATTTTTTCCCCATGAAAATTCAAGAGTAAAGGGAACTTCCTATATTTTCTTTGTACTTGTGGCAAAAAGCCAGCTTTATTTGCAGATCCAGTTGTCAGATGATATTGGAAAGGAACAGTGTTGTGCACTGAGAGTCTAAAGTCAAGGCTGAGGTAGAAACACTGAAAAAACAAAAACATGTTGACTGCTGTGGAGGAACAATGTCATCTTCCCTAGGTATGGCCACTGCTGGTGCCTGGAGAGGCAAACTGACACATCCTGAAGAGTGGCCTCTATAAACTGGAGCCATTAATCTCTCATTACCCTGTGAGCAGTACCTGGTATAAATTACCAAGCAGAGCATCACTGAAGTGGCACACTACTTGCAGCAGTTACTTATTATTTGAAGCTCCCTTTCTTTACTGCAGAAGGTGTTGTAATAGACTTTTCTCTCTTCAGCATGGGCTCCCTCTCCCTCCAAGGTTAAACTAAGTTCCAGAGTGAAGTGCTGTCTGTCCCAGCAGCAGGACACTTGCCATGTCCTGGCGTGGTGGGCTGGCCATGCCTTTGGCCCACAGCAAGTGTTGGCAAGGGTCTACACCACCCCATCAGTCCCTTTTGCTGAGCCTGGAGGGTAGCCAGCTCCCCTCCCTGCCTTGGGGCAAGATAAACTGTCCTTGGAGTCCTGTGACTCTTTGTACATGTGTGTAATACCATACATATTAATGCCACTGCCCAAATTACAGGAGATTCCTGTAATTTTCAGAGAGGTCTCGGGAGACATCTTACTGCTCCTGGAAGTCCCTGGAATTGCTGGCAGTGATTGATCCTTTGGGATGGGACATGTCTTTGCTCCCTGCATTGCCACCTTAGCAGCCCCTCTGGGTGCTCTGTTCCTTCTCATCCACTGCTAGCCAAGAATCCCAGTTCTCCATTAAAACTATTTTCCTATTTAAAATACAAGATTAAAAAGAAGTCATAAAGAGCCTAGAACTCCCACTTGGTGAAAATGACAGTTACATGAAACATTCAAGTGAATGGACTAAATGGAAGAGAAAAAAGCTTTGATGACCTCAAATGGGTAAAAGAAATTACTTTGGATGATCAGTGATTCAGTTCTTTTTTTGAGGCTTGATCCAGCCATTGGATTTAGAGGCTCCTTGTTAAAGGAGATGTTCAGAGCACAAGGGATGTATCAAACTGCTATGGACTTTTGGATGAAGAGGTGTGAAGAGCTTGTTTTCCTAAATATTTGGAAAAAGTCTTACCCCAAATGGTCTTAGTAAGGACCCACTCACTACCTGTCCTGGTTATGTCTCTGCTCCATGCTGGACCTGGCTCTGCTTGCCCTTCACACCATCTCTGTCCTGTGTCACAGTGGAGCTACTGTGGCTTTGCCACTGTGGTAAGGTGGGGAGGGCCCTCCTGCTTCTCCCTTTGATGTGAGCTTCCCTTGCACTTCTGAGAGATGAAATTCACATTTCACTAGGTCACCCTTCAACACCCCCCAAAACTGGGGCAGCTGTATCCATCTGTACTCAGTTCATGCTCCTGGATTTGAAATATAAGGGGGAAGTGAGTGGACAGGAGTGAAATCTGGGTTCTTGGAGAAAGTAAAGGCTGTTTAAAGAGTTGCTATTCCATTTCAGTGATAGTGATCAAGTGTAAACTGAGAGAGATGTGGTTCTGCAGAGCTGCTGCTATACAAAATTTGTATAGTTCTCATTTGTAGGATGTGGATGTGGACTGCCCATATACTGAACCCCAAGATTTTTGCAGCACTTTGGCCCAGCTATGTAGCAGTTGTTTTTGCAGGTCTCTTTTGCAGCCACCCCAAAAATTCTGGCAATTAGACATGCACGATATTGTTTTGGATTCATCATGCATTGCAGGAACATTTTCCAGTCATGATAACACTCTGGCTTCTTCTAAATTGTCCAAGCTTAAAGGCATAAAGAAAAAAAACTTCTTAAACACAAAGATATTTATTTAGTTGTATGTCAAGAAGAATAATTTTTCATCCTGCATTTTCCCCTTGTACATACATAATAAAGGTCAGCAAAACAGAACAGTATCTCTTTTCACGGCTGATTCATCACTGACATAAACATTGTTCCTCTTCCTGCCCAGGGAGGAGATAGCTCAGCTTTTGATCATCTGAGTGGCTGAGGATGGAAGAGCCCTCAGAAGTCCATTATCTCTCTTATTTTTAGCCCTATCTGCATTGTGAGAAGGGTCCTGCAGGTTTTTCTGTATCAGGCTGTCTGTTAAGTTTCATTGAAGGTCGTGATTTCAGTCCCACTTCTCCTAGAGGCCTTTCTGCCCTGTGGTGGATCCACGCCTGTCTGCACACAGGCGTTGGTGTTCCCTGCCAGGGTGAAACTTGGCATGCCTGAAGTCTTCAAGAATGATAGCCACAAATCTAAGAAAAGCCAGCTGGTTCCCCTTGTGATCTGACCTGGCCTACAACTCCTGTGGTTGATGGAGGCTGTGCTCAAAATGGAGACCACCACAGTGGTTTAACCTGGCAGAAATGAGTAAGAGATGTAAAAAAGGAGTGTCTCAAAATGGGGAATACAGACATAAGGTGCTTTGGTCTCACCTCTAATGAGGCATCAAAGTGTCCTAGGAACAAATGGTGGGTTAGGGTACACACCATGTTCTTTGTATCTGCGTTTCATGATTACAAATCACTATGTCATTGACTCTTATTAGATACAGGTTCACAGAATATCCACATAGAATCCCACAAAATGTTTCTGTAAAAGATCAAACTTAAAGGACATAATAGAAGATTCCAAAGGCCACAATAACAGTGTTAATTTTATGACTACAGCGGATAGGAATGAGACATCACGTTCAAACTTTGCATGAAGAAACAATATTTTTATATAAATGCAAACCAAAGCTCAGAACATTTTGACTGAATATTATTTAGTGGCTCTTGTTCTCTCCCAAACAGGATGTTCCAAACACAGACAGATCCTTTATCTAGAAAAATACATCCGCCTCTTCTGTTCATAAAATATACAATTCCTCAGTCATCATTCACATGCGTTCTGTATTACATTGATTTCCTCATCTGTAGTTGATGAAAATGGTTCCATTCAGGCTGTATTTGAGAGGAGAAACAAGGACAGGCATATACAAACGAACAGAACTGAGCTCCTACAGCGAGCCATAACCCACAATAATGCTCAGAATTTTGTAGAACTACAGCTCAACTATATGTGTGTGGACCAACACAATACCAACACTACCAACACAATTGGTTTTGTTAATTAAACCAATGACAGCCTCCTGCTGTTACAATTTATTTATCCCTAATAAAAAAAACAGCGGAATGTATCCAGACACTGCAAACAATTTTATGAATTGTGAATTAATTAACTCTCAACCTACCCTGTATTGCTGGAGGGAAATGATTACTTCATCTATTCTATATCACATACGTTTTGAGTCCTGGTCTTCCTGAGTGGGCAGGTAACCATTCCTTATTTGCTGGTGACAGTTTTATGAATAGAATATGAAAGCATAAGTAAAGCTGGGAAAAGCCTCTTAATAGGTACTGCCAGCAGCTGTTTGCTAAATGGAAAAAAATATATGTAAAAGTAACCAAAAATAACATCTCAATTAACAGTCTGTGTTGAGGAGGAGCTGTGTGATACATTAGGACAATCCTCTGGGACTGGTGTCCAGTTACTGTCATGGTCAGGAGTGTTTTCAGCTCCCATTTTCTCTCCCCATCTTCCAGGCAGTAGGTCAGCTTAGTCTTTGCCCAAAGCATCTCCTCAGTCTCCTTCCTGTGTGGGGTCATCCTGCCTGTCATGGAGCTGATTTCCAGACTTCAAATAGCAAAGTGATAACGGGTGGCTGAAAATCATTCTGTTCCACAGAGCTCTTGTTGTCACATGAGCATGAGAGTTTGGGGACACCTGATGAGATTGGGGTGCCCAGTCTCTGCTAGAGAGCCCAAACCTGGGGAGAGCATGGAGGCCCACACCCACACCATAGACGTCCCGCTGAAACCCTGTACAACGCACAGATACTTGAATTTTCATAAGTGATTCTCAATGGTGGAAGTTTCTTTTGAGCTTTTGAATTTATTTTTAGGCAATGCCACGCTTTCCTCATTCTTTAGATTCACCAAAGACCTATTTGAGAACACGAGGTGTGAATGTACTGTGGAGGTCCCCAGGTCAGGCACAAACCCTCCTTTCTCAGGCAGGCAGGGCTGGCTGTAGCCGTGGTGAGGATGGGCACAGGAGGGCGGGTGTGCAGTCACAGAGAATGCACTTCAGGCCTTGCCACATATGACCTCCCTCCTTGCCAAGTTAATCTGTCCTGGCTGTGACCAACCTGGAGAGCACAGCTGGGGTCCTGCCCTTGGCCTGTCCTCTCCTGCTGATGGAAAAGCTGAAAAGGGATGGAGGATCTTCTTTGCAAAGCCCCCTGCAACTCATGGGAATCCAGAGAGAGAGTGGAAGGCACTGTGAATAAACATAGTGCCCTGCTAATACGTGTAGGTGTTTTCCAGGGAGGATTTGGGGAAATTTCCCATGGGAGACATCCAGCCACCTGTGCAGACTGTGATTCTGAAACCCTTCCTATGAGCCCTCAGATGGCAGAGATCACAGCCAGTTCATTTGATGTTTGAATCAAATGAGGCTACATTTAATAAAGCAGATTCAGGGAGTGTCGCAGGCCCCCTTCTGCTGCTGCTGCCTCTGGGTTTGTTGTCAAGGTTGTTTAACAACCTTGACAAATGTTCTTAATAAGTGACAGACTGCCTTGGCAGGGTTTCCATGCACATCAAACATGCTGCTCGAGGTTAATCCAGCCGTCCCACTCCTGTTTGAGAGAACCTCTCAGACACAGCCTCATGTTTTGCAGGATCAGGGCTGCCTTGCAATGGATATCCACATGGAGCCATGTCATGGTCTCATGAACACAAATGGCAGGGTCTGGTGGAGTGGTAACATTTCTTCACTTTTTAAAAATATTTTGTCCTTGCAGCTGCAACATGTCAGGGCAGACGTGCCAGTGTCATTTTCCATCCTTGGTCAGTGTGTGACATTTTTTATTACGGCCCTTTATAGGCCACATTATCTTCTCTTCTATTACTTAAAAATCTATTACCTTTTTATGCATCAGTTCAATCTCCTTTTCTGCAGTGAGATGCTTTGTGGTAGGACATAGAGGTTCAAAAATGCTACAGCTGTGGATTTGGCTTCCCCAGGAGGTGAATTGATTCAGTGACTTTTTATTTAATCCAACCTTTAAATTTTGAGGCTACAGAGGTTATTTTCATCGAGGCAAGTTACGCCTTTAATGCCTCAGTGGGAGCATTTAGATGCTCTCTGAAGCAGCTTGTGCTGCTCTGAGAGGGGAGGTTTTATTGGAAACCCCCCCTGGTCATATCTGATGTGGCAACTTCTGTGTATAGTAAAAGAACTTGTATGCAAAAAATAATCTGTGTCTGGACTTGTCTGTATCCAATATAGATATTAACTAGGATGCCTTGACAGCAAATAAAAATGGGGAAATACAGTCTGAAGAAGTCCTTGATGGTTTTGACAGTTTGTGCCCTTTTAGACATGAAAAGGATTTTCTGATCTGTCAGGATCAATACTGAGCTGAGCTCTGCACAACTGGTTGCACCATCTTTCATTAGCACAGCACCCAGTGGAAGTGATTTGAAATGATAGTGTCACTAGATGTTTGAAACTATTTTTCTCTTTCTCCCCTGCCCTTGATTCGGTAATCAATATCCTCTTGGTCTCAACAGAACCCAACTATTGGTTGCAGATAATGATAACGATCATCAAAAGCTCAAAGAGCATGCTTTTCTTTCTCTTCTGCCCAGGCAGTCAGTGCCTGGCATCAGCTGTTGGCCCAGCTGAAGACTCAGATTTGTGGAGGATGAGAAGCAGGATCCCTGCTCTCTTCTCTGACTGCGGGGCCCCCAGGTTGCACCTCTGCCATCTTAGGTTTGTTGGTAAAATTCATCTACTGCTTAAGTCTGCAAGACTTTTGTTGAACAGAGACATTGTAATATGTGTTTGCCTTTGCAAATACATGTTTTAGTGTACTTAAAAAGGGAAATTTTTAGTGGCAGAAGTTGGTTTGATCAATTAATTGGATTTACAGCCCTTGTGACTAATGGGTAGCTCACTGTGTGAGTAGCACATGTTAGTACCTGCATGTGTTTCCCTGACTTCCACAGAGCCTGTCCACTCCTATGCCAGTGATAGTTCCTGTTTCATTCTCAAAATGAGGATTTAGCAGCTGTGGCAGAGAAGTAGTGAGGATTCCTGTTGCTGAGAATTAAATTACTTTCCAGAAGAAGCTGTGGTGAAATGGTCCCCAGCACCCTGTGAGGCAGTGGCATGCATAATTAAAAGCCAAACTACTCGTGTCAAGTAAATGAACAGAGCATGTCTTGTTAGCTTCCTCTTTTGTCTTTTTATTTTTTGTTACTGTATGTCAGTCCTTGCTTTGGAGTTCACAAAACTCAGTCATTTGTGGTGCCTTTCTCATCATTAGTATTGCAAACACCACAAGAATCAGCTTTCTTGTGTTGGTAAAAAAACAAAGCACAGCAACTACCAGACTGGGTCAACTCCCAGTATTCCCATCTCGTAGCTTGTCAATTCAGAGTGGACAAAAAATACTCTCCAGCAGATGGGATTGAGATAATCTGCCAGCTCTTCCCTTTTGTGTGTTGGATAATTTTGCTCTCTGTGGTGTTCCCTGGCCCAGTTTCCCAGCTGTTTGCACTGGATGCATGGTAATTTACTCCCAGGTTATTTTCTGGAGTCACCAGTCTGATTCCCCTGAGGTTGTTGGGGTAGTGACAACTCTCCAAGGGGGCAGAACAAAGGAAAGAGTGAGACAGGTGTGGTTTTTTTCAATCCTTGTGCAGTCTTTCAAAATTATCCTGGCAGGTCTTGTATCCTCTTACATCCCACTGATCTATAACCCGGGGCAGGCAGTGCTTGAGCCCATGCTCTAAAACTGTCCCCACTGGGCTTCACCATGACACTCAGGTTGTTTCAAGGACCTTGACTTGAAGAAACACACAGCTAACTGTAGTGTTGTGACAGAGCTACAGCAGCACCTTTTCACAGCCCAGGCGAGGGGGCCATGGGCTCTGCAGCCTCAGCAGCCTGACTTTGCTGCAACAATTTGGACACGAGTCCATGTACAGACCTGGATGGACTGGATACAGGAGCGTGCTGCCTGTTGCACAGGCTTGAAACTCACCCAGATTGCTCTTACACAGCTCTCAAGCACATGGTGTCTCTCTGCTGTCTCCAGTCCTTATGCTTGCCACCTATGCCTTCAGCCCTGGAAAAAGATAAAACTTGAGCCAAGGAGAGAAAAAAATGCAAATAGAGGATTCTTAGGTGATGGTGGGGAAGAATCCAAGTTTCTCATCAGTCCAGCACGTCCCCTAATATTGCTCAGAATCTCAAAGAAATTTTTCTTAGCCTGAAAATCAATAGAAGCTAATTAAGCAGAGGTTAGAAAGGGTCCTTGCTGATAAGCCAAATAGGCTCTTGGCTCCTTCCATTTACCTGCCAGGCTCATTAACAAAATCTGAACTGGTTCCAAGGACCTGCTTGCTGCTCCCCCTCGGGGCTTGCCCTTCCTCCCAGCTCCATAGCCCACCTCTGTCAAACAGAGCACTTTGAGCAAATCACTTAGCTAGGCAGCTTTCAAACCCTCTCTCAAAGGAGAGCTGAATTGGGAAGATTTAACTGAAGATGGGTTAGAAAAAAATGAGAGAAAGCAAGGACACAGAGGGGCTGTTCCAAGGGGAAAGAGTTATTAAGCAGCTGAAGAGCAGAGGAAAAATGCACTGTATAAAGAATCAGCTGCATGAAAGTCCATCCAATTTTTATAGACTTACCCTGATTTTTCCACACTCCAGTTGCCATTATTAACTGCCAAAACCCGTATTTCTGAACAGAAAGGAGTTATATATCTGAAAAGCATGTAAGTTTGAAAAACCCAGGCCTGAGGTCTCTCGGACCCGCTGCATCTCTGCAGTGACTGCTGTCAGGATGCAGGGTGAGGAGCTCCACAGGACTGTGGTCTTGCATTCGTGTAAAGCACAGGAGATGCTCCAGCATTTCATTTCAAACCTGCCTTCTGAGCCAGAGCAGCTGTCTGCCCTAACAGGCCAGAGTGAAGGAATGGGAATGCCATGAACAGTGAACCTTGTGAGAATTCTCCACCAGGAGCTCCAATCCCTCCTACCCCTGGACAAAGCAGGGCTGGATTAACTTAAAGAAAGGTGGGAGGGCACATAATTAAAGAAGTCACTCTGCATAGAAGTGTGTTGCTGTTAAATGGGGGTTAGGCTCTGAGGAGTCTTGAGCAGTTTGTGTTGAGTTTGATTTAAGCCAACATTTTCATTAATGGTGCATGTGATAGGTGACTACTCCTAGAAAAAATAAATGGTGTGTGCCAAATTGGGATTCACTTTGAAGGATATAGCCGGAATTAAAGTATCATCTTGATACATTGGAAAAGTACTCAAAATCAAAAGGGCAGAATTCAGTAAAGACAAGTTTCTTATGAGTTTCACTTTAGAAAGAAGACTTAAGTGCACAGATAAAGTATGAAAAATGTGGAAGGCAGTAACACTGCAGGAAAGAAACAGGAACTTACAGTGGACCACAAATTGAACATGAGTCAAAATTGCTTGGGAATATTTTTATTTAAAAAAAAGCACTTTTCAATCTGGCTTTGAATGGATGTCATTGGGAGGAAAGGTTGTTGTTCTGCTCCTCAGGTGAAGGACTGGAGCCAGTTCTGGGTACTGTACTTAAGAAAATGACAGGAAAGCTTGAAAAAGAAAAGAAGGCTAGGAGGAAAAAAGAGATAGGAGAAAAACAATACTGTTTGGAGGCAAAACCCATGAAATACTGGGAGGATGGAGTGCATTTACTTTGTGTTTTTGGTCAAGGCGAGAAGGTTAAGTATGGCACAGAGGCATCAAGACCATGCCAGGCAAGTATCTATAAGGATTAGGTTTGGTATATTTGCAGATCAAGAGATATGAGATCTCTAGAGATACTCCTGGCCCTGAAGCCAGAGATTTATATGGCAGCAGTATCTCCACATTAAAATGATGCTTGACTGCTTGAATGTCTTCTAAGCAAAGACATTTGGAATCATATTCCATCCTCATCTTGTGCATCTGCAGTCAGTGAATTAATTTCTATATATACATAGCAGGCTGTAGGCGCAGGCACGTCACTGACCTGGGATGGCAGGCTGTAGGCACTCTGTGTATTTTAATTCTGTTCAATTCCTCTTCTTCCACTTTTTGAGACCTGTTTGATTACCGATGGCATTACAAGTCATTGAGCACTGTTAATAACCCCAGTTAATAACAGCAGCACATTTCCCCTTGAAAAAGTTCAAATGGTGAGAGCAAGCACAGCCAAATTTAATGCCTCCGCTGCAGAGATGATGTTCTCCCAGCTCTCACTGCAGGGCCATCAGGACCAGGCAAAAAAAAGAGCTGCAAATGTTTAGTGCTCCTGTGAGCTGACTTTCCTGGAGTCTCGTTGGTTTCTCAGATGAGGCTGAAGATTTTCCTGTGGTTTGGGCCAGGATAATAATTACAATCCAGTTTTGCACACAGTAATTTGGTTGCTGTATGGTTTTTTTGTTGTGTTAGAACTCAAGCCTCATCCCACATCCTGTTATTATTAATGAGCCCTGCCTTTAGAACAGCATAGGCACTTGTAAGTCTTTAATAGCACTAATAGAGTACTTATAGATCTTTATACATCTTCTACTTTGCATCTACATTACAACACAGATTTCCAATAGTATTTGGAGGGGGAAAGATGCTTACAGAAGCTTTGTAGGATTTGCAGACATGCTTAAATGACTTAGGTGCCTAATTCCCTTTTGATACTCAGCTGGAGCTAAGGTGCCAGAGCTGTTTCATATCCTGAGCAAGTGAACAAACTGCATGTTGAAACTTGGGAGGTGGGCATCCAAGCATGTACTGTGTTCTGGTATGGTGTGACTGTGACAGTAGTTAAAGTACAAGCGATGGATGATTTTAGGTTTAAAAATGCAGGGCCAAATTTCCACTTGTACCCATCCACTTTGATACAACACATACAGATCTGAAGCCATTAAACCTCAGGGTTATTACTGAACTGATGAGAAAATTAAAAGAGCCACTCAAAGTCAATTAATTTTCATGCAAAAGGCCTCTGACCCTCAAACCTGAAAGCACATCTGGAACAGAAAAGGGCATGAATTGGTTTGAGGCCAACCTTAGAAAGGCTTAAGCTGCTCTGCAAAGTAGCTGTGAAGCAAAAGAAACAAAAATGTTATGTAAAAAATGAAATTATTAATATTCATGCAAGTGCTAAGGAGTGACATTTTGATTCCCTAACACCAGTATTAGCATTTTGCTTTTTGTCAGCAAACCTGAATTGATTTTTGGTTCAGTTTTGCCCTTTGAGGAAAATCCATGGTAATAAAGTTGTACTTTCATAGCATACTGAGTGTGCATGCAAGCGTTGGAAAGGTGGCTGTTTTGATGTAAAATGAGAGTCTGTAGAAAGAGTAATGTAGCAAGAAACCTTTTAGTAATAACCATTTCTGTTAGCCACTGGTTTGTATTTTCATGGTAGCTGCATAGCCTGGGGCCAGGAAAATGCAGGATAAAGAAAAGTTCATCTTCCCAAATCTGGATGAAACTCAGACAGGTGGAGGTACCCTGGAAAGCAGCTGGAAGGAGTAGCAGGATACTCAGGCAGTGCCAGGCTCCATCCCTCAGGAGACACCAGCTACAAGGGCTGTGCCTGAGTGGGGCTGTCACAGCACAAAGGTCCCTGGAGTAATCCCTTGAGAGCCACAGTTGTGAGAGGTTTTTTGCCCTGCTGTTGAGGTTATTTGTCTCGATTTAAAAAGCTACTGTTACTGGCAGAAGATCCTGGAAGAATGAAGATCTTGCAGTGCAGCTGGGCGTTCACTGCCTGCTGAGCAGTCGCGGGACCTTTGCACACTGATTAGAAGCCGAGCGTGGCACCTTTTGTTTTCAGAAACTCCCAATTTAAATTAATCAAGCACCAGAGCACATTCGGGCTGGCAGGACACTCAGGAAATCAGCTGGGAGCCAGGCTGGTATCTCCAGCTCTCATCTTGTTTCACTCTTACTGCCACTGCTTGGTGACTCTCGATTTGAAAAATATTGGCTTAGCAGAAATAGGCTTGTCACCTGTCCAAACATCTGATCTCCGATCCTCTGAATGTCTAAGGGATTTTCACTAGGTGGGACTGAAGGGTTCATCAATAATATAAAAGCAGCATTTAAAATACAGAGGAAAGTTTCATCAAGGGATCTTAAAGGTCAGAAGAGATGAGAAAAGTTTTAGCCATCTGTGGGTGGTGTATTTGTCTTCCTTGAAGACAGAAAATTGCAATTAATATTGTATCTGTATTGATGGAACAGCAGGGAAATCCTGCTTCCAGGCACAGCCAGTCACTACCTGTCCTCTCCCTGGTAGAAGTGAAAGCCTTCCAAGAACAACCTCTGGTGTCTTCATCCAACACTGAAGAGGCTGCAACTTTGCATAGGCACCATCAGACCAAGGTGAACATTGCAAACCCCCTGGGGTCCCTGAATGGCCCTTCCAAGATGGAGACATTGCACATCAACGTTTTTTCCAGTCTTCTTAACATCAGTAAAACATCCAGACTCTGGGGATCATTGCCTTAAATACTCCCTTACGTACAGGAGGGATGACTGATGTCGTAAATTCCCTGGAGTCTGGTCCCTGGTTTCTGTGCCTCCAAGTGACAAGGAGCCAAGTGACAAGTGAAATCCTCACAGGCAGAACAAGCTGCAGCACCACTTTAGTCGTCTCAGTGAGTATATGGATTTGGACAAAGTCAAACCTAGAAAGCACAAACCATGTAACCCACTGACACCAAATTGCTGTTTGTGCAGAGAGCCTCTTTTAAAAACATGCCTTTCTCCCTGAGCTGTCAGGGCCCCTGTTCTATCACAGAGCCACCCTGCTGTGACAGTTTGGCTGGTACAGAGTGGCTCTCTACCAGCCAAACTTCTTTCCTCTGTTGTGTCTTCCAGGCCCTGTCTCAGATTTTTTTTTTTCTTTTTTTGCTAAATAGCTATATCTGTTTTGATAAATAGAGGACAGATAGCAAACAAGAACCTGAATATATTTGCTGGACCCCAAACTATGTTAAGGGTTTTCTCTTCCTTTCTCTCAACAGTGGCAGTGTTGTCATTGCTGAGGCCAAGGTCTAGTCTCAGTGTGGTTGTCTTGGGAAGACTGTAGTTTGGATAAGGTGGGGATTGATGAGCAAAAGTTACTGAAATTCTCTGGTGGCCTGCTCTTAAATAGGAGAAATAAACAGAAGGGAGAAGATACCTCTGCTGCCTAGAGTGTTTCAAGCACATTTTGTGTATCTGTTGTTGCATTTTTAGGCTAAAAACACCATAAACCCAGTAGCTGAGGGAGTGATTATATGACAGCAATTTCCTACTAAGAGAAGAAACTGCTTTCTCTACTCCCTGTTTACAGGTGCTGTGGGGTAGTGTATGCAATTCCACGGGGCCAAACCACAGGAATTATCTTCTAGGGGAGGGGAGGCTTGAGGTTGGTTTGTGTTTCAATTTCTGATTGTCTTCTTGTGAGCATGAGACTGCCCACAGTGCTCTCCCAGCTCTGGGACTGCCGTGAGTGCACACTGCAAAGGGAGCAGCCAGGCCACAGCATGAGAGCTCTGCTCTCCTCCTCTTTCCTTTTCTCCTCATAGCAGTGATAGCTCCTTGCCCTGGGGCTGATCTGTGCAAACCCCCTTTAGTCCTGGTGACACACTCGGGGGATGAATTTCTGCCTAGGGCTGCTCCCAGCCATCAATCGCTGCGTGCTGCCTCTTCTCCTTCCTTGGAAACAGCTTTTCCATGAAAATTAACCTGTTTGGCCAAGGTTGTCACTGTTGCTGTTTGGATTATTTTCAAGAGTGTTGACAGCAACAGCAATAAACTGTCGTGTTTGGGCAAGAGCCACATCTCTGCACCACTTCTCAGCTGCTGCAAGGGTTGCATACTGGAGGTTTGGAAAAGTTGAGGAGTGGACCCAGAGGCTCTTAGCTGCAGAAGTGAGGCAGCAGGACAGGACACTCCATTTCTGTGCTAAAATTTCTCCCAGGCAGAAAGAGGGAGGTTTGGCCAATGCTGAGTTTTCATCCAGGGTAGCAGAAATCCCACGCAGAAAGCAGCTGCACATGTGTAGGCAGCACAATATATACAAATCAGCTTAGAATATTTAAAATACAGCATGTGTTCAACTCATGGGGCCTTTTTCTGCAGCACCTGTACAGTACTGATGCACTGGGACATGCTGAGTGTCTGTGCCTGCTGTGTGTGTTCCTGTTTCCCGTGGGGGAATGACAGGAATGGATAAGCCTTAGCAGAGTGTGACAGGCACTCCCACATCCTGCAGGGCAGCCGAGATGGCGACGCTGCAGGGCCACCCTGCTTGCCTGCAGGGGGATCAGGGCTGGGGAAGATCCCCAGGAGGATCCCTGCTGGCTCGCAAGGTGGCTTGAGAAGAGCAGAGCCTCAATACCTGTTTCTGCAGAGGCTCTTCCCCAAAATTCTGCTATTATCACCAAGGGGAGGTGATAAGGTCTGTTTACGTGCCACAAACTACACATGTGAGAGCAAGGGAAGGATGGGAGACCTCTGTGCCCTCCCATGGTGGGCACAAGATGCCCTGTTAGCCTAGACTGGCCCAGTTCACAGCTCCTAGTTCTAGTGCTGTCATGTGGGATTAATCTGCCAGCCAAGGGGCCTTTATCTGTCATTGCTCTGCGCCATGATTCAGGATTGCAGCAGAGAGAGGGCAATCGATGTACAGAAATCAGTTGCATGGAACTTTAATTTCAAGTGTGCAGTACCTCAAGATGGCTTGCTGGCTGCTGGGCCCAGGCTCTCTGTGTTGGGCTGAGATGCTGACAGAGGCCTTGGTGCTGTTACATTCTTGCTCTACCATGCCAGCAGCATTTCCCATGGGAGAACAATATGTCTCTTTTTCATTACACTTTAAAAGCTCTTTTCCTGTCTGATGTTTCTGTGTGTTGGGAGTTGCCAGAGAAGTTGCTTCTTGCAGTCAATCAAAGTGGGAATGGAGGGGGAGAGTGTCTAAATGTTTATAGGTCATAGTGCCTGTGACTTGTGCCTGAAGGACTCATCAGAGTAGCTGAACTTCTAGATTATCTCAGTTATCTAGAACTGTGTCTCAGAAACAGAAGCTTACTTCTGAAATAAAACATTGGAGAATAAAGAAGGAGGAATGGGAAGAGGAAGAAAAGTATTTTAAGTTATGAATTAAAGGAAGAGGAAGAAGCAGGTAAGATGTTGCATCGCCCATATTGTGAGACTAAAGGAGACGAGTTGTTTAGGGATTTTAAAGTAAACTGGTATCCTGAAAAGCATGGGAGAGAGCACATCCCTTTCCCAGTCCAGGCTGCCCTAAGAAACACTGCAGGGTCATTCCTGAAAGGGCTGTTGTCAGGTATGATGAAGATGAAAGCACTGTGCTTCCCTGCTGTCCCCAGCATATTTCTCCCAAAAGTGCCGTCAGTGCAGTTGTTCTGCATGGCCTGTGAATGCCAACACATCTCCCCAGTGCTCTATCCCTGAGTGCACACCTTCAGCTTTCAAATGGCTTCTGGAGCTGAGAGATTGCCTGATACACTTCAGGAATCCCCAGCTTCTCCCTGGTCATCAGATTTACCTCAAATGCTTGGTTTCAGCAATTTCTGAGTATCTGGCCACAAATTTTCCTAATCCTACAGTATTCTAGTCACTGTCTACACAGTTTCGACCTTTGTCCCAGCAGTGCAGAGGGATGGGAGAGCAGCTTAATACTGAGGGAATTTGCTTCATGAATGATTCATGCTGAGATGGCCCTAATCCTATTCAGTTCAAAATGAAGCAAGAAATTGCACAACTAGAACTCTTAACAGGAGGAGGCCCTTGAAGTACTGTGACCACCCCACCTGTCATCACTTTTTCTGATTTCTTCACATGAAGTCAGTGCGTGTCACAGCGTCCCATCTCAGGGCCTTTTGAGGATCCACAGGTTAGAGATGTTGTGCTGTTGAAGCTGTGGGCTGCATCTGGCTCTGTTTTGGCTTTTGATCACCAGGAGATGCATGTGTCAGAGTGCAGCAGCAAGAATGACAGTGCGCTTCATTGTGTTGCCTACAGGGACAGCAGCCCACTGCTTGGAGCACATGGTGTTCAGGAGTTTGCCACATTGATAAAGGGAAAGCATATCAGGCTGTGACAAGCTGCACTGGAGGCTGAACATTGTCAGCTGGAGAGTACATGCTAGCACATATACTGCATGCATAAAAAGCTATTTATCTTTGCAAAGGGAGAAGCTGCTGCTGCCGATAGGGAATTCATTTCCATAGACCTTTCGGGGCTTTTTGATGTGCGTGTGCTCGGCATCACTGCTGAGTGACTTTCACTTTCCCAAGTGTTGTGCTACTCCTGCTAGAGAGAGAAAAAGATGGGCCCCAGCAATGTTGTGTCTTGGTGGCAGAGAGCTTGGGCTGAGAAGATGATGTGGAATGGAGCTTTTGGGTAGTGGATCCTGCTCTGTCTGGCACACCAGTATCTTCCTGTTCTGTCCTGAATGCAGTAGAGGAAAGCTTTTACAGTGAAAGCTAGGATTCAGAAAATCCAGATCCTGACTCTGACACAGCCTTTTCAAGGATCTTATGCAACTGACCTCATTTCTTTAGTCCATTACCTCCTCACCACGGTGGGACTTTCCTGTTGGATCCTTGTGTGAGTGTGATAAATGGAAATATTCAGTTAGTCTGCTGGTAGGCACCATTTGTTTACCTACAGGGACAGACCTCCACTCTTGCTTGTAGTATTATGGATTTGATCCTGCTTCTGTAAGCTGCCTGTGTAAATACGAGTGTGGCATGACACAGACAAGTATGATGGTCAGAATTGGTTTTGGCAGTTTCTTGTCTCCATGAAATATCAGATTTTCTTTTGCCATTTCCTCCCAAACACCCTGAAATCTCAACAAAGGCGAATTCTCCATGGGCTGAGACCTGACGGGCACTGAGCTGGGCAGCAAAGTGCAATCCTGGAGCTGCTCTTCCAAGCCCCCACTGGGAATCCTCCATTCTGTGATGTTTCACTGAAGCCTCTCCTGGCACAGGCCCTTCTTGTCCTTCCTTGGGGTTATACATCAGCTCCCATACCCAGCTCTGAACAGAGTGCCTGCCACATTTCTGCAGTCCCACAGCAGCTGGGTGCTTTGCCTAAGCACCAGGACACCCTTGCTGGACCCAGCAGGCACAACCTCCCCACTGCCAAGAGCAAGGAGAAGCTTTAACTGTATTTTCCTTGTTCTTACACCTTTCCCTTGGTGCTACTGCTGGCCACTGCCAGACTGGCAATCTTGCAGTGGCCAGCAGTGCAGTTTTAATGTGTGTTTGAAGGAGGCTGCTGGCTGCAGAGGTGTGGAGGCCCTTCACACAGCGTGCTTGTCAGGAGCGTTTGTCTGGCGTCGGGATGAAACCCATGGCTCTGGCTGAGAGGCTGCAGTGCAGAGAAGGTTTTCAGCTGCTCATTGAAAGCAGCTGATGGATCAATGTTGCCAGCAGACATTGACCCCTGCATCATGGCCAGTCATGAGTACATGGGGCTGCGCTGTCCTTTTACAATAATCGCTTCTTTCATTGCCCTCTGCAAAGGTGGCTTTGCATACACAAACAAGAGTGAAACCATAGCTCATTACTTGATTGCATAATTACTTTCTGCTACAGTGTTATTTGGTTATGGATGTAATTAAATGGATCAAGGTCAGCAGTAGGGCTCAGGACAAAAGTGGGGGTGAAAAAAGACCGAGAACTTCTTTAATGCAGCATACCACCTTGTTGGCAGCTTTAGCAGCTCAGGTCAGTGTATTGGTGGCCCTGCTGCCTGTCCCTCTGGCCTCCCAAGATGTATGTGATGCTTTTCAGATGGCTTTTCTCATGGTTGTGAGGTAGCCAGCAGTGAGGTTGTGGCTGGCTGGAGGGGTACAGGTGCTTGGATCATTGAAGAGCCCCCTTGCCTTCCTGGCAGAGGCTGTCTGGAGAACAGAACATGACAACTGTTGAAGCAGGTATGTTTCAAAACAGCTTTGTAGTATTTTTTTGATCATACAATTTAAGGGGGAAAGAAAACGGAAGGTTGTAGGTGGAGCTTTGTTGAGAGCTGTTGTTTTGTAGTAAGGACAGAAACAATTCAGGAAGCCTCTTCCACACTGCACCCTCTCTGTCCTGCTGCATTGGAGCATGGATTGTGCTGCACTATGGCATCTGCTTCCTGGATATAGACATTACTTGGTGCACAGATTTGTCTCCCCATTCACAAAAACACAGAAAGAAGGAACCAAAGGCATTTATGTATGCCAGGACTTGTAATAATGACTATGTGTTCCTCAAAAAGGTAACTGAAAGCAAGTCATGCAACAAAGTTTATGGGAGTTGAGCCTTTCAGAACAACTTAGTCTATCTACTGCCTTCCAGAGCCTGATATGAGTAAATAATGGCTATTAATGTGAATGCTGCTGATTTTGAGTCTCAATTCCTACAATATTAAACCCTACAGCCAATTCTGCCCTTAAGGAACATTCTTTCTGCAAGGGCTTTGTATCCATGCAAATGTTATCTGCACCCTCTGAAGAGGCTTCAGCTAAAGAATGGCTTTTGAAAATGTGTAGTGCCAGGATTATCACGCCTCGGTTTTTTATCAAATGTACGCTAATAAAAAAAACAAAAGAACAAAACCCAAGACTTTTCAATATCAAAGTTAAATTTAGAAAGCAGACTTTTTAAAGCATCCTTGTCAGTTGAGAGTTTATTTTTTTAATGACCAGCTAAAAAAGCAAAATCTCACAACTCTCATTATTTTTCTTTTGTGCCTCACTTGCCTCATATTTTTTACTGCCCTCTTCTAAGTAAAATGATCCCCGTGGTGCTCTTACTTTCTGTGTGTTCCTCTAAGTGCAGTTGCATGCATTTGTGAATTAGCAGTTTGCTAATATGCTTTGCCTTGGTCAGTTGAGATGCAATAGTGTGGAACTAGTAAATAAAACCCAGTGATTTGATAAGCATTCTACCACTTGCCTGACTGAATTTTTGCTTCACAGGTTTTCACCTTCCAGATACTTCTGTGTTGTGCCACACACTGATGGTCATTCATGGCTATGCTGTTTGTGACAGCATAGGCAGGACACCTTGCCTGTTGCTGACCCCAGTGCCATGGGGGCAGAAGTGACTGTTCAGGTCCATTAGTATGAAGAGATCATTACAGTTTTGCCAGATCATTCTGCTTGCATGAAATCCCTGCCTTTGGCTGAGTTAAATCAGACACTGACACTGGTTATCTTTGTGGGTTTCTCCCAGCACCAGAAGTTCCGTTTCCACAGGATTTCTCCTTCTTCTTCTTCATCTCCGTTGTTATGGAAGTGATCATATCAATTTTAATACAAACATAAATGAATCAATGCTTATTCCTAGTACAGAATGTTTAGTCCAGCTTTAGTGATTCCTAGAGGATCCAATTGTGCTCATGTTGCTGCACTAATGATTCAGGGCTTAGTATTGATGAAAACAGATGGAAACTAAGAAATATTACGAATGGTAAGAAAGGACTGTTATGCCCATGAGCAAAAGGTTTCTCTTTTGTGGGGCTTTTTTGGTTCAGTGGGGCCTTTTTCCCTCCCCTAGTTTTGTAATAGCACAGAAGAAAGCTGGAATTATACGTTTCTTCTCCAGTGATATAGTTAGGACAACTCTGAGATTTCCTCCCCCCTCAGCATGTTTGCTGCAACATAAAAATAAGATTTCTTTAAAATTTATCATGGTAAGGAAAATATTTTCAAGCCTCGGAAGAATCCAGCTGTGACATTGTAGTAAACTCCAGGCTTTCTGCAAGCCAACCACTGATTTCAAACAGGCAGGCTTAGCAACTGTTTGTTGTTACTATGGCCAGTGTAGCTGCTTCTGGTTGTTGGTGGTGTTTTTTGGAAGGCTTTGTGCTACTACATCCAGTGTGGCTGAGGCATTTCAGATCATAAAGGAACAATCTAAAATGTAAACTCCACATGGCAGAAGAGGACCTGTGTACAGCCCCCACCCAGGTTACAGCAGGCTGCTCATGTCCTTGCTTTCCAGAGGTCACACAGGGCCCTGTGTGAACAAGAACACTGACATTTCACATCATCAGATGCCTATTTTATTATACCCCACTGCAGTAAGCCAACTATCCCAGCTATCTCTGGGATTAGTACTTTAGTTACACCAGGATTGCACTTTTAGAAAAATCCCTCCAGTCACCTTCACATGCAGCTCTTTGCTTTGCACCGCAGAGTGGTTCACGCTATGCAAACTAGCTTCATTTCTGGGTAAAACCAAACTGAAGGGTTCTCTTTGGGAGTGCCCCTAAAAAACTAGATAGTCAGGCCATGAGAGCCCGTGGCAGCTAGACCAGACTGAACCCATCCTGAAACGTCTACAGCGCCAGCATCCAGCCCTTGCCACCAACAGTTTCACTCTACACGTTTGGTCCTTCAGTGTAAACACAGTCTATGTAAAAAATAATCAAATGCCTTCAGATTGTAAATGAATGCCTCTAATTGTAAACCCTGGATCTCACTGAGCAGCAGTAAGTAGCTACAAAAGGAAAGCAGTAATTTTTAACTCTGGATTGCTCTGTTGATTTTGGGTCATATAATTTAAAGACATTTACACAGTCTTCTGTATGCTAGTCCCACAATAAAATGGTCTCCTGCTTTACTGTGCATTGTGCCAAATAGAGTTAGTGCATTATATTACTCTCTCCAGAGTGACTATATTATCTTAGTTTGGAAGTTGAAGTCATTAGTTGGCTTCTGAACAGGATCAGATGCCAAAGCTAATCTGTGTTCTCTAGCAAAGTGTGCAACAGAGTGAAAAATTTCACTATAGCCACTGCTGCAAAATCCCTTATGATATACTTCCATCTGTCTGATTCCTGGGAAGCAGAGCATCAGCTACGATGGGTCAGTTGGCTGCATACACTGGAACAGTCAGATCTGAGCTGTGGCATAGTTTGGGTCCATTCAAAATGTTTGTGCATTGTCCACGGGTTATTGCACATCAAAAGGAAACTAACAGAAAAAGAACAAGTCAGGTTGTCAGCACATACATACCATGGAAATCCATTCAAGGAATTAATAAGTCCAGTATTGTCTGTGAAGTTGTTTTGGGTTGTGAGGCTTGTCAGCTCATTCAAGCTGTGCATAGATACTGTGGTCAATATGTGGATGGAAATTCTGTCCCAGCAGAGTTGGTTGATTTTCTTAATTTGCAGAAAACCAGTGAATAAATATCTAAAAGCCAGAGAAATGTGCCTGGACACCCTCCACAGTCTTCCTTTATAGCACCTACCTACCTACCTTCACTGGGGGTTGGGATGATGAGCAGAGGGGTGTGATGTGTCACCTGAGTGTCACCCTGGCAGATACTAAGGGAGCACCGTGGGCCTTTTGTGCTGGCTTTGTCAGCAGAAATATTGATGGGGCCCAGGCTGAAGCACAGATCCCAGAGGGTTCTCTTTGGGAGAAGAGAGCTGGCAGAGCTGGCCTGCTCCCAAGAATATTCTGTGAACCTTTCCTTCTCACTGTGTAGGCGCTGCAGCAGTGGGTACAGGGGAGTGGGAGAAGCCACATAAATTGTCATACTTCATAACATTTCATCTTGGTTGTAAGAACCTGCTGGTCCAACACCAGCTCACCCCAGCCTCAGTTGATGCTTTAGACCACAGGACTTGCTGTTAATTGCCCAGTTGTAGCCAGTCTGTCAGTAAGCTGTCAAAATATTAATAATCTAGCACCACTCATTTTCAAAATGGATGGTTCAACAGCCAAGAAATTTAATTTCCAGCCCTGTTGTGACAGCTCTGAAATTGGTTTAATGCAGGAGAGATCTGTCCAGCATTAAGAAAGATGGGGTGTGTTTCCAGTGAGTCTCACAGTTTGAATTTAAGGGTCAAAGCAGAGAGGCTATCTCAGCACATCAGCATCTCAGGGCTATAATAGGCCTGGTGAGCTTCTTGGCAAGTCCTCTTATCTTTTTCCCACGTGACAATGAATTACATAGAAAAAAATGAGCTACACAGAAAATTTTGTTGAGGCCATTTTCTTCCCTCAGACCTGCACTCTGTGCAGGCTGTACCACTGGGTGAGAACCAGGACAGTTTTGTAGATTGTATGTAGAATTGTAGAAATTATGAGGTCTACCATGTCCTTCTGTCATTGTGAGGGCATTTTATTAAATGGCCAAGACATTTATTCTCTGATTTTAGCCTTTGAGGATGATTTTCATATAAATAATAACATGATAAACACAACATTGCCTGCTTTTTTTCCACTGAAGGGTTTCTTTGGACTATGAGAAGAAAATAATCTCATGTTTATAAATTCATAACCATTACTTTAGTTTATACATAGTAATTATTATCAAAAATTATAAAAATAGCAGGATTGCAAACATAACCAAAGGCAACAAATCAGTCAATTCTGCCCTGTACTCAGACTCGATGCCAAGAAACAGAGATCAGAGGTTCAGAGCATCCCATCTGGCTGTGTTTCTAGTGTTCTTACATTATTATTTTTCTTTATAGTTATTTCAGGCTTTAGCAGATGAGGCAGTACGATGCTAATTTAGGAAATCTGTTTTTCTTGTATGCAACTAACATATCTTCATCTAGTGCCATCTTGTCTCATGATCATTATGTCTGAAAGCAAAAATGTATTTCTGGATGGTGTTTTGGAGTAAGCAGAGTTGATAACATTGTTAGCAATTTCAGACGCTTTGTCAGGAAAACAGAATGTAGAGAAGACAATAGATGAGTTGGGATTCCCAGGTTAGAAATTATCCTGGGGTTTCACCAGATCCCCAGGCTGCCAGGAGTACAGTACCAGAGACAATGGTGTCAGGAAAAACCCCTTTTTATGGGAAGCAATTGCTTTCCTGGAAGAGCAGTGCTGCACTGGGTGGGCCAAGTGGCACATGAGTGAACTGTGCTGTGATCACTGCTCCAGTTCATAGCAGCCCAGACTTCCAGAGGCTTAAAAATTCCAGCTGGAAATAAGATCCAAAATTAAAAACCAAATCAATCAAGTAAATTCCAAATATACCTTATATTTTTAAAAGAAGGGATGAAAATTTACTCTGTCCAACCATGAATTTGAATTTGGGGTCCATTGTTAAGAAAAAGTGAAGCAAAGGGCACAATATGTGCCTTGCTCAGCGTGCCACCTGGGTGGGCAGCTCGGTGTGCAGCTTCTGCAGGTCACCCTGCCCACGGGGCTGTGCAGTCATTGGTACCCAGACCTTACTGGCAGGGCCTGTTCCCTCATCCAGTCCCCCTGGGCTCTCCAGGGAGGCATGGAAGTGAGCCAGCCTGGCTGGAGGAGTCATCCCCAGTTATGTTCCTGTCAGCGATCATTTAAGCTGAAAGCTGTGTTCCTGTGAGGATTGCATGAGCAGCTCACCAAAGGCCAATGCAGTGAATTTGGGCACTTCATGAAGTACTTGGTGAAAATGTGCCTGTACAGTGGACCAGGAGCTGAAAGAACACAATACTGGGATGGACAGGTCTGGATTAGGATCCCCAAAACTCATTTGCTTTGTAGCCAGAGGGAGAGCGTGGCTTGTGTGGGTCTGTGTGTGCTCACTGTGATGGAGGGAACTGGTTTATCTGGGGTGAAACAGAGCTCAGTGTCTTGCAGAACCTACCACGGCTTTTGGGCAGTACTCTGCTGCGTGCTGGGCAGGTGTCCTTGCTGCTGCAGGACACCTTGGGCATGTCCATGCTGCAATCACACCTTTGTCTCCAGCATTCCTCAGTGATGGTGATGTGAATAATTTAATCAGTCCTTGAACATTAAAAGGTGCTTTAGGACAACCTTTGTCCGCATATAAAGATCTGCAGCCTAATTACAGAGGCTTGTCCAGCACTTGGGTTTTTTTGCCTGTCTAGGAGTGTTGGGTCAGCTCACAAGACTTAGCAGATCTGCACTCCACTTCTTGTGTGGGCGTTTTAAAGGGAAGCCAGCTGAACAATTACTTACCTTGAGTACAGAGAGTTCCCACAAAGTGAGGGCAGATAGCTCTCTAGTTAAATTTTCAGAGGCAGTGAGTTAGGTGACTTGCTAATGCTGCTTCCCAGCTCCCAAAGCTGGAGAACAGACCTGCATGGATGATGATTTATTTGAAAATGTGTTCCCTCCAGCCCACAGATGGTCCAGGCGGAGTCAGAATGCTCTCAGTTACCATATTGCTTCACTGTACACTCCCATGTAGCAGCTTGTTATTTTAAAATGTATCTGCTGTCTCCTACTTCTAAAAGGCCACCAAGAAGACTTGTCACCAATCTCTTACTGAGCTAGAAGGGGGAGGAAGAGTGGAGTGTGAAGAGTAGAATATCACCTGCCATCTGGACAAAGATGTGACGAGATGTAAAGTTTGGATGCACATTTGCGGTTCTTGATCACATGCCAAGAGAGAGCTCAGCTACAATTATCTTAAAGCATTTCCAGACAGATGCAACCCTAGGTCAGGGGAGAAGCTACACTGAGGCAGGTGGGCACTGAACTGCTTTGGACTCTGTGCAAGGCATCTCTGTCTGTGGCAGTGCTGCTGGGGTCTGCACAGGGCTTATCCTGCGAGTGGAATCTCTGTGGTTAAAGAGCTGTCCTGGGAATAGGAGTATCCCAGAATCAAGTGCTGTCGTATGAGGTTTGTGGTCACAAATTCTTGAATATTCAGAAACATAGTCTCTGAGCTCTCGGGGGCTTAAATGGAAATTGGACATTTGCATTTTATCTAGAAGCCCAAATGTTTTCAAGAATCTGGTGTCTTGCACATCTGTACTGATTTCAGTACTGAATTTCTCAGTGCTGTTAGCATCAGAGAAGTGTTGGTGAAACCCTGCCCTAACTGAGGTCAGGGGAATGTATAATGGGCTTCACTGGGTAAAGAGCACCATAAAACAGATGCTCTTTTATAGTGCCATCTTTTTCCCTGGGATGGAACAGCGCCTAAACAGACAAGTGAACACAATCCAGTCATTCCATGCTCTGCCTCCACAACAACAGTGAAATGCCACTGCTGATAGCTGTGCTGATATTTATGATTCCTACTTAATATGTTTTAAACGAGTTGATGAGCTCTTAAGTATTAACACTAACATCAGTAAGTATCCTGAGCCAGATTCTCTGGGAGGGAAGCCTTGCCCTGCCACAGACTATGGTGCAGTTTAGTGCTTTTATCCCATCTGAAGATCTGGCTCAGTAATTGAGCAGAACGTAAAAGAGAAACCCATAAGTGCTGTAAACAAAGGAAAACTGTTACTCTGGGAGTGTGTTAGTTAGATATTTCAACACTCATAATTAACATCCCTTTCCTAAACTGTGGCACAAACTGCTTGCAGAATGGGTTTTTTCTTTTATTGCTGCTAGTTTCAGTGACTAAATTTATTAAGTCATTAGGTTTGCTTTTGGATGTGTGTATTTGCTGTTCTCCTTTGGGTTATAATAAAAAGAGATCTTGAAAAAAAATCTTTATTTATCTGGCAATTTTGGGAATGTTTGTAGGGAAATGGTGAGCAATACAAGCAAAGCTGCCCAGTCTGGGGGGACACTGAGTGAGCAGCTGGGTTTGAATACAACAGCAGCCTGTGACAGTTTCCTGCTGGCTTTCCCTGAGCATTGCACTTGGAAACCTGTCACCATTTCTGCCATGATCAGGGGACACCAGGGGCTTCTGGGGAGCAGATTGCTGGCTCTCATGGTCAGAACCCAGAAGCACTGTGCTGTTGTTTACTGAGGACCTTTTTTTTTGCACCTCCTGGCTGAGTGTCAGGGATCTCCCGGGCTGGTATGGCAGGGGCTGCCACTGTTTCCTTGAGCAGCACCAGGGCTGTCCAGTATCCTGGCAGAACTGTGATTGCACCAGGGCTGTGGCACTGTTGGGTTGGCGTTTTTTGAAGGAGCTGAGATCTCCAAGGGTGTCAGTGCATCGCTGAATGCCCTGCAGCTTCGTGCCTGCAGGTTTGACAGCAGTGCCTCTGCACCAATGTCTGTGGAACTTCTCTGCAGAAATGCAAAGGAGAGGCCAGTCAAACTTACTGTGTTCAAAGAGATTGGGTTAGGTCTACCTGACCAAGCCAGGTGAAAGCTGAGGTGGATTAGAAAAAAATCCACCCTCTCACAAACCACCACCAGTCTGTGCTGTGGTGAGGGACAGATGGGCCCAGACATTCCCAGCATCTCCCAGAAGAACCAAATTAGCTCAAGTGATACAGAGATTGGCTTGTGCCTGGAAGTCACATCCATATTTCTGTCTACAGATGGCAGGAGACACTACTGGGATCAAGGCTAGAGTAAACATCTTGATTTTCTAACCCAGAAATATCTTCTGGGGCAATCTGTGGTACCTTGTACCCTCCCTGAGCAGGTCTGACACACTGGATCCCCCCCAGTGGCAGGTGCATCCATTTAGCTCCTTTTGCTTCCAAGTGTCATTGAATGTGATCTCCCTTTTTTTTCTGTGTGATAGCTATTTGTGTTGGGTTTGGTTTTTTTAGACTGTGAAATTTCCAGTAACACTACAGTTAACACAAACCAGACCTATGGGGTTTTTTTAAAAGCAAATCTAATTATTCTTTTTAATACAATTGCCTTTTGTTCAAGGGACTGGATTGAGATGCAAAGAACAAGTTGCAAGCAGATGCTAATCATTTTGCATATAAATTACTAACATTTCTTTTGCAAACATTTCATACAAGTTTTTAGTTTAACAATTAAAAATGAACTGCTTTTCCAAGCCACTTTCAGTAATATCTGTAGACACTTAACAAAATACCTCAGGCTCTAAATCTTCAAATGGTAAACAAAGAGATGTATTTATTTACTTTGTATGCAAAAATAATTCAATCAAAGACATATTTCACACTGAGTTAAATTGAGAGAATCTTTTTTTTCTACAAATCATAAGCCTACTCCTTCATGATAAGAACTGATGGGCTTTCTGAATGAGCTGAGTTCATGACAGTCCTGACAGGGGACCTCTGTGTACTTTGTGCAGAAAATAGAGTCAGTGTTTATTTCTTTGTTTAAAGACTGAAAAAAGACTGGTGATTAAAAGATAGAAGCCATCTGTCCTCTCACTGTCTTGTACATGGTCATGCTATTTCAATCAAGGAGGGAGTTGGAAAAATAATTGAGTGGGACTTGTTAAAGAAGTGAAGTGGAGATCATGATCCCAGGGCTTTACCACAGCATTACCTCTGGGGCAAGATGTCCTGTCACAAGCACTTGGGCACAGCCTGAGAATCCCTTTGCTGTATTTACCCACTCTTTAGCTGAGATGAAGAGAAAGTATTGGACTCCAGGTCTGCCCATCTAGCACATTTCATCAACAGTGAGTTTATTTTATAAACAAAAGCAAACAAATAAAAAAATCGTGCATGTCCCAGAGGTCTGGTCAATAGATCAGTGATTTTTTAGAAATACCTTCTGTTATCTCAGATTTCTGTCTGTGCAGCAGTGGCTGCTACAAACTGCTTTGTTATTGTGAAGCCTGTTATGCTCACCTGCACTTGTGTCTTTCTTCCCAGCTCATCTCAGCCCAAGACAACAGTAGTTCCCACCTGATACAGCATAATTGCACAATTAATTTTGACAGTGAAGCTTGTAGAGAGGTTCTACCATTAATATCCCAATAGCCTGTTATTGG
This sequence comes from Polioptila caerulea, assembly GCA_013397295.1. Classification (NCBI taxonomy): domain Eukaryota; kingdom Metazoa; phylum Chordata; class Aves; order Passeriformes; family Certhiidae; genus Polioptila; species Polioptila caerulea. Next base: position 353,342 of record VYXF01001512.1, read on the forward strand.
TAGCCCCAAAGCTGACAGTAAAAGTGTGGTGAAACAAAATGATGCAGAGTAGCTGAAGGCTGGCCATGGGGCACCAAGAAGACACCCCTGAAGACAAACATAAGAATTTGCATGTTAATGAGATTTAGGGGACACTAAAAACCCTCAGGCAGTTCTTTGGAGAGTGGGCTGTGTCCTGCTCCTCTGCCCTGTCTGCTCTCTGGTCGTTTGGTTCCTTCTTCATCCTCTTGCTCTTTGTGTCAAGTCCATGGTAGTGCCCACAGAGATTTCTGCTGCTCAGACCTGTGAGGACCCTGGGACACACCAGTTTGTTGGCAGGATGAGCTGTGTCCCATGGGTGTCTGTCTCCACATGGCACAGTTGTTGCTGGTGAGATGATGTACATAAGAAGAAAGGTAATAGTGGATAAACCCAGTGTTATTTAGCTAGAACTTAGCTGTCAAATATGTGGGTTTTCTGAGCTGCTGAATGGACAGAGCTGGGTTGTTTCATAGTGGTGTTGCCATGGTTCATATCTTGAGGTGCTGTTTCAACTGAATTAAGGGAGATGAGGAATCAGCCAGCCAGCTCACAAAAAGAATGGGATGCTTTTGTTTGCTTGTGGGGGAGCATAAACATTTAAAGGAAATCAATACATTTTTCTTTATTTTTTAAAATCATTACTTTGATGTCTTTACATGCATTTGCTTTAAAATTATATAAGAATTTTGTTGGTTTATTGGTACAAGTGGGCATACAATACAGCCTCTGCTTTTATGAACTAGTTCTGCAAGTCACAAAATATTATACTGCAGTAATTTTAAAATAGATATTGAGCTGAAAACTTAATTTGCAATAACTTTTAATTTAAATATCTTCCTTTTTTCTTTGTGAAACTTTCATTTTCAAACAGGATTAGCTTCTGTATTTTTTCTTCTTTGAAAATAGTCTTAGTTCCATGTTTAGGTCAAGCTGGGAGCTATCTTTTGCTGCCTGCCAGCTTTTTATCCCCCTAAAGGGAGTTTTTGTTGTAAATTTTTACTGATGGGGTAATGAAGGCATGGGAGAGGGGATTGAGTTGTCCAGTTTGGTTTGAGAGCTGGGCCTGGTGCCAGGGAGTGCCCCTGAGCCAGCAGTTCAGAGGCAGCTCCTGCAAACCCAGCTCCCAGGTGAGCTGTGCCTTCCCAGGCAAGCCAAAGCCTGGAGATAAAGGGCAGATTTAAGGAACACTTAAACACTGTTCTTTTGGGAAGCTACTTCAAACACCCTTTTATAGTGCTCTAAGTCATCTAGATCTCTCTTAACTTGTTTCACTCTCTTTTAAAAATATTTATTTCTCCAGCAAGAAGGACTCCCTCAGATAAGGCAAAATGGCCCATCTTGCTGCTGATGTTTTTACCTGTGTGGTGCTAATGATTGATGCAAAATTCACGTGTGCAGCACAGCTCTGTGCTTTCTGCTGTGCTTTATCTTCTGTAGCTTCAAGCCTGCCATTCTCTGTGGGTCTGTTGCACACTGGATTTATTGTCACACCAGGAGCACTTTTTATAAACCCCAGATCGCTTGGGAGCACATTCCTGAGTGTTGCTGAATGTTCAGAATGTTCGCTCTTAAACAAGGTCTGCAGTAAACACGTGGCATTACTCCAGATGCTTTGCTCAGATGTTGGTCATGAGTTTTCCATTGGCAAGGTTGGAGAAGCTCCCAAAGATTTGGGAGTGGTGAAGGTTTGGGAGAGAGCATCACTTTCCTGTAGAAGCATCTGCCTTCACTCACAGGCCTCAGAAATGCCTTGTCTGGGACCTGTAAGAAGGGAATTTTTTTTTTTTTGTTGAAGCAGATTTGCTTCAGAAAATGAATTTTCATTGTGACTTGAACTCTTTTTGCAAGAATAATAATTTTTAGGAAATTAGTAGGAGAATTTGTTTGGCCAGGATAAGTTTTCTGCTCCAAGTCTGGAAACAAAACCCAACCCACTAACAACCACATATGACTCACTGAAGGTTTGGGAGTCCACTGTCCCAGAATCCCCTGACCAGCCAGACCTTCTAAAAGAGGTTTAATGTTTCTCTATTGTGAAAATCTTGAATATTGGGACATAACAAGTACTAGTCCATAGCTGAGTGTAGTTTTGTTCTGGAGACTTCATGCAAAGCCAGCACAAGTGGCAAAGGCATAGCCACTCCTACAGCCATCAAAGGCTCAGGGGATGTCCTGGACAGATCCATCTGTGCTCTGCCCCAGGGCAGGGGTGGAAATGCTTCTCAGTACCTGCAGAAATACTTAAGCCAGAAATCTTTAAAATTACTTCTTTCTCTTTATTGAAAGATTTCTAGGCTTTGTGCCAGCATTTCCTCACACCGCTTTTGAAATTAAATGGTTTCCTTGCTTTTGTATTCTCATTTCTTTGAATCCTCTTAAATGGTTCAATAAACTGCCCTTTGCTTCTAAGATTTGAAGAAACCTCAGTGTTTTAGACAACAAGTACTGTACATTTGCCCATCACAGAGAATGTATGAGCAAAGCCAGGCAAAGGAGCAGCAAGGCTGTCTCTGCTTCTCAGCTCTCCTTTTCTTTCTTTTGCTTAGTATTTCAGTCTAAATCCTGGCAAATTTCTGGCTTTTCCTGCATGTTTTTCATGCCTGTTCACTGCAGGCTGTTTTGCAAACCACAGCTCTGCCAGAGGAGAGCCTTGCCTTTCAGCCAGGAGTTGTCTGGATGGGTGTTATTGCTGGGAGCTGGCATTGCTGATTTCTGTTGTTAACTGCAATGCGTGACCATTGTGTATCATTCAGTGATGCCTAATTTAGAAGATGGGTGATTAATTCTTCCATTGCTTTTTCTTCTTCTCTCTTTCTCTTACTGCAGGATGTTTTCACGCCAGAGTGCAAATTTAAAGAATCTGTCTTTGAAAACTACTACGTTATTTATTCTTCCACGCTGTACCGGCAGCAAGAATCCGGACGAGCGTGGTTCCTGGGACTCAATAAAGAAGGTCAAATTATGAAGGGAAACCGAGTGAAAAAAACCAAACCCTCATCACATTTTGTACCCAAACCCATTGAAGGTATGGAATCTACCCACTTTCTCCCTCAGTGGGGTTTGGGTCGGGGGAGTTAACAACTTCAGAGTTGGTGTTTCCTGGGTGGGGGTCTTGGGCTTCAAGACCAGAAAGCAAGGAGAAGAAGTATTTGTAGCACTTCAGGTAAGTGCTGGGCTGCACTGTTAGCATTTCCTATGCTTTTCTTCTTGTCTCATAGGGGTTTCTTAGCTTTGGGGTGCTAAAGGATGAATTTAAAAGCCCAGCAACACAAGAAATTACTGGCAAAGAAAAGCAGCCAGTGGTTCCAAAGTAATGTGATGCAGCAGTGATCATAATGTTGTTTTCTCAGAGGATTTTGCCAGTGTTTTCAGTATGTTTCCAGTCCCGTGTAGAGTCAGTAGAGGGAGGATTTATCTCACCTGATTTTAGACTTTGGCCCTCCGTTCATAGTAACAGAAGAAAAATGGGTCCTACCGGCGCAGCTGTGGATGTTCTTTATATGTCTGCCCTGAGATAATTTAAATCTGTTTTCCTCATATGTGAAGACATCCTAGTTAGTCACTGGGGGGTAGAGTTGTTGTCCAGAGTTTGATGGGATGCTGTTGTGCCATATGTCTTCATCACAGTGTGATGCTTCAGTGAAAGTCATGGAGCTGAAGTTCTGTCCTCCTGCCGATGCCTGTACACTCTCTGAAGTGTGCCTCAGGCTCCTGCCAGGACATTCTGCTTTTTGTAGGCTGGCCCCTGATAAATGGAGAGATAGTGTGATAAGCCTAGTACCTAACATGTACTAACTTGGTTCTGGAAACAACCCTTCTTATCTTTTGCTTGGGAAAAACACTGCTTTTTGATCCCCAAACTAGATATGCTTTTCTGACTCAGTCCTGCCATTTGTCCCCTTCAGGGACAGAGTAGCCTGGAGCTGGCCTTGGCTGCACAGCTCTGTGCTCCCTCTCACTACCCCATGTTGCCTGTGGGTGAAGGTTTGAACTGATGCTCTCCTAACAGGTACCACTCCCAAGTGGTGGAGGCCACAGCTCACTCCCACAGCAGTGGCCTTTTTAAAAGGTTCCCAGCTCAGGGGCGGGCAGTTGTGAGTGTGAGGAAAAGGCCATGTGAAGCAGAGCATGAGAGAAATTCAGTGCAGCATTCCCAGAGTATCTGTGGCCTTTGCACAGGAAATGGAAATGTTGAAAGAGCAGAGAATGGCCTGGAGCTGCTTGTCCTGTGCTTGTTTCCAACAGCTTCTCTGCAGCCAGGAACCTTTTGTTGTTTATCTGAGGCATTGGTGGCATTGGTACCCTAAGCCCTCATGTTTTGCCAAGGAGCAGGGCCTGCTTCAGGCATGGGGTTGGTCACCAGCTTTTCTCTTGCCTTGACTGTGAGGAGAGTCTTTTACAAGCCCCATCTTTCACAGCTGAGTTTCCACCTCCTCCTGATATTTCTTCGTTGCCTGGCTGAGCGTTGACACAAAGTGGGATCCTTTGAATCCAGACTTCTTTTTTAATCTAGCATGCATGGTGTCTGCTGAACAGCTCAATAGTTTCCTTCTGCATGCATTAAACTAGGCCATTCCTGTGGCTCTCCTCATGGAAAGCCTTGCCTTAACAGAGCTGCCTGACCCACAGCAGAGATCTCATTTCAGCAAATGCCACTCTGGCTTTCATTTTGAATAACCCAGCCCAGCCCGAGAGCTTCCCTTTCCCGCAGTTGCATCCTCCCACACTTGCTTCAATCACAGCTGTCACACAACCTCCCGAGCGAGTGAGCGCTTTGGAAGTTGGCAGCCAAATTAAGGGCTCCTCCACTCCTTCCCTCCTCCACATGCTTTGCAGTCAGGCTTTGTGAGCGCTGCTGCATCAAAGAGCTGGCAGTCTCCCAAGCCAAGGCACGTGTCAGCTTCCCAAAGCATTCAGCTGTCTGGGACTGTGGCTCCAGACGGAGGACTCTGTTCCCAAGCCTGAGATTCATTGTAGGTAGCAGAGGCTTGCGGGGAGGGCTGGAGTAAAACGCACTCATCTCCACGTGACTTCTCTGCACCGCATCCATCAAAGTCCCCATGAGCAGAGCTTGCAAGCAGAGATGTTACAGAAAAGGGGTGATTCCTACCCTGTTTGAACAGCTCCTTTCTCTTTGTTATGACTCCAAGGAAATACTCAAAGCACTCTCCTGCTGTATTTGCATGTAGGTTCTGCAGAATGCTGTGGCTTGCCCCAGTGTGTGGGCTTTGTTGCTTATTCAGGACGCAGCTTCCATCCACAGTCACACCCCCATGTTTCCTTTTGCTGGGTACCACCACCAGCATTAGCCCTGCCACGTGATGGCTGACACAGGAGTGTGTGCAAGGAGGAATCTGCTCCCCCTGGGAAGGAGAGGTGCCACATCCATTGCCACAAATCACTTCACCTACCACTCAATGGCAGTTCCCACTAGGATGAAACTTCCCAGTTGTTTCTGATGTACAGAAAAATTATGCAGCATTTTAGCGAAGAGAGCGTTCACAGGGAAGGGAAACAGAAAAAAGCCCAGATTGCTCCCCAGGCTCATTTGATTCCCATTGCTTCATCCTGCTCTCTGAATTCAGAAGTCTCCTTGAAATAGCAAATGGACGGCAAACTAATACATAAGTAAGAAATATCCTCACAGATGATTTCTAAGTACTCATGGGAGCACATATGCATATATACACAGTGCTATCTCTGTATGGATGTGTGTTATCTATGGCTTTTAGCAGCTATGGCTTTCTGCTGTGCTCAACACCCAAGAGTGTTTTGTCTCACATAGATTGGCAGGATGCTGGAGGTATTTTGTACAAAATTCAATAGAAACCAACTGTAAAAGTTTGGAGTTTTGATCGCTAGGAGGTTTTTTAAGTTTAGTGTAGGTAGGATTTGTTTGTTTTGGAAAAATAAGATTAAGCTTAATCAATATGAAAGCACAAAAAACTTACTAAGTAATAACAGGGGAGACGTTAAGTTCCTCTCCCATCTGTGCACAGGCAAAGCCAAGGCAAACAGCCTGGTAGGCAGCAGTTGATGTACTGTGTGGTGCCAGTTTTGCTTCAAAACACACGCAACACATTTCTTTTGGTATTTTTATTTCTAATCACTGATTATTTGAGCTAAATGAGCCCTAAAGGGAAGACATCAAGATTGGACTAGACTGCACAAGAAATGAGCTTGGGTATAATTGTCACTTGGACAACAAGCAATCTTTTAGAGAAATTTGAGTTCCCTTTAAGTGTCTGTAATGATTAGTGCTGAAACAACCCTGCCATTCACAGTGCCTCTTGTTCTTCTAAATATCCAAATCCATCTCAATGTGAGAAGTTTCCAGTCATTTAAGTAGGAATATTATCAGATGCTTACTATGGATGTGTTCTGTTATTTATATATCCTTCTCCATTTCCAAATGTAACTCTCCCAGAGAGTTACATGTCCTCTCTCTCCTGGTCCAAATTAGAAAATATTTAGGGTGGCAAATCTGGCCACAGAAGCAGAAAACTTCCTCCATCTAAATCAGCAGAGCAGCCCCTAACTCTGAATTTATGGTGCTTCAGCCCTCATGGTGTGAACATGTCTCAGATACAAAGGTGACCTGTTAATGGCTAGTCTGGATCCATTTATTACCACTGATGAGTATCCAAGCAGACAGATCTTTCCCAGTGTCATTCCTCTGGGAAATAGGAGGACATCCAAGTTTTGTTAAGGCAGAGTCCTCAGATGTTGTAAAGAAGTGCAAGACACTTGACTAGGAAAATGCAGTGGGCCTCGTGAAAGTGCTTCAAAGGTATCACCTTAATACGTAAAGCATAGAGTCATAGGAAGGGTTTGGAAGGGACCTTAAACAATATCTAGTGCCAACCCCCTGCCATGGGGAGGGATGTCATGGCTGTTCAGGACCTCATCCAGCCTTGCCTTGGGCACTGCCAGGGACAGGGCATCTGCAGCTTCTTTGGGCAACCTGTGCCAGTCCCTCACTGCCCTCACAGAGAAGAATTTCTTCCTAATGTCTAACCTAAATCTCTCCTTTTTTAGTTTTAAAATGTCCTCCCTTGTCCTATTACTGCCTGCCCATGTAAAATGTCACTTTCACAAAATCCTAAAAAGTATTCCTAAAATATAAAACCTTAAAATCTCCACAATCCATAAGTCTTTGCTTAACACAGCTCCTCTCTTGCATCTGTCTTCCAGGTGGGCAGGCTTTGGTACATTTTCTGTCCCACACTAACTCACTTTTTCATCTATCAGACTCTTGGTCATCTCATTAGATAGCAAACGTGATGTATTTTAACCATGATCTTGCTTGGCTTTTTGCCATCCTATGCTGCCTTTGTTATCTGAACAAAGTGTCATTGCACCTGGCAGCATCCTTCACATTTTACCACCAGATACACATGAGCTCACATGCTTTTGAAATGCATCAGCTGGGATTTAGAACATGGTAATTAGAGGCAGAAAACGAGGGTGCCTAATCACTCACTCCCTGGTGCTCCTGAGTGCTGCTGCTCAGGCAATTAATTTCCTGCAGGGAAGCCTTGGCAAATGCAGCTGCCCGGGCAGGTACTGAGACCCAGGGCTGTGGTATTGTCAAGGCAAGGAGCCTTCTCTGGGCTGCTACCACAGGATGTGCTTCCAGCTCTGCCCAGACCCAGCCAAGCACCAGTGGGCACACGGTGATCCTGCAGGGCTGCCCACCTGCTGAACAGCAGCTTTGAAAAATTTTGGTTCCTCTAAAGGGTCTGGGGCAAGGAAAGACAGAGTGAAGATGGATAGATGGGAAATAGCTAATGTGCTTAATAAGCTTTTTGACATATTCTAGGGAAAGGAAATGGAATTTATTGTATCCCCTGAACCTCCTCAACTTGCAGTGATGCCAAGTGAGAAGTGCTAGGGTCAGGACACAAAACTATGCTTCCCAAACTCAGACAGTCCCTGATGCCCAGGGTGATTTCAGTGTTATCATGTGGGTGATGTGCCAGTGCCGTGACTGGGAAGCAGAAATGAGAGTGGGATCCTGTGCCAGCATGTAGGCAAGAGTTTGAGCTGTCTCTGGGTGACAGGCAGCCCCTTCCACACCTTTGCCTTCAGGAAGTATGGTCCCTGCCACCTCCTTCCCCCTCACTTGTACCCTCAGTCTCCTTCCTAATTGGTGAGTTTGTTCTTCGTGCAGATTTTTCCCTTGTGCCTGTGAGTGGCAGGCACTGCTGGTTCTCAGAGGAGCAGGGAATCGAAAGCCACAAGAACCAGACACAGGCACAGCTCCACTGCATTCACCCCTTCCATTAATGCCTGCAGCTCTTCAGCGGATCAGGCTAACAGCACAGCCCAATTAAAGCATGAATATGGATGTGTTGATTGGAATCTGGGGCATAGGAGCTGATTATCTGATTGAAACTCCAAAGCATTAACTTGGTTTCCAGACATTAAGGGCTGTATTTGGCTTGGTGTGTGGGTGTGGGTGGGTGGGTGGGAGAAGCAAGGCAGAGCACAGAGGGAACTCTTGTTCTAGCTGAATTGCTCATCCTTCCAAAGCTCCTTGTGCTGTGTGCTCCAGCAGACCTCCCAGGCGTCTGGGCATGACTGTCACACTGCTGCTGTGGCTTTACCTCAAGGCAGGTGACAGGGAAGTGTGTCTACATACACACAGAGGGATCCCAAAGAGACCTGCCAGTGAGTGCTGCAAGTCCTGGACCCCAGAGATGTACTTTGAAAGCTGGGAAGATCTGGGCACTCACAAGAGTCCATTTGCAAACACCCCCTCCCCAGTCCATGACTAACATCCCCCTGCGTGAGTCACGCTCAGACTTCCCCAGTACAAAGAGGAACAAGCTGCAGTCCAGGAGCCTGTGTTGCACAACATGTTGGGCTGTCCTGGAAGCCCTGTGCCTGTGCAGATGCACACACCTGTGTGCCACAGTGCAGGGAGTTTACAGCCCCTGCTGACCCATGGCCACAGCTCAGCATACGTGCACAAGCCTCTTGGAAAACATCCAGGCTTCTCTTGTTGCTGATGCCATGTAAGTACTGCATACACTGATCCTGTAGGTGTATCTAAATACTGAAAATATGCTTGTCCTATACTGCTACAGATTTTCTGGCATGGGCTGTTGGCACAGCCTGTCTGGTACAGAGGCTTTGACAGCTCTGTCTGAAAAGCTCGATGTGAGCAGTCTCCAGCCATGCCCCACATCAGTATTTGTAGCATGCACTAGACTGGAAGATAAACTTATAATTCCTGCCCTATTTGCTTGCCAGGTACAGAGTTTCCTTCATTTGTAGCTGCAAATGTTGTTTACTGCTGTAGCCTGGTTTGTATTCTTTATTCTGTGGGCCTTGTTAGCAGCTCAGGGTTTTTGCCCAAAGGCTGTGGTGAGAGGGAGTTGGGGAAAGGCATCATGCCAAGGTGCTGCTGCAGCATGCATGCATTCACCTGTGCCCAGTCCTTGTGGTTAAGCATCTGGCCCAGGCTGATGGGTTATTGGGGATGGGTGTGGGTGAGCTTGGTACATGAAGCTGTGTAGGGAAAGAACTCATGAAGGTCCCTCCAGCTCCAGCTTGGGACCAGAGAGGTCAGGATGAAGGCAACAGTGCACTTGAGACAAAACTTTGTGTATGGAACGTCAGGGGGAATGTCAGGGGCACTGGGACAACACTGGCACAAATAGATAATTCTGCTGGGCAAACATCACATCCGAGAATAAGGTGAGTCACAGAAGTGATGCACACCCTCAGTGCTATCCAAAGACTCTGCAACTCAGGGTAAGAAATCACAAGGGCACAGGTTTTCCTCAGCTGTTAACCATTTCATACTTTCTTTAGGATTTTACTGGGTGCTTTGCCACAAGAGGCAAATTCACCATGACCGTGTTGCTGAGTGACACTCCCCAAGGTGTGAGGGGCAGCTCAGAACTGAAAGGGGATGTGAGAGCCCTTCTCCATCTGTTGCTGCCATGCTACACATTGTCCTTGCAGCATGCAGACAGCATCCATTGTCTGGACCTGATGGGCCATCCTGGCAGGGCTCATCCTGGCCCAGACCCGTGGGACAACTCCTTCATTTTCTCTTTTTTTTCTGATTTTCATGAAAAAAATGGCTCCAGTTGCAGCAACACTTTGCAGAGCAGTACCTCCTTTCAGCCTTGCTGGGAGGCCCTGTGTGTGTGTGTGTGTGTGTGTGTGTGTGTGTGTGTGTTTAAACTGCTTTGAAAGCCTTGCATGAAAAATACTCTTTGGGAAAAGTAATATTTTTCCTCTGCTCATGTGTTCAATTCAATATCCCTCCTATTAATACACAGATGACTGCACTTTATCTCTGTCCTGTGTTGTTGCACTGTGCTGTAGCTGTTCATCTGGTCAGAAGTAAAAGCACAGAGTAATAATGTCATTTTCAGCCTGCCTCTAATTGCTGGGATTTATTTGCAAATCAGGGCAGATTATAGATACAAACACTTACATTGCCTTTTCATATATGGGGTGATTTTTTCATTTCTTCAGATAATTTTTAAAGTTTTTTCCTGTTGATTACCCAGAACCAAACCTTGATAGGCTCTACCCTGTGTCGGAGCTCTGTGCCATTGTTTGTGATGTGGCAACTTCACAAAAAGAGGTAGTACACAATCATTCCTTCATTTCCTGATTTTTGCAAAGATCCGGACATGACATTGGCATTCTGGACCTGCCTTATGTTCTCAACTCCGCTGTGCCTGCCCTTGAGATGCCTCACTCTTACAGTCCCATTTGCACTCTGCCACATTTGCAGTGAGCTCATCAGAGATGCTCTCCTTGGTGTGAGCAGCTCATGCCCCTGCTCAGGCACACCGCACATGGCACAAGGACAGCCGTGACAACTTAGTCCACGTGGTGAGCTGGATAAATGCTTTGTCCTGCCCAGGACGTGGGGATGAGCCATGCCTTGGGCAGACGTTGCCTTCTCTGGCTGTCTGGGCTCCAGCAAGTACATTTTTGTAGGACACACACAGCATAGCCAGGGTCTGGAGAGAAGGTGCCCTCCAGCCACCCTGTTCTCAGGTGCTGCCAGACGACCACGGAAAGCTGGGACAGCTCCTGACTTGCTGTCACTGAACTCATCCCATGTGTCTGCTCACAGCCCTGACCTTGGCTGGCTGGCTTGTTTTACAGAGGAATAAACAGGCAGTGCTGAGAGCAGACCTTGGCTCTTGGCTGATGGAGCCAAATGGGCTTGAGTCACCACTTCAGATGCACAGCTCAACACCCAGAACTATTGCATGGCTCACATGCAAGTGTAGTTTTGATTCAAGTCTCTCAAGAGCTTTTTTTGCAGGTCGAGGGCTGAGAACCAGGTCATTCTTGGACCTGTTATTAGATGATAATCAGCATCTCAAGGCAGTACATGGCTCTGTGAGCTAAAATGTTTTTTTATGTATATGAATATAACATGGGAAAACTGTAAAGCACATAAAACCTAGAAAGATTTATCTATGAGCAGTCAATCTGCTGTTTCTCTCTGCCTTTGAAAGAACACAGAGACACAAGCAAATGGCAGCAAGGGTAGGTAAACAGATCCTGCTGGGTAAACATGATCTGCTGCTGGGTCAGTAGAGGTTTTGTAAGTGTGGGTATGTGTGTGTGTTTGTAATGGGGCTGGAATTCAGCATCATGTACAAAGAAGTATTTTGTTATGGTCATGCCTGTGACTTCAGAGCTGTTAACAGGTGTCTCTTGTGTTTGCAGTGTGCATGTACAGAGAGCCATCGCTGCATGAAATTGGAGAAAAACAAGGACGCTCAAGGAAAAGTTCAGGGACACCAACCATGAATGGAGGCAAAGTTGTTAACCAAGACTCGACATAGCTGACAAATACTCTCCCTTCTTCCAACTCCTCCCCTCCCACCCACCTACCCACCCCACCTGGCGAAACCACACTGAGATGATGACAGCTGAGCAAGGCAGGACCTACTGGTAGTGGCTTGGAGTGTGAACTCCAGATTCTTTCTTTGTGTAGGACGAGAAAATCGAAACCCAGATCCTGCCTGTTGCAACGTTTTAAAAAACAACAACAAAAAAAAGTGAAGAAAAAATGTTTTAAATCAGGACTCCATTAACATTTTCAAAAGCAAACTGTTTGCTCTGTGATCAAAGGGGGAAAAAAATCTCATCTCTGCATAATAATAATAATAACAACTAATAAATATAATAATAATAATAATAAAGATGTTACCTTTAAAAATAAAACAAAGCTTTTGGAAAATTGAACTTAGCATATGATGTGCAACAAACACATGGGAATTGCATCCTGTGACTGTGCTTTCCATCTTATCCTTTCACCTCACGTGCACACCACTGTTTTTAACATCCTTGCTTCCCTGGGGATGGATGGGATTTTTTACAAAGCAGGGAAGGTAGGGGTGCATTATGACTGTGTTTGCTCTGCTATCAGTAAAATATGGCCTGCCCAAATTAGAAGCCTGACAGTTATGGGCAATGAAGTAGCTACTCTTTATTCAGCCTTTTCTATCTACATTCAAACCCTGCGTAGTTATTTGTTGCTAATGTCACTCTATGAGTATGTTTGACCCAAGTCTGGCATTTTATGCCTTTTTATCATAATTATTTATATTTATAGGCTTGTTTTACTGTACTAGCTGCCAGGGGAATTTCAGGAATGGGTTTTCAGGTCTCGCAGGATGAAGCAATCATATTTATTAGGGTAGAGTTAGGAGATAAAGGGCAGGGGGGATAGCTGCTTGCTTTAAAATATTAAACAGATCAAGAAATGCTGCTGAAATCCTTGCTGTCAGGTGGAAATGGTAAGGCATGTGCTGTATGAGAGGGTAACAGGATTTCAGCAATGGAAAGAAGGGTGTGGGGATGGGGTGTGCCTAGGAGGGAGCAGGTATAGGGGAACATGAGTGGTTGTGCCTGTACACTTGTGCCAGGGACATTTCCTTCTAGCAGCTGAGGTCTCCCTAAATGTTTTGGCTCCACACATACCACACATGTTCAAAGCAGAGGCTGCAAACCCCTCGGGTCCCCAGCCTTAGCACTGGGATTGTCTGATGCCCCTGAGAAGCTGCAGCATCCTGGATATGGGTGAGGGCACGAGTCTTGCCAGTGCCAGGGCTGCAGGTGATGGAGCAGCACTTCAGAAGTAACAAATCCCCAAATGGGGAAAGGCCAGGAGGAGGGCAGTGGGGCAAGGGATGCCCTGTGCTGAGCCCACCTGCAGCAGCCAGGGCTTTAGTGGGGGCTGGCAGGGCTCTCCCTGTGGGTCGGGGGTCAGCAGTGAAGCCTCGCTGCAGGGTGGGGCTGAAGCAGGGCAGTGTGGGCTGGTGCCCTGTCACAGATCACACACACCAACTCCACTCAGCAGCAGTGATGGAGCTGCTGTGACCAAAACAGGCACTGCCCTGGCTGAGGGGCCTGGGAAGCCTTTGCTGCTCAGCCATGGGCACAGCTCCTGCGAGGGGTGAAAACAAAAGGAAAAAGCAACCACCCAAGGGCCTGGAGAGGGGACAGAAGAGCTCTTCATGCACAGGGAACCAGCCTAAAGCCTTGTGGTTACAGGCTGGGTGGGCGTTTGCAACGCTCATAAGGGGCACCTGTGAAATTCCAAATACCACCTTAATTGTGGAGGCTCCTGTGCCATCCCGGCCAATGCCTCAGCTGGCTGGCAGCCACACAGGCAGAGCTGCTGCTGGGAGTGCCAGGGAGAGGGGAGTGCCAGGGCTGTGCCAGGGCTGGCCACGATGCTCCTGCAAAGCCACTTCTGCCCAGTGCCTCCCTCCCCAACACGAGGCAGTGCTGGGGCGCGTCAGGGCTCGGTGAGCAGCTCCGTATGGGGAGCAAAGTCACAGCCAAATCTCAAGGTTGTGGAAGACTCCCAGGATCAGCATGAAGGAATGAATTTCAAGCATGTCCTTTTGTGTTTTGGAAAAACTGAAACCTTGAAATAAAGAGCCTTTTGCCATGGCTCTGCTGCCCAATGCTGCACCTACAGCAGGCAACTCCCTGTGCTACACATCATGTCAGAGTGACTTGCTGCCCTCCAGCCCTACAACACTGGAGCATGGTCACTAACACATGTCCAGCACACACCCAGCCCCATCTGGGTCATTCACTGCCTACATTTCAGCTCCCTCACGAACTAGAGAGCACCCCAAATTAAAGGAGCACTGGAGACGTGTGCTCAAAGAAATGGAGTCTCAAGGCCACTGTGTTGAGCTATCAGGTTCCTGAACTGTCCAAGTCACCAAACACCAGGCCATGGTTTAGGCACTGAACGCTGCCCCAGTGCAGGGAAAGCCCAGCACCCAGCACAGAACAGCACACCTTGATACCACAAGCCTCTTCTGGACCCAGGCATGGGCAGCTTGCCAAGGGCATTGATGTCATCTAGAGCAGCTCCAGCATGAAACTAAAAATTGCTGTGGCCTTATATGCAGGATACCCTTTGCCTAAACCCCCAAAAAGCTGTGGGCAACAGCAGACCTAGTCCTACCTTGTGCTAATTTTTCCATTGTGGGACCCACCACTTCCCCCATGGGGCTTTTGCCTTGTTAATAGTCTTTGGCCAAATCATTACAAGAATCCCTGAAATGCTGTATTCAGGCCTAAATGTCAAAATAATCTGCTCCTTTGTTCCATGGTGTTTGAGCTAATCACTTTCATGTGCCACTCACTGAGTTTGCCCACAGTGAGAGCCAATAGCTCCTGCTCTCACTCAGTGTCTGCACAACCTCGGAGCAGGTCTTCTGCCATGTGTTAATAATTAATTGCTGGCTCTCCTTGCTCCCTTCTTAACCATGAGCCACATGCAATGGCATAAACCATGATAAAAACCCTGAGGAAATACTGGGTTTTTTTTCCCTGACCTCCAGGGAGCTGCAAACTTTCTCCAGCCACGTAATTCAGGGACTCCTGAATCATGATAGCCCAAAACCCCCACAGCCCAGCTGCACAGTGTCCACCTCCACCAGCTGCTGACTGGGAGCTGCTGGGCTCCAGGTGCCCCAACACCCTCCAGATGCCTGGGGAAATCCAGGGGATCCACAGCTTGTAGATATCACGTAGAGCTTCGTGCATTTTTTTTTACACAAGTGCCTTGCAAGCTCTGTCCCCAGGCCTTATCCCAAGGAGGTGATGTGGGTTTTGTTGATTATCCATCTGCTGCTTTCCAATTTTCAGGGAAAAAGAGAATCCACAGAGAATTTTTTCCTTACTTTGAAGTTCTTAACAGTCTCTTCATTACTTCTCGCTCTTCTTGCTTGGTGTTAAAGTCTTGATGAGTGATGTTTCTTTTTTTTTCTTTCTCCAGCCACACATACAGCAACCATTTAGGAAGCTTTGTGACTCAGTTTAATGCTGTTGAGTCCACAACCCTTGTATGGCTGCATGTGATACCAGCAGGACAAATTTCCTTGCTGTGATGGCATGGCTTTGGGGAAACCCCTAGCACAGAAAAGTAAACGATAAAAAAGAAGGATGCTTTTATCTAACCTGGCCCATACTGTTAACTCTGGTAAGGCTGCAGCCAGCCTTTGCTCTCTGAGTAACAGATGCTCCTATAAAAGATTTTGAGCATTAGAAGTCCAGCAGCAGAAAATACATCACAGAAATATGAGTACATTTAAAGCATTCATTTTGTTGCATCCCATTTTTAATTGTGATGTTGGCATGGTTCTGGCACTACATGCTGTGCAAAACATCCCCTCTCACCTATGCATCAAGGACAAAACCTGTTAAAATGGCTCCAGTTTGGACCATAAGGATTTTTCTAGGAAGAAAAGGCAGAAAAAGCTACAGACAAGCATGCCATACTGCGCCAGCAAGTTCTGCCACAAGTGTCAGCACTTGCATGTGACAATGTGCTGTAAAGTGAAGCTGGCACTCAACAAAGCAATTTATGAAAGTTGTCTGTCAACAACATTTTTGTGTTTGCGCTCAGAGAGGTTCTGGCTGATAATGGCCCACGCAATCCCTCAAGCTGTCACGGGCTCCACTTTACACCTTTACATCTTAAACTGCACAGATTGTGCACCAGGAGAGTTACTGCCCCAGAAAGGGATCATTGCCACACCTGAGCAACGCTGAAGAGGAGATGGTGTGAGCACCCCAGGCTGAGCAGAACTAGCAGGAAACAAAGTGTGCTATCCTTCCTGGTTCCACGCCAGCCAGGCTGCAGCCTGGGTGCATGATAGGCACGAAAAAACATCTTCATGAGGATGACACTTCCTACAAGTGAAGGCATAGATCTCATTAGTTAAAGCACACAAACCCAACCTTTACTAATGGGCATGCACTAAAATACTCCACTTTTAACATGGGGGAGAAGCTGGCCCCAAAACGTGTCCCGCACTAAAATTCTATTATTTGGGGCACAGTGTAGCCCTGGTTCTAGATGGCAAGGATCAGTTTGTATGTCACTGCATCAAGGAAATTAAAAACAAGAAAAGACACAAGTGAGTATCTTCAGGGACAGATTTCTCTCCCAAAACTGAAACAAAACGTTTAGATGCTGCTGTGGGATGACCCACTGCACACACCTAGGAGTAAAAGCAACACTACTGCTTTTCCTTGGTGAAACAGAGATGTTTCCATGGCATTCACATTTTTCCTCTCCCACAGCCAATGCTTCAGCCTTCAAGGCAATGGAAGGCTGTTTCCATGGAGCAGGAGGCATTAAGGCTCACATCCTCCTCACCTGCATGGTTTTAAGCTTGACTGCTCTGCTTCAGCTGCCGAGCTGTTCATGGGCATCCTGCTTACACATTCTTCTTACACACCTTTATTAAGGGCAAAAAATCCCCCTGAAAATTCCATAGTCATGTTTAAAAGCATGAACATCTCAACAATGCAGATACATTTGCGGCCATGAAGTTAAAGCTTAATAACTCCCATTTCAGGACAGAGGATTTCTATTCATGATAGTTGCATAATGAACTGCTGCATGCACAGAAAGTTGGACATCTTCCCAGCCCGCCTCCCTCTTGGACTTCAGGCACCTTCTCTTTGGTAAAGGAGGTCTAGGCCAGCATGGCTCCATCTCACCAAAGCATTCACCAGGAACTCTGGTGATGACATAGGGAGCTCACACAGACTCCAGAGCATTCCCAGCTGAGACAACTGGAGTTTCAGTGCAGAAAAATTTGACCTTCCCTGGTCAAATGTCCTTTCTGGAAAGGACAGGATCTCTCATCAAACAATTGCTTGAAAAGAAAGCAGGGGGTTTGTTTTATTCAAATACTATGGTGCAGGCACAGGGATAATCCATCTTTGGAAAATCCCATTAATGTTTATCGAGCAATACAAATGGAAAAAAACAAGGCATTATCAATTATTAAAAAAAAAAAAAGTCTGGGTATGGGATCTGAGGAATAGCAGAGGATAACCCTCCCAAGAGTCTATTAAGAAAAGGCTATATATTGTTCCATTTTCCATGCTCATTACAATCACTGCCCCAATAATAGCTGCGTGCTGTGCCTTTCTCTATTCTAGCACAATTTTCCCCATGGGAACTAAATAACTCTGTTTAAATACTGAGCAGAGCTGGTAGAAGAAAGCAGGATGGTTCTGCTGTGCTACCCTTGTGTGCAATCTGCATCTTAGGGAGCTGGTTATGACCCTTCTTTCTCATTGCTTCATACAACAATAAAGAAGCAACACTGGGGGGGAGGAACAGGTTGGTCAGTCCAACTAAATGACATTGTAAAGCAAAAATTATGCCAGACTTAATAATTTCCAGAAATTAAGGCTTTGGTGAATTTTAATTCCTTGAGCTCTAAAAAAATTGCAGGGAGAAAAACAACCAGTGGATCCATCTTAATGCCAGTCCCTAAGCAAGGACTTTGGTGACATTTAAATCTCTATATCCAGCTCCTGGCTTGTCTCCTACATAGAGTGATGCTTTCTTTTCTCTGAGTTTCCCTGGGGGATCCTCCTCACTGAGTCCTTGGGGCACCCTGGCCCAGAGAGGACAGAGCAGTTCCTGCTTGGGCAGCAGTGGGAACCCAAACCAAGTGCCCTGCTCAGGCTCTCAGCTGATGGCCCAAGCCAGAGGGGCTCCTCACAGAGCAGGTGCCTCCCCAGGGCACCTCATGCCTCCTCCAAACATGCCAGGAAAGACAGGAGAACAAAGCTCATTGTCCAGAGCATTTCTGCTGCCCAGGGCCCTGATTTGTGCAGAGCCCAAAGCAAGAGCCCCAAAATCTGAGGTGCAGAGATGTCAGCTCCCAGCCTGGGCTGTGGTGCCAGGAGCAGCCCTGAGCAGGGGTTAAGGGATCACAGAGCTTATGATCATGTGATAACAGGACACTGCAAAGGTGCAGAGCTTCCCATTCGACTGTGCCTCACAGGGGTCACTTACACACTGTGACTCTGACACTGCCACTTATTAATTTTATTTTCCAACTTTCTGCACAAGCTGGCAAATCAAATAGTTTCACTCAATTCACCATTAAACAAAGAAGGAAGCCAGTGCTCAGGGAACAAGCTTTACTTGACATCTACTCAATTTGAAGATCAAAAGGAGGCGTGTTTAACTTTGCATTATCTTCGTTTTTTAATTTTCACTGGATTTTGCTCTTCCTGCTATCAGACAGCACAGAAAGCAGAACTAATAGGGAAAACACTGACTTCTGCTACAGGAGCAGAAAATGTTATCTCACAAACAGATGGGATACTCTGGTGAGTCCCAGCTCAGTTCCTCTGAGCTTCAGATGAGGAGTTTTCACATGAGAATGTAATGAATTTTCACAAGGTCCCTGTAAGGGCACTTTGAGACTTGTCCCTCACTGGAAGGAGTTCATATGATTCTCCCAGCAAGGTCAATGGGCTGCCAGGCCAGTCCTAAATCTGAATTCAAACTGTGCATTCAGGGTGTGGAACCAGAACTTCCCAGAGAAAGCTCCCTGTGGGTACACAGAGACCTAAATTTGCCATCGAAAAGGGTCCCATTCAAATTACCATCTTTGGATTCCACTTTCATATTTATCCTGTAAAACTAAACTCAACTTCTAAATTCTATACTCACCTCTGTATTCTTGAATCTCCAAAATCAAATACTAGACTATTTCAGAATTTTATTCTATCTTTAGGATTAAATAGGCCTTGTACAAATCAGTAGCATTTAAAATAAGAAAAACACTCAGTATTGACAATATTTAATGGTCAAGGAACACAATAATCTAGCTCTAGACATGCTCAAACTGTGGAGTCAACATCCATGTAGAAATTTAACTTCAATGGCTGCAATTTGATCCTACTTAATATTAATTCAGTAAAACCAGTTTTCTGCTCAGAAATACGATTTTCTGGACAAGCTACTGCAGACACATCAGCAGGTGGTGGCTTCAGAGAGAGAATGGATGCTGTCCTAAGAGTCAAAGCTGGAGGTACTTTAAACAGAAAGCCATGTTCATTGATAAAAGGGAATCTTGCCAAAGTCAGCATGGTTCCATGGTGAAGCTTTATCTTTTCTTTGTAAAATAGTTGCCTGCTCCTACAGATTTGTAGGAATAAATTTTACATCATGTGTAGCTTGTATTAAAACAACTAACCAAAAAAAAGCCCCAAAACCCAAACAAAAAAACCCCATCAGTTCCACACTGCCACCCACCTGGATTCTTCTTTGTTTTGGAAACTTCAAGGAGTTGAGAATCAAACTCACCCCCAGGGCAACTCCAATGAAATCGATGTGCAACCCTGGGAATTAATCTGGCCCAAGTCTCATTTTCTCTTTAACTGCAGGAACCAAGGTCATTTTCCCATCTGGATTTTGCAGAGGCTTCTGCACATACTGATGAGTTATACCTTTTATCAAACCTTGACCATCATATGCAGGTCTAGAAAATGATTGCACAGTGTCAGAGGATCCCAGGAAACAGGATGAAAACTCTTGGTGTTAAAATCCTGACCTTATATTTACTATGTGCCACCTCTCCTGTGTCCCCCAAAGTCATATCCAGCATCCTTTGGAGTACAGAGACAGGTTCTGTCCTCCTTTGTCTCCGAAATCTCACAATTAGTGCCAGATGACACCACTCATCCTCTATCTTAACTTCAGGGAAGTTACTCATTTCCACATCTGTGGGTTTTATCAAACAGTGTGACCAGCATTTTCTGCTGGTTGAAGGACTAAGAAAAACAAACTCCAAGGTTTTGGTTTTGGAGGGGAAGTGGGTCTAACTCTCTGTCTGTCTATCTGTGCCTACAGGCCTGTACCCCCCTTCCCTCCTCAGGAATCCCCTCTGTGTCAGCACATGTGATGTGTGCATGGATCTGGCCCTGCAGGAACCTCTGATGACAGCAGAGCATCGTGCAGTCAGCCTGCTTGACTTGGTCAGCACCTCAAAAACTGCTTCTGAGAATTTCAGGGCAAAGACCTCATGTGAGCAAGCAATTAGAGCAATTATTCCAAGTTCCAAAAATGGTTGGTGGGCAAAAAAACGCATAAAGGTTTGGCTGCAGACACCCTCTCCCTCACAAGGTGGTCTGTGTCAGGCATTGCTGGCCAAGGCTCCACCTGGTACATCCAGCCTCATCATGAGAACAAAATATGCCCTTCAAATGTGGCAGTGACTGCAAGACAATATATTGGAGATAAAGTGTCTGCAAAAGCAATTCCTGACTAGAAGCAGACTGCACAAGGCTATCTGGACATCCCCTTTTAACCCAGACTGGATATGAGCACATCACCTCCTCACTCTGTAGACTGGCATTCCAGATGTCTGCTACAAAATAATAACACTGAGAAATTTGTGGTTTGTGATATTTTAATATCCTGAGCAGAGGATTATTTGCTGTTTAGTGTGCTTTAAAATGTTGTCTTTGTGTGCAATTGATAGCTTTACTGCTCCTGGACAGAATAACAAACAGCTGTGCTGCTAAATAAAAGAGATCTTTTGGATCATCCCAGAGCACCATCTTGGCAGCCTTGGAGCCGCAGTGACTTGCACAAAGGGTGAGTGGTCGTGGGGCAGGTTTGCCAGCTGCTCCAGGCACTTGCAGCTGCTTAGAGTTCATGTATTAAAAGATTTCATCACAGATTATTAAAGGCAGAAAGGACAGTTGTAAATCAGAGAGTCTGACCTCTTGTGTAACACAGACTGGTGATTTCAGAGCAGAAGTCAGAGATTAGCCTGACCAGAGGTACCCAGCTGGGCAATGGAAATTCTGCTCTTAGTTCACTGGAATCTGACATGCCAGTGTTGTAATTCCACAATGCAGCAGAGAGTTCATTCAGAGGCTGCAGACCAGGTAATCAGATTCTATGCAGGTTTACTTCTTGATTATTTATTCAATAAGGATCACATTAAAAGCCCACTGGAGGCAGTGAGAGACTCCTGTTGACTTTGCAGCAGCCTAAATCAGACCTGAAGCGTTTAATATGCACAATTGGAATTTGGTAGCTTCCAGAGGTCTGTATCAAATTATGAGTTCCCTTTGGAGTAATGTGCTCATCACACATCTTTACTCGCCCAAGGGTAACCTCCTATAACTTGTTCCAAGCAGCTTTCCTGCCTGGATTGACACTTCCTCAGGAGACCACTGAACTAGCATCACCTACTGACCTCCTTCCATGCAAAGATGATTTCTTGGCCAAGATGAAGGAAAGCATGGCTAGTGAGGATGGCAGAGAGACAGAGCCAAAGCTCAGGAGTTAGGAGCAGTTGGGGCAGAGCTGCAGAAAGGACTCCAAAAAGCTTTGTGGGAAGCCTCAGCTGATGTGGCCTGATCCCTCTATTTTATTCCCCTTCAAAGCAAGACATCACAGGCACTCCTTCCTCCCTTTCTCCTGCACCACCATTCTCCCCCAGCAAAACCTGAATGCTGTCTTTTGTCAGAGCTTCTAGAGTTCCTGCAGAGCACAAGAGACCACAGAAACTGCTCATATTGGTGGATTCTGGGGTAAAATCTCTCTGGGTGCAGGGCCATATAAACCAAATAAAAATGTGTTCCTTGATAACCCTTGCTATGTGTAAAAGTACCAAAAAGAATGATCTGTCAATATCTGAACATGTCAGATGTGGAGCCAGATGTGTTATATTGTCTGTTGACCACTTTATAATCTTCTATCCCATCTGCAGAAGATTAAAGATCTATGTAATATTTTTAGGTGGAACAGTATTTTTCCAATGAGAAAAAACACAGCCTCTGATTTGTATTCCTCTGACTTGAAATCATTCATTTTAAATGACTGTTTGTTCTGCTAATTTAGAATCCGGGCAGGCATGGAAACAATTTATTTTGGTTTGCAAAAGGAGCTGAGCTTGGCTTTGTTAAGTGCATACGTTCTCTGCTGCTTTGGGATGCAGTGCAGCTCCCTGCTGGAATAAGAGTTCTCCAGAGGCAGGAGCTCCATAGTGAGCTCCATGATGACACCCTCAGAGAGGAACCTGTCCTTGACTGAACATCAGATCTGTTGCATTCCCCTTGTCTCCTCCGCAAGAGTTTTTTCCTAAAAGTCATTTAATGAACTAAACCCTCCATGGCCACCCCAGTGTGATGCAGCCCAGACAATGGGGAGTGTTCACTCAGGAGCCCAGTCTGACATGGAGCCTCTGGCCAAACTCAACTGGGAACTGCTCCACTCCAAAATCCAATGAGTCTCGAGTTCCCTGCTCCCATGGAAAAGCCCTTGTACTTCTTACAGCCTCATTAAAAACTTGGAGTCTCCTCCTGCTGGAAGCATGGAAACCCATTCAAAAAAACTACTTGTGCAGACACAGATAAAAAAGGATTTTGACATCTCTAACAATGTCACTATCCCAGTAAATAAATTATCAGCACTCACTTATAATTACTTTTGTTATACTTGTACTTGCTTTGCAGCAAATTTCCCAAGTGAGAGTTCTGATGTCTGCTAATTTTATTTTCCATAACATCTAAGCAAAACCAATTTTTATTTTGAAAAATGCTCCTTGATATTTGAGGCAGAAAAGTAATTGGTATTGAACCAATTCAAAAGCTGGATAATATTGTCTTCTGTGATATGCTGGGCAGCAACATGGACTACAGCAACATTACATGAAGCAAGGATTTTTTTAAATAGCTTTCATTCTGGTTTGCTACTAAACCTCAGTAAAAGCACATTAAATACATGTATTTCAGTACCCCAGCACAAACATTTTGTTCTGTAACTCAAAATATTTCATCTTATTGCTCTGAGAATTCTTGCCAGTTGACGTGTTTGCACATGTGCTAAGTTGCTAAATTTTTAATATTTCCCCCCTTACCTGGTTTGACACTGCATACCTACGTGAGGCAGAGGGAATTGGTCCTGAGGAGTGTGGGCACTGCACTTTCATTGTTGGCACTTACATTGGCACTGTGTAGTCAGGCAGCACAGCAATGGGCCCCTTGCATAAACTGATAAACAACAAAATATGTCAGGAGCTGTTTGAATTGAAATCAAAGTAATTTGCAACAGAGACATCACCATCAGGACAAGAAGAAGCCAAACCCAGCTGATTTCCTGCAGACAGTTCATTCCTTTTAAAACCAAAAATCAAATTCATGCTGTGTCCTTGCAGCAACCACCCCAGGGCTTGAAGTGGGGTTTGGTCCACAAGCAGAGAAGAGCTTGTCTCTAATCCTTAGATTGAGTGAATCTGGTGAGGCAATTTGGCTTCTGCCAAGCCAGGGCTGGGGCTGTCCCAGCTCATGCTCATGCTGTCTCTGGTCTGAGCTAGGCCAAAGCACTGAACCAAAAGAAAATTATTTGCTGGTTTAGCCCCCAAGGCAGACTCACCCCAGGAGCAGCCAAGAGCCAGCAGTGGCACGAGGGACAGGGTGGGAGCATGTGGGGACAATAGCTGGTGGCAGCCCTGGGAGCAGACAGCCCTTCCATCACCTTGGCCACAGTGCCAGGCCACGTCCTCAGTGCCTGCTGCCCTCACTGCACACACAACAGCAGGATCCCTTCTCACAGTCTCCTGACTGGGGGGATTCTTGCCACTGTCAGATTAATGAGAGTCTCACAGTCCTAGGGTGGTTTTTTCTCTGAACCAGAGACTTCCCTTTCTCCATTGAACGGTATGAAATTAATGAAAATTAAAAACAGCCCATGAACAGAAGCACATTAAAGCTATGAAGCTGCTATAAACTCACAGAGACAGGGTCATCTCTCCACAGATGGTTGCTCTGAGTATTTCTAGCACTGTTGCTAACTAATCCTATTAGAGAGAGCCTGGGACTGTCTGAGATTCCCCAGCCATGTGTCCATAGGCAATGTGCAGACAGAAATGCATGGCAGACCCCAAGATCCCCTGGCCACGTGTCCACAGGCAGTGTGCAGAGAGAAATGCATGGCAGCAGCTGCTGACAGCCTGCCTGGCCCTCGACTGCCTGAATTTCATAGCAGTGTTGTGCTAAGCTGCCAGCTGGGCCCTGCTCTGTTCTGGGTTCACCAGGGATCTTGTTCCAGCCACATCTGTCCTGCCAGGTTGGTGCCAGAGCAGGGAGTAAATTCTGTCCAGAGAGTGGCCCTGAGTATTCAAGGCAGGCAGCACAGGCTCAGCTGTCTTCACTGAGAGGAAAATTGGCTTCTAGAGCCCCTTGAAAAATAAATAAATAAATAAATATCTTAATTCAAAAGTGAGAGAGGCTTGTGGCCAAAATTTCACATTTTACAGTATTTCAGAGAGCTCTAGTCTTTGTTCCAGGCTGAAACTCCAGCCCAGTTGGCACAAGTCCCATGGGTTTCAGAGCAGCTCAGATTTCATTCTCTAACACAGATTCCCAAAAGCACTGGCTTATGAAAGGTGAGCAACTTCTAAGAAATGGGCTGGAGCCAGACCTGACCTTCCTTATCACTGTCTCCCAGTGTTTTAGTGTGAATAGCAGGCAGGTAGCTGGTGATGAAAAGAATCCACAGTAATAGCAGAGTCTCAAGGCTTGTTAAGGCACAAGCTCCAGCCCATCTCCTGGCTGAGCTGCACAACATTGCAGTAAGGCTGCCCATAGGATGCTTCATAGGGAAGGAATGGAGCTACACCTCTTCTGCTGAGCTCTTTACCTTTGTGATAATCCAGGAGAGTGAGTTTGAAAAGAACTAGTAATCCTCCCTGGGTGCAATACACCACGGCTCTTCCTCCCTGTGGCGAGCAGCAGCCTGCTGAGGACATCAAATGGCAGTTCTGCTTCTGCCTCAGGCACCTGAGGGGAAAGAAACCACTGTTACCAAACGAGTTTTTCTGAATGTCCCCGATCTACAGGTGTTTGAATGTTGGAATGAAAATGCCACCTGGCTCTGGGAGCCTTCTCCCACCGGCAGCACCAGGTCTGCCTGCCCTTGCCCTCTGTTCCCACCCACCCTTACTGGGGTGATTTGGGCTGCTCTTGGCTCCAGATCAAGGTCAGCTGGGCTCTATTCCCAGCTCTCCTCCCTCTGCTTCCCAATGCTGTGCAGCTTCTGTGAGCCTCAATCTCCATTTCTGTAGCAAACGAGTGAACCATAGGCTTGTTTTTGAAAGTTCCAGACAAACAGTACAACAGAAGAGAGTGAAGTATTGGGATTATCCAAGCTGCTCCTGTCTGTGCAATGGCCTGAGCTCAAGAGTTGATGAGAACTGAGCTCCAGCAACCTCCAGCTCCGGTTTTGGAAGCAAATTTCAGCATTGCCCCCAAAAAAAATCTAAATCTCCTTCCTCCTGTACTCCTGCCCATTCTCTATGGTGCCTCTGAAAATTACAGTTTTGTCATTTGAAAACAAAAGTGCTAAGTTGCCAAGAAAGACTTCATAAAGAAAGCAATGGAAGCTGTCACATCTGCACTGTCTGAACACCATCTGTCTCCCAAGTTTACTCTGAAACAAAGAAAATCCTATCCAATCCTCCTGCAATATATCAGTAAATTGCTTGGCAGTGGCACTTGGAGAAGGAATGAACGCATTTCAATTAGACAGTGGTATCATAAAACATCAGCTCAGTAAATAAAAACCTGGGGGTTAACACTTGGAGATATTAAGCAATCTGTTAAGTAAAGTTTACTATGGCATTTCAGGGTTTTTGTTATACAGCTATATACATGTGGCATCCAAAACAGCCTCCTTAGCCTTCTTTTCAGATTGTTGTATTTGCTTTGAGTATATGTGATTATCTGAGAGTTACCTGAGGCCCAGGAACTGGTTTGAAACTGTAGATACCTGCAGAAAGAGGTGTATCACTCCTGGTAGAGAAAGAAAGGACAGCAGAGTGATGGAGAGGAAAAGTAAAATCACAGAACAATTTGGGTTAGAAGAGACCTACAAAGATCAAAAAGGCAAATTGTCTCTTTGCTTTAGGGGCTGATGACACATGCTGAAAATGGGATGAAACTGCTGCAAACAGGATGTAACTGCTGCAAACAGGCTAGTTACCTTCAGGAAATCCTAATTCCAGATTAGGTGGAACTGAAAGCTGGGATAACACCCAGCTGGAGAATATGTATCACCTCTGATTTCCAAGACTTCAAAACCACTATGGTTATGACATTTTAATTTACTGCTTTCTACCCTGTAAATCTCAAAATAACCTCAGACATGTTTGATCCTGGAAGGACTGTATGCACTGCAAGCTTAAGCTAAGAGGAGGATCCACTGTTTCTTGGCTGATTTTACAAACAGTCTTTGCATCCAAATCAGATAAAACCTGGGTAGGCTTCAACTTCTTCCTAAGTCAGATAAATGTTTTTGATTAAGATGAAGCAGTACAAATCCTTAAGAAGGCTGCTCCTGCAGAGTGCTCCTGCGGGTCCCTGCGTGCACAGGGAGATCTCACTGTGCTTTTCAGGAGTGGTTTCTCTGCCAGCTTCAAGGAGTGGCTGCTCACAGCTGCCATCACTGTGACCCTCCACTAACTCTGTTAACAAGACTTGGGGCAGAATTTGTTTTCAAAGGACCTTGCGAATATTCAGGGAAAAAAGTGATCAGCATATTTGCACTGCAGTGAGTTGAGCCTCACAAACAGTCAGAACCAGTGGTCCCATGTTATATGGGGATAAATGAGTCCCAGGCAAACACATCCTGTGATGATGCACCTTCCACTGCACTCCCCTAAGTGCTGGACCAGACCCACTGGGTACAAACACCAGAGAGCAGCTGAAACCTGCTGGCTGCTGGAATGTCCCTGTACTGCAGCACTCTTGCTCCTGTGCTGCCAGCTCTCCTTCAGTGTCACTTCCCCCCCTCCTTTAACATCACTGCCCCCCACATGAACCGGGAGATTATCCCAATCATTCCAGCTGTTGTGCTACACCACACTGAACATAATCAAAGCTAACAAAGCTTGCCTCACTGGCTCCGTTGTCATCTGGCACTGAAGGCTGAGGATCCAAATGAGCAGGGCTCAGGCTGATGCCATACTTGAGAGAGTTTGGCAGGGGAGAGGGGGGAGAAAACAAAAAAAGCTGGGGATTTTGCATAGCTGTTTTTACCATTAGAAGACTTCAGAGAAGTATTGATAGGGTGGATTGATGCTGTGATTCTGGAGGTTTATCAGTCTTGATATCTTTCTGAAATGCAGACTTCTTAGCTAAATATTTCTAGATACACCTTGGATTATGAATCCAGCCTGAAGTTGTGCTCATACAAGGTCCTGGATAGTCTTGCAAATCCAATCACTTGTGCTGACACAGGCAAGATGCAGCCCTCTGCCTTCACACCATGATTAACACAGTGGCATCCTGAATGCATCCACCTGAAACAAAACGGAAAGAATAAGAAAGAAAAGACTGCAGTAGGGCCCACATCATACACACTTCCTGCTCATTTCCCTAAGCAGAGAACACCAGACTCACCAGCACCAGGGTGGGTGATACAAGAGGGCCACAGCCTTTGGCAAAAAGAAGTCCATTTGCTCACCAGCTCCATCCAAACTTGCAGCAATCAGTGCACAAAGGTGCTAAAGTAGGAAAGAAGAGTGGAAATAATTTGCCAATAACAGTTGTGACTGACACTGGATCCTAACCTAGTCCCCAAATGGGGAGAAGAAGCACTGGCTAGGCAGGACCAGCAGCTGAAGGTTATCTCTTCCCTGGGCTGTGCTTATCTAACTAGGCATAGCTCTGAGAGTCCCTGCCAGTAGTTTAGAAGGTATGGTCCCAGTCCACTTCTACCTTTTGGCTGCTAAGTTTTGTTGCAAACTACTGAGAATACACCACATGCCTGTAAAATGGCACTTCCTTGCCATGTCTGCTTTCTCAGGTGCTGCTGGGCTCCACATCCCAGCAGCTGAGAGCAGCTCTGAGTGAGAAATGCTGAAAGGGGATTCTAAGGTCATCTCCAAGGACTGAGACAGCAATAATTTCCAAAACACAAAGGATTGAAGCTCTTCACACATGGCTCCACTCTTACAGACTTCTAAGCCGCTTAGTTGTTTTTAAAAATGAATGATGACATTCACATATCCTCTCCCAGTGCCACAAAGGCCAGAAACTTCACAAGTTTTCATGTGATGCCACTTCAGCAGGCTGAGAAGAATTTCTTGCTTCTCAGCATGTGAACTGCAGCAAACTTCTCTCCATTTTCATCTTTAGCATTATACCATGGATCTGCATTCCAGAGGCACTCAGATCTTTATGAAAAGCATAGAATAATTCCCAAAATCTAGATTTATGCTGAATGAAAGAAGGGACTCCCTGTTCCTCTGGCACACAATCAAAAAGGCCAGCCTCCATCTCATACAGAGCAACGCTGAACATCCACAGAGCAAGCTTTATGCAAGATTCATATAGTGAATATACATACACTCTCTAAGATACCATGCAGAAGTGATAACCAGACACACAGAGCTCGCTTAATACCCAGCACCTGAAGTGTTAATACAGCACAGAGGAAACCATGTAATCCCTGAAATGAGGACAGTGCTCCAGGAATGGATCGATCTAGGGTTGCCCTTCAGTTCCCAGCTGCTGACAGACAGCAAATTGATCAGTGTGGTTCGAATTTCTCTCCTGACAATTCAGGCAGGAGAGGGCCAGGAGCTCTGTAAATGCATAATCTGTGCCTGGCACTCGCTCGCTGTGTACTAAACAACGATAAAACCTTTGGAGCAAGCTGTTTCCCCTCCAGTTGGTTAACATTTGTATCCAGCTGAACTCCTGGGGTGATAACTACAGCAAACCTCCTCCTCTGAGGCAGATAAATAAAACATACTGTAAAGAAAAGTACAGGGTTATTGGCACGTCTCTCCCACAGGCTGTAAGCAGCTGAATGCTGCATCCCAGTGAAGGCAAGCAACGAGCAGGCTTTTTTCCCGGGGAGGCTCTGCTCACTCTCTGCCTTTCTCCCTGGTACCTGATCCATTTTTTTGTTCCTCCTTCCCCCTGGCTGGTGCACAGAGCCATGCCCCGGCACAGGACACAGCAGCATCTTTGCTAATTCTCAAAGTGCCACCTACAGTTTGTGCGAGTGCATGTGTGTGAGCAAACACAGTCCCAGGCAGCGATGGAGACATCCTGCAAATGATATACATATCTCCGAGTTCTGAGACATGATCAAACCAGCCCGTAGCTCTCACACGAGAGGACAGAAATAAGTCTGGGAATGCTTCTGCTCTGGGAGCATGTCTTCTGCCTGCGGGAGAAATCAGGCAGCGAGCACACAAATTCTGCAGGGGCACAGCAAGCCTTGCAGGGAGTGAAACAGGCTCCTTCTGACTGCCCCTCGGATGCTCTGTGAGTGGTGCTCCATTCCTAGCTCAGAAGATTTGCCACGAAACCAGAACAGGGACCCAGTAGCTGTTTTCCCCCAGTGAAACACAGCAGTGCATGTGGCAGTACCAGCTCCCCAGAGGTGCCATGAAAACGATGGTAAGCGGGGGCAAGTGCTGGAGTAGAGCAGTGCAGTGGCTTCGACAGTCACAATGGTTTAGCAATCCTCAGCACCACTGCCATCCCAACCCCACCCCTGCCAAAAGGACCCTGCACAGGGGGGAAGCTTTTTTAGACTGTAAGGAAGGCAAACAGGGCAAGGGAAAGGAAATGAATGCAACAGCTGAGAGGCTTAGGATTTAATCAGAGCTGGCTTTCTACTGCTTGCTTGCTTTCTTCCCTTATTTTCAAAGGAAAATGTCCATGTCTATCAAAAATATAAAAAACCCCGAGACTCAAGCAACTATTCCCTGTGCAATTGAAAAAGGGAGGAAAAAAGGGGTTTGTTTGTTTTTTATTAATTTCCTTGCAGAGGTAATTTAAAAGAAATGAGAGAGGACTTCACTGGTCTGTGTTGTCTTACAACAGTCAGGCTAGTTGAGGAGCTCACAAAAGACATGCCTAAATCCACAGGGAAAACAATGGCCAAACATGCTTTCCTTTCCTTGGAGTTTTGGAGGCTTTCCTTGGAGTTTTGCCTCCCTCACCTGTTTTTTTTTTTTTGGGGGGGGGGGTGGTTGACAATTCTGTGCAATAACTTTGTCTTTTCCTTGGGGTTTCATCCAGTCCACAGCAGGCTGTGATGGACTGCTACCATCAGGGGATTGCACTGACCAGATTTCCACTGGTGTTATGTGCAGAGCTCAAACAAACTCCCCATGGTTTGCTGAAGAAATCCCTTCTCAGGCCTGAGCAGATATTTGCAGGAGAAGACTTGGAGAGCCTGGAGTGCTCTGCTCTGGAGCTCCTCATCCTTTCTGCCTCCTGGTCCAACTAACCCCAGAGAACCCAGCAACAGCCTCTGTTTGGACATGGGCACACTTGAAAATGGTTGTTTACAGTGATTTCACTTGGACTGACAGGAAAACAGGAACACAGAATGGTTTTTAAATACACCCTGTGGCTAAAAGCCTGGAAGCAGCTGGCCTCTGGCCAGGCTGTGAGAATGAACAATGATATTTTGGGGCAGAGACGGAGGCGAGCCCAGATTCTTCCTGCTATAATTTGACTTTTTTGAATGAAGTTAAATGGAGAGGTTATTAACTAATCGGATGTCTTTCAGTTTGACTCTTAGCTTTGGCTCATGATGTAGCAGATACACAAGGAGCACATTCCCTGTATCCCCTTCAACCATCAGTTATTCCTCTCACTCATCAGTTCCTTTCTTTTATTTTTTTTTAATGTTTCTTTGCTGTAAGTTTAGACTTTTTGTGAGAAAAAAAAATAATGGAAAAACTTTTCTTCCTTTCTGTTCTTAATAAACACTTTTATTCTGCATATTAACTGATTTCTTGGCTTCTGAAGAAGTAAATAAAATGTTAGGAAGTCAAAATCAAAGATGAAATATTGAGGTTATCCAGACTTCCTGTTTCCTTTACAGCTCTGCCATCAACCATTTGAGATTTTAATTTCTGTTCCAAAGCAGCAAGCAAGAAAACAGTTTACAAATTCTTCAGAACTCCCACAGAAATGGGAAAAAACAGTTTTACTCAACCATCTAGACAACTACTGTGTCTGCTCCAGCTCATGGCTGTCAGACTCCCGTCTTCTCATCAGTGGTGGCAGCAGCCACGGGTGCTGGGACCACAGTGACCCCAGCACCAGGCTGAGCTCCCACAGGGTAGGAGGCTGTGGTGCTGTGAGACTTGTCCTGCACCATCCTGTGCTGACAAGGACACAAAGTCACTGAGGGCTGGCCCAACACCATCCAGGGTGGCTCTGGCAGTATTTAGGGCTGAAGGAGCACTTAAATCACTGCTTCTGAGACAAGCTCCCAGCTCTTTTTAACAACACAAGAACAAATAAAAAGGCCTGTGATTATCTTTAGGGGTTTTTTTGATCAGCAAGTGGTCACTTATCTGGCAGATCTTAGGCACGCTACTGTCCTGGTCTTTTTCTGCTAGAGAGAGATATTTGGTGGGGGTGGAACAAAGGAAATTGAAAATGCAAAAGGAAAACTTGACCAGACTACTCCTACACTTTGAAAACCCAAAATACATGTGTGCATGCATGAGCTGGCTAGATGGGAGGTAAATCCCAGCAGTGCGTGGAGTCACCCAGCAATATCCTTGTTTGTACTCTTACTTCTTACCTCCACTGAATTCTGCTGCCTTGGAGCCTTGCAGTGGGTTGAGAAGAGCCCCAGAGAACAGGGGGAGCCCCTGGCCAGGGAACTGCCTGGGGACGGCCCCACAGCCCCACACGGGTCTGAGGGAACCTGCTGGGAGCTAAACCAGGACTGGGAAGGGCCAGAAGTAAAGATAGACACAGGTAGCTGAAAGTCCCCTCAATGTTTAATTACAAGCGAGTGGGGAGCCTGCTTATTGCCC
This sequence comes from Polioptila caerulea, assembly GCA_013397295.1. NCBI lineage: Eukaryota > Metazoa > Chordata > Aves > Passeriformes > Certhiidae > Polioptila > Polioptila caerulea. The sequence goes on from VYXF01001512.1 coordinate 385,522, forward strand.
AAGGGATAAAATGCAGAAAGAAAACCAGTCCTGTAGCAAGCTTGGCTGCCTTTTTCTTGAGGAAAAGACGATTTTGGAAATCCTGCTGCAATCCTGTACCATTTTGTTGAAGCCAGTGCCGTGCTATAACCAAGTATGTTTGAGTGGTAGAGGACAGGCAGATAAGCCTGAAAATAACTCTCTGGGTGTGAGAGACCACAGAAGTTCTTCAAGCAGGGGACACACAGCAGAGATGTCAGAAATGGGACACTGGGACGGACAACAATCGAAATTCAGAGTTTTTCTCTTAGAGATCACAGTCAGCCAGCTGTGGCAAACCAGTCCAGAGGAAACTACACCACATGAATTCCAGCTGTCATGCAGGGACTCCTAATGCTTTACACTTTTCCATGGGTCTGAAACACCCCAGCAAAGGAGCAAGTTCAGGGGGTGAAGTTGGCTGAAGCCCAAGAATAGGGCGTGGCACCGCTGCAACAGCTTGATCAGAAGGAAAGCAGGGGTCCAGTGAGCCCAGTGACCTGGATCCAGACCCTTGTGTGGCCATGGAACTGGTGTGTGGGTTTGCAAAGAGCCTCCTCCAGGCTGCCAGTTCACATCTTTAGCTCTTACCTGACAGGGATGCAGTTTGCTAGCTGCTCTCACTCTGCCTTGCACAAGAGAATCCTCTTAGAAAATGCCATCAAAACACTGCTAAAATGGAAACAGAACAACAGGGCAAACAGGGGGACAAGGTAATGGTTAAAGGGGCACATTTTACACCAGGCTCCATGCACTGCCTGCTCAGCACTGCTGGGCTACCAAAGGTGGTTTTCCTTGGCAGACATTAGCCTGCCTCTCTCGTGCAAATGGATTTCTGTGTGCATGTGTCCAAGCAGCTGGCAGGGTTGTGACCCTCTCCCCTGCCTCTTAAGACACCTACTGAACATGCCCTGGGGAGCTGTGCAGATAAACAATACATGAGAATGTATGTGGGGAGGAGTGTGCAAGACAGGGAGACAAGAAAGGAGAATATGAGAAACGAGACATCTAACAAAGAAGGAGGAAAAATGATCAAGCAAAGCACTGAGATGAGAGAGTTGTTATTAGAGACAAGAAGTGAAAAGAGGCAAATTAAACACTGGTTCAAACCAGAGTAAAAATAGCACAGGAGGAAAAGGAAAAAGAAAAGATTGCAAAGGAATACAACTGATGGCTTTCAGTAGGTGCTATCACACTCACATACCTGCTCTGCCAGCTTTGCAGAGAAGCACACCCTGAAATTAACTGCAGGGCAGAAGGATGCCCCTGGAAACAACCCTGCCTGTAGCCCTCTTGCCCTCCAGCTGGGCCAACAGAGATAACAAACTTGGGGACTGCTGCTGGGTTACTGCAGTTAGTTATTTACATCAAGTGTTGACCAGTCACTGCAAAAGAACTTGGATCTGTGGCTGCTTTTTGAGACATCTGCATCTCCCTTCACCCACAAAAGCAGATGGGGTCTGGTCCATGGAGCTAAATCCAGCTAAAAGCCAAACTTACATCCAGACACAAAATTAATTGGTGCAGAATTCTTTATGTTGCAGTGTCAAGAAGGATGTCACTACTAAGATATGTCAGAAAGTTAAGACAGACTCAAAGTCCATACATTTATACTTTATTTCCATTCTGGTCACAAAATTAAAACTAGAGATGAAGTCAAGACCAAAACTTAATCTCAGGCCATGACTTCCCTCCTGTGCCCCAGCTGGATCTACACAATGAGCTGCACTAATCTCTGGGGACAGGAAAGAAAACTGAAAGCAAAGTAAAGCAGGAATTTATGTGTAAGAAAGAACCATATGACAGAGTACAGAGCAATGATAATGCATCACTGGAAAAATCACAGCTGATTAGATGCATCTTGGGTTTGTCTCCCTAGCCCCTTCCCAAAGCTGGCTTTGTCCTTATCCTGGATGCCCAAATTCACTACCAAGTGTCACCAACACGTATCCCAAGAAGGGAGCTGTTACCACTGTTACCTGTGGTTGACACTGAGACAGCTGAGAAAGTGTAGGGCACTGGAAAGGTAAAAGTCAGTCACTCCATACCTGTGTGCCTGCCCTGCTCAATTCTCATTCCCCCCAGCATCAGGCCCAAGGGCAGGAGTTTAAGAAAGCTGTCCTGCTCCCTTTCCTGCCTTCAGTTTTCCTGCCTGAGTTTTGCCAATTGACTCTGCAGTTCAGCTCCCTCCCTGCAAAAGAAGGATCACAGAACCACCCTGCTCCAGGACAAGGTTGCAAGAATAAATGCATTAATAGTTGTATTAGGCACAAAGGCAATGAGAGGTTGGATGAATATGAAAGATTACTGCACATCTGATTTCTAATGTTACATCCCCGATCAGACCAAGTAGCCTGACTCAGTATCTAAGTGCCACTCATGCTGACAGCCTCTGGAGAGCAGACAAGGCAGCCTCCTCTGAATAATCTCAAGACCTGAGTGGAAAGACCAGCCCTGGCCACTCTTTGGCTCTGCTGTCACTTCTCTTACAGTGCTTCCCCACATTTCCAGGGAACCCACTTCCAGGGGTTCACACACTCAGAGAGCTGGAGATCTGAGCAGAATGAAATATCAAGAGAAAACAAAGCCCTAGGACACATATTTATATACAGTCATAAAAACACAATTCTTACTTTGATTGGGTATTATCCTGACAATCTCCAAGTGTGAGTACATGCTACTCCCACTAATCTGAGGTGAATCCAAATGTTAGTGCACCATTTATTTGCTTTAATATGAATATGGGTCTTTGGAGAAAAGAGAAGCCTGTGTGATAGACAGGAGGGTTTGAAACATTGAGTAAACATTTTTGTGCCGTAGTTTTATAGGTAGGATTCCTGCTATGAACTCTTTAAAGAATAATGTTTTACTCCAAGCCCCTTGTCCTCCCCTCCCTCCATCTCAGCATTGCTGCTCTGCTTTGGGAGCTCTGTAACACCAGATTCCTCGATTCAGCCAAGGAATAGCTGAAATAACAAGGGAACAGGGAGGAAGGTCGAGCTGACCTTGTGCTGCACACGCTGGCTGGGCAGGAGCCTGCTGGGGCCCATCCACTCCTGGCTAATGCAGCCTCCCCGTGTGGAAAGCTGCTGCTTGCTGGAGTTAATATTCACACCCACACTGTGCAGGGGTTGCAGGTACCCAAGGAGCAATTAACCTGCCACAAATGCTTGTTTAGTCATTTTTAATCCAAGGCATTGATGGGAAAAAATTATGTTTTTTCCTGTTTGGCTTAGAGTAAGAGGCAATGATGTCTACAGATTTACTGATGAAAAGCTTCCTAAAAGGAATTCTCAAACAATGAGCCCTCCAAACAGCCTCTTTTTACCCTCTGATTTTCATGCAGCATGGAATTTGAATTTCCTATGACTTATACCTGCTTTTGTGAGGGAAATGCCCTTTTAAAACATGCCAGTGCCTCCTTACTGGTGCAGCTGCCTTGCACTTAGAGAGAAACAGTTAAAAGAAATACATTAAATCTTATGCCAGAGCCAGACCTGCTCTCTCAATTCCTTTGAGTCTATCAGCACATCGATGCTGCTGTAAATCAAAGGCAATTTTGCAGTACAACACCATTTTGTAAGGCAGGTACTGCCCTGCAAAGGTAAATGCATATGCATATTAACTATCAGAATTAATTCAAAGTTCATAACCTCCCAGTGTTTTGCTTATAGTCCAAATATTCAAACACATTATTTTAACTGACATATTTAAGTGAAGTACCAAAGACATATGTACAGGGCATATACTATAGATGTGTAGATACATCACACATACATATTTATTTCACTACACAAGAAGATGGAATTATTGCTATATCTCATGTAAGGCTGGTTGGTGTTTTCTGTAGATCATGATGACAGCCTCAGTTGGAAAACTGCAGGAAATTAGCCTTGAATACTCTGCATAAATTCTCGGCTTTGAGGAGCTGCAAGAAATCAACTGATATTCAAGTTAAAACTGCTCCTCAAAAAACATGCACATTTTGAAAAATGTGATTTTTCAAGCCAGTTTAACTAAAGACTGTGAAGCAGAGGAAATAAATGTGCAAAAGAAAATACTTGAGAGCACCCTGAGAATATTTATATTGTTAATTACCAGATACGAACAAAACATCGTTGTGCCTCAATATCATAACAAAAATGAAACAAGGCTTAAAATTGTAGAATGTGTTTTCTACAAACCAGTAGTTTACTATGAATTTGTTACCACAGTTCTTGTCCTTTAACTAGTCAAAGGGACAGTCAGCAGCAAAAGCATGGCTTTTCTGGAAAGCCAGAACATGGCTGAGATGCATTTTCTGATTTAGGAATTCAAATGTTTTAAAAACTAGGTCTAATCCATCTCCCACTTTTCTGCAGTACAAGCCTGTGAATGCATTACTTAAAGCTCTGTGTACTCAGAGCACCAGTGTCCACAGAAATTCTTGCAAAACCCAGCAGGGAGTATGAGATGGCTTGCCCAAAATGAAAGTGGGATCAGCTGCTGCCTTCTTGATGCCACAGCACAATCCTCACTCCACAGGAACTGGCAACTTTATCATCTACCAGGTCCTTTATGTGTTGATTAGCAGAAATAAGCACAGCTATAGGAAAGATGTGATCAAGAGATGGCTCTCAGAGCACCTCTCATCGCATAAAGCAGTGAAGTTCAGCTACATAAGCCAAAGGCTTATGGCATGAAGGATAAAGCAGGGGAACTTGCCATCTTTCCCTTCAGTCAGTGCCTCAGGTGCTGCACTGATTCCTTGCACCTATCACAGGAGGTACCTTGACTGCCAGGAACTGGGGCAGCTGGCAATAAATCCCTGTTACAGGGGCTGCAAGATTGTAAGCACAGAGACTTGCATATATATGGTCTGTGCACCTGCACTGGGTGTGCACATAGGCAGGGAATTCCACACTGAATGTTTATATAGACACACATCCAGCACACAAACAGACCCAAAAGATGGATTTTTCAGTGTAACCCATGGCCATCCCATGTGACCTAAATAATTCAAGGGCAGGAAAGCTACATAACATAACATCTTTGCTGATAACAAAGCAATAATCCCCTTTCTGTGAGGAAATGACAGGTTTGAAATTGCCTTGTGTTCCCAGACTTTAAACTTGGCAGCATGTCGGTTCTTGTAAATGTTTCACTCCAGAGGAGTCTGGTGATCCATTATTAGCAGCTAATTCACTGTCAAGCATGTGGGCAACAACATTTGGACAGGAGCAATGAAGCATCAGCTGTTAGTCTGCTGCAACTCCCCACGTGCTAGAGATTGGGAGACTCTGACATAGGAATATATTTTGTGTCTTGTGGGTCACTCTTTTGGTGAGAACAACAATTAAGACAAAGTCTGGGCTTTGCAGAATCTCTTCTCCCTGTCTGAGGAAAAGTCCTGCAGTTCCTTGTCCCATGGACAGAGGGAAAGGAAGCTGGTTACAGTAAAAAGACAAATATGATGAAAATAAAAATGTGAGTGCTCAAAATTCATGTCAGCCTGAAAAATCACTGTTGGTTAAAAGTATGTGTGTCTGTTACCTCAACAATCTTCCCTGGCAGTCAGCTTGAAGGGGGCATTTTGATTGATGATAATTTCCAGTGTAGTTCAATTCTTTCATACTGCTGTCTCCTTTTTTAAAAACCAAGTAATTAACAGTAATGAAAATTAAAAATAGCTTTACAAATATCTCCATGCTCTTAAACAGGAAATTACTAAACTCATTGTACGCTTATCTGCCGCAAAAAAGATCCAGTCAGCTCTTCTATTTATAACAGCATCTCCCTCAACTAATTAGCAGCATTAGCATTCACAGGCTGTTCACCAGGAGGATCCAAAGACCCTCATCTCCTGCTCTGGGCCAGGATGTTTTGCATCCCCATTAGCTCATGGGGACTTCCTACTGCCTGTGTCCTCAATAAGTCACGTTTCTCTCATCTCTTGTCTGTACTTTTGTCACAGCCAAAGTATATTTTGCTAGGAAGTCACAGCTCTGCATGTGGGCACAATGGCACACCACACAAAATTCTGGCTGAACTCACCACTGTCACCAAGCCCTCAGCCCTGGTGGCTGTATTGTCTCCAAGCCCTTTGCAGAGCCATCATAGAAGGCAAGAGCTGTTCAGCAGAATAATATTTGATTTTTGCCTATGCCTGAGTGACAGAGAGAAAAGAAAAATCTTTCCAGAGCAGAGGGGGAAAGTCAAATTATTCTGAATATTTGCCAAGAGTGGGAGAGATGCTTTTAAAAGGGGTTTTGATACCAGATTGAAGCAAAGAAAGAAAAGGAGGAGGAATATGCCCTAAAATACTTCCCCTTGCTGGGCTGTTTGTCTTCTAGGAAATAACAGACTGAGATTGCACTGGGAACCCAGCTCAAACTGCAAGGGGAAAAGTTGTGAAGTGAGAAAGGTTGGCTTGGGGAGAGATCAGACACTCTGTGGAGTTGGCAGTGATGCAGTAAAGGGTGGGGGGAGGAATGGGGGTGGAAATCCCATCCTAGAATTGACACTTAGAGAACTGCAAAGCTGTGCATGGAATAGAAGTCAGGCAGCTCTTCAAAAATAGGCTGGGAAATCCAGCAAAGATACAAGCTGTGCTGGTGGCTGCTTATGAAGCCAGGACCTATGAGGAAAGGGCTGTGAGCATTTGCATTGCCAGGAGGTGTGCAGAAAGCATTGCACCGTGCTCAGACTATTTACACAATGATTTTCCTGGCTTTGGGAGGTGTTCAGACTGCCCCTTTGAGAAACTCATTTTGTATTTATAAGGCTTTATGAACTTGCAAAATCTTTCAGAACTTCTGATCTGCACATAATTTCCCATGCTTTTCTTCAAGTGCCTTTCTTCTCCATAACAATGTGTTATTAGCTTTCAAAATCTTATTGCATGACTGTACAATTCATGTGAGGTTTCAGAGCATTGAGTTTCAATGGTGCAAACTGATCCATGAGAACCCAAGGAAAACATGTTCTGGGAAACGTGAGGGTAGGAGGGCTACAGTAATTCTTCATATGAAGAAAAGAAAGTTGGAGTTGTTCAATAAAGGAAACACACAGCCATGTTCTTTACTCACAGGGGGAAAGTACAGAGAAAGAGAAAGGTAGAGTGAATGTGAAGATAAAAAAGGGGAAGAAAACAATTTTTTGCCTTCTCCTAATTGTCCTTCATGCTGCAGACTGGGTGCTGTGAAACCCATCCAGGCATGTCCCCAGGACATATTGTTTCATGGCCAATGCTTAATCTACAGCCAAACAAATGCACACAAGCATCCAGACTTTCCTTAATATGTTGGTAGCTCCCCAGTAAGAAGATTTGTCACACATCTTGAAATGCAGCCCACAAACCCTCTTCTCAGACATACCATGATTCAAAGATTTGTGGATACCAAAGGTAGAACAAAGAATTCACATTTTCTGTGTGATACAGACCACAAGATACCAGTTAGCACATTTTAGATCAGTAAAATAATTCTCATTAGTATCAGTTTATCAGAAGGAAAGTCATGTAGTTGTAAGGAAAAGAAAAAAATAAGCTGTGGAGAATCTATTCTGTCTCGTCTATCTCAGTATTAATGACCTTCTTGCTGAGTTGTTCAGCTCTGACTTTAGATTCAATTTTTCTAGATTTGGAAATTGTCAAAATGCCTGGGTGAGACTCTCCAACCTTTGTGATAGAACAGAGCTGACATTAGCTGGTTATAACAGCATTTCTAGCTCGAGCATATCTGCATCTCTGAAAATACTATGAATTTTGACAGGTTTTCAATACATTTGTCCACCCACAGAGCTGATTTCATCTCACTTGCTGGAGGAAACCATAAAGGATAGATTTCCTTTGGCTCAAAAGAGATGTCTGGGTAGTGGCAGAGTCTGTTCTTCCACAGTCATTTCAATTAGCAGGGACTAGCCTGAGAATCCATGGGCTGTTACAGTCAATCAGTGGCCAGAAACAATTAGAGAGCCTGACTGGGTGTTTCTCCATCCTGCCTCCCTCAGACAGGGCAGCTCTCATGGTGGGAAGAGCCAGAACCGCCTCTTGCTGAGCTGCCTGATGTAAAGGCATCCTCTCTCCACTGGCACAGGGTTTCCACTGGGTGGGAGCAGGGTGGCATCCCCACAGGTGGGACAGGGGGTGGGAGCACTGGTGAGGTGCAGACCAGAGAAAGGAGCCAGTCCCCTGCTGCTCCCCCCTGCCCGTAGTGCACAGCCGGCCAGCTCAGTCCCACTGCTGTTCCCAACCCCTTCTCCCATCGCCTCCTTTCCCCTGCAACACCTTCCCATGGAGTCAGAGCTGCCCTGACAGGCAGCTCTGGTTCCATGTGTGTCTGTCTGTCACTTGTTGCACTGGGTGTTGGGGCTCTGCATCTCAAAAAAACTCCTGCCTTCATCCACACACTGGGTCCCACCACATTCCTCACCTGCAGAAAGAATGGCAATACTGGGGCGTTTGAGAATGGCACAAATGTCAATTTTTGTGACATTATTTGTGGAACAAAGGAGAAACCCCAGCACTGCTACACAGCTTGGGCATGCACCCCTGGCCCCACGCTCCCAGGAGCCCTGCTAGAAGGCAAGTTTCCCAATTTCCCTGCAGATAGCTCTTCCAGCCTGTTTAAAAAGGAAGGGAGGAAAATGGGGAGATCTGATATTGGCTCTTCCTACTTGCAGCTTAGAAATATAAGAGCTGTAAAACTAATCAGTTGGTGAAATTTTCCTCTTTAGGAGTCACAGCCAGTGAAATAAGCATTAGAAAAAGATGGATGTGGCAGGTCTGATTAATCCAGGTGCTTTTCCTGAATAACGATAATTGGGGTTTAGCGTGGCTATACGTATAAAATCAAATTTAATCAGCAAATGGACTGCCTCCAAACTTACTGCCAACCCACCCTCACATTTATCTAGGTCTACTGCTATAATTTCATTGAAATTGAAGTTTTCACCCTGAAAATTTATTCTTTCACCTTTGATGGCATTTTAATCCTTTCCTTTGCGAAATACAAATTCGGCCTTTCACTCTAAGAAGTGGAGCTGCATGTTCATGTGCCTCGTCCTGTCAAGAGGCATGAAAGATCAGTGAACTTCACCTCACCTATGGCCACAGGACTCTGTTAATTCACAGCTTAGAAGGAGGAAACAGCAGGGCAATGTACTGAGTGTCAACTGGAGCTGCCAGCAGGAAAATTTACCTGAATATCCAAACTAGAGGAATAGACTACACCAGTATTTCGAGCAGCCCTGTGAGCTGCTAATTGTGGTTGGCCTTTATCTCCATTGGCTTTCTTAGGTACAGCAAGTGCAATATGGCTCGTTAGCTCTGCAGCACACAGACACAAGTGTAATTACAGTAATTACTTCTCTCAGCTATCCCAATCATAAGCATCTGAGCACCACCCCGTTGGATAGTCAGAGGACCTGAAGAGGACACTTGAAATGCATCCTGCTCTTGTGATGACATGGAAGCTCCTCAGAGATTCTCCGAGTGGTTGTGAGGCAACTTCAAGGCATTTAGTATTACCTTGTTATTTATCTGATGTATGAGGTTCTGTGGGTTAATAAGCAGCCTTCTGCCTCACAGCTCCAGTGCAACACAAACTGGGCTCCAAAAGAGGGATAACCTCAGCAAACCAGAGCTCAAACCTCCCTGGCCAACTGTTGGTAGCTGTGGTCTGACTCCAGCTCCCAGACCTGCTCAACAATCCCTGGCATCCCAATGTGCCTGGCTTGGCTCTGCTCACAGACAGCAGATAGAGCTTCTTGGCCTCCAGCCAAGCCAAGTTATTGCCTGGACTGCCTGGCTGGGATCATCAGTAGTGATGTTCTGAACTCCTCCAATTGTTGCCTGCAAAGGGAAATTCTTATACCCGTACATACACGTGTACATGTGTATACACATGCTTAGACATGTCCAAACTTCTTCTCTCAGCTTCAGTGAAAGCCCATGGCTATGTGCCAGGGAAGGAACTGGATGCATTAGGAAAAATGAATAAGAAGAATGGCTGGGGCAGTTTGCCTCATCATTTCCACCAGAAAACCAGTGCCTTCACAGTCCTGGAAAGTGGGAACAACGCTCCTGGCTTGTAAATCAGGGGCTGAATTAAAGGGAATTAATGGATTTCGGTCATTGTGCATTCCTACAGATGTGGTGCTACTGAGGGAGAAGAAAACAAGCTGTGTGTATGTACAGACACTGAATTTCAGTGTAGCCCAGTTGTTTGGGTTCAGCCTTCTCTATCCTACAAAAAGTCTTGGAGGGGCATCCCAGGCTACATCCCTCCCCTGTGGGCTCTTCTGCCTCTGAGGACTTGGCACAAATACTTCACAAGCCAAGAGTTGTCTCCAAACGGATGAAACAAACTGGGAGAGCAGCCACTGCCCCAGGGGGACAAGATACAGATGCTTGGGGTCATCAGTCCTGGGCATGCAGAGGACACGTTCTTATTGACCAGGACCCAAGCTAGATGTTTCTTTGTTTTCTCCTTCTCTTTCTTGTTGCCTTTTCAAGTAGGCTCTTGACTGGTTCTGGGGTGAGCACAGCCACAGGGAGGAAGGAAAGAAATACATGCCCTGCCAGTTCCTGAACATTTTTCAGTGATGAGCTTCTGGTATTTGCTGATCTTCAGCCATTCCCCAGCAGAGGTGAGGAATATGATGAGAAATACAAGACTGACAGGAAGAAAATGCCTGTCCTTAGCCCCTTTGTGCATCCCCTAGGACTTGTCAGTCATGTGAGGGAACCCTGGGACCTGTGGACCAAAGTATAATGACCAGCACCCTAGAGTCACCTCTCTTCTCACAGGTCTCTGCAAAACCTGTATAGTCCTCTGCTCTTTACAATATTTTCCAGTTTTGTGTTAAGTCAAACTTTATATTTGTCTGATTACTGGTTGCAGAGAAGGGATGATTTTCCACTCTTGTTCCTTTCCACTGTAGTAAGTTGCTGATCTAATCTGTCCATGTTTATTGCCCAGTCAGTCAAGACCTTCTGTATTTCCCAAGTAATTCTGAACTAATTTCTCTTAGCATTTGTGAAGAAAAGAGGAAAAAGGACCAAAGTTTACTTCTAGAAAAGCAATTGCTCAAATGACATTTTGATTATTCTAAGAATCCGTTTCAAATATCACCATAGGTGAAATTAGTAAGCTGATATTGTCCCTTTACTTCCAGCTTGTGAAGAGCCCAAGAGATGCTGTTGTTACACAGCTCTTTTAGAGCACAGACCTGTGGTCCTGGGCCTGCTCCTCCCCTCTGCCCAACCAGCAGTGGCTGGCACAAGGGATGATGGAGCACATCCCACTCTCTCTCACTTTGAAAAGCTGCCCATATCAAGCCATGGATAGGGCTGCTGGAATCATGTTACGTGTGACAGACAACAGATTTTACTTGCAAATGTTTGCACAGTCAAAAAGTTAATGGGAACAGACAAGCACTTCCATGGATTAAATCTGGTTTTGCCATGCAATATGGGAGCAGTTCTGCAGCAGGTACACTGCATGGTGACAGTGCACTGGCACAGGGACACACACTGGTGTAGCACAGCTCTGCCACTGCTTTGGCACAAGAAAAACCTGGTCCATGCTAGGATTTCTACCCTTAATCAGAAATAGCATCTCTTCCACCCAAAGAGGATATAAAATTCCAAACTACATTAGGGAAGAAAACCCACAAGGTGTTCCTCAAGCTCACCAGACATTAATTGTATCAAGTACAAATGGAACACTTTTTTCTAGGGCTTACAGCATTCACAGAGCCATTCTCTTGCTTTATTACAGATTGGTCTCTATAATAGTGCTAAAGATCAAACCACAAAATCTGCATTTCCCTTTAGGCAAATTGCACTTCTGTTGAGGGGCCTGGAAGAGAGAAGAGCTGCCATCACTGGATGGCTGCATCATTTCCTGAACCTTCTGCTGGGGGCATTTAGTGCTAGTTGTGTTCCAAGAGATTGAAGTGTGCTGGCAACACCCTGCCCATGGCAAAACCTTGTCAGTCTGTGCTCTCTAAAGGGATTTATTGCAAGAGGAATCCTTTGTCACCTGTCCTTAGGGAAAACTTCTTTATCAGGTGCTTCAGGGTTTGTGCCTGGGACTGGAGTCACAACCCTCATCAGGGAAACCGTGTGGCAGAAGGGATGCCCGATGGAAATGCTGTGACCAGCTCAATGGAAATGTTACTTTGGGCTGGTTGCCTCCTCTGCTTTGTAAAGGGTGTCCTGAGCTGGCACCAGTGTGTGATGCTCAACTCAGCCCATTACATCTGCAGTTCAGAGTAAACCTCTTAAGATTCAATCTGTGAGTTTAAATATACAAGAAACAAAGGCATCTGATGATGGCACAAGCAGATTCTGCCTAACAGCTGATAGAAACTAGGATAAAATGTTATTGCTTTGGTTTTTAGGACAGACTGGCCCTGTCTGACAGGCAGCTCAACCACAATTGATGATACAAAAGGATCACTTGATACTACTTTAACTTTTTGAACCTGAAATAAAACTGGAGAAACAATAGTCAAAGGATGGAAGCACAGGATTGAATAATGTAGGTTCAGATGGTAATACATCATAGAAGGCAACAGGCATTTCTCCCTATCAAAATGTCCACTTAGATGGAAAAAAACCCCATAAAACCACACAAAATAGCATTGCTGAAAGAGTCCCCAAAAACCTTTAAATGCAGCTGAAATTTGACTTGATACTTAGAGCTCAGACCACAGCTTCACAGACCCACTTTGCAGAGTCTTTTGTTTAGCCCTCCTGGATGAATGATGGGATGCCTGTGATTACAGCAAGAATCAGGCACCCTGGCAAAGGCATATTTGTAACCTGGAGGTCCAGAGGTACCCATCATACTCTGAAGGATCACATAAAGCTTCTCAGTATCATAAAAAGCTCCCCGTGGAGAGGCAGACTCTTGTGACATGGTCCCTTCCCTGCTAGGAATCAGGCTGAGATAAAATCACCCCAAAAATGAATCTTTAAAGTTCACTTAAATTAAATAATTATCTGTTAAATTAGAACACTTGAAACAGTATAGCATTATAATTTTCCCTCAACTTGAGAATAAATATTCATCTATCCAAGATCTACAGAACACTTCTCCAAAGGTGCTATCTCCATATTTTATCTTCAACTGCTGCAAAGCACAGACATTTATTTCCTACTATAAAAAAAATACACATTTTATAAAACAAAATATAATTGATAAATACTTTTTTTTCCTTTGTTTTTCAAACCAAAACAAAATTCTCCTGGTCTCGAGGATCTTCCCCAGGACTCATTTAATTGCAAACCTGGACATGTACAACCCTTATTAATTCAACAGTGTTAAAGGACATGTTATTTGATTATATGAGTTTGCTCTTCAGTGGCACAACACTTAGCCATTATACAAGTAGACAGAGATAAGTTATAATTAGAGACTTCAGGAATGTTCTGAAGATCACTTATAATTGGAAACAGCAATTAAAAAAAAACCCTAATTCATTTAATTAGGCATGTGATAGATATTATGACTTGTAAAACCTATCTAAGCTTATTGATAAGGAGTAATTATTGAAAGTGGCTTCTGTTTACTGAAGGAACAGCAGCAGATACTTTATAAACAGTCTCTGATTCGTGTGGATATTGCCATTTTTGCTCTCTTTTGTTCTGCTGTAGCACTTGAAAAAGTCTGCAGCATGGCAATAAGGGTAACACTGGGCTTCTGCAAGGATTATGGGCTGTTCATGGCAAATTAGCTGAAGATCAGGTCTGCAAGCACTGTGCCATTATAACACCTACATGCTGAAAAGATAAATTAATGTATGAAAGCCCCAGAAGAGAGTTACTCCAAAATGCCAGGTATGATGACCTGAGCATTCCCATTTCAGGTTACTGAAGGATATTATCATTTGCACAAGGTCTGGAAATTGGTCTCACACTGTGCTTTTAATGACAAGGGAATATCATGATTTGGAAATCTAAGCAACTCATCAGGAGGCTGGGCTCTTAAATGACATTTAAATTGAATGGTGGGTAAGATGTTCTCTAGAGCATCCTCTATCAGCTTTATGTTTTGAGTTTTGCCAATCTCATAGTAAAAGCTATAATTAATTTCTCCTTTTCAAACATTTAAATTATAATTAAAGACAACATACATAATAAGAAAGTTTTCTCTTGATATTACATGCAATGTTGGAGTTAATTATTATAATTTTAACTCACGATTTTTCTCATTCAGAATGTTAATCTCCCTGTTACTCTGAGAGATTGAGGAAAAACTGGAAAAAAAATTATAATTTCTTTTTTTTTAAAAAAAGCTTTTGTGCATAAGTTGAATGTAGCGTGCATCTAATTATGACAAAAATATTTAATTGGCAATGACTGCAAAATAAACTTTGTTCTTGTTCTCAAGAGGTTTTCTCCCTTTTTAAGAAGCACTTTTGGTAATTAAACAAAGGTGAAAGAATATTATACACAAAATTGCGGTAGCTCATTAACTGGGTTGTTGCACAGATTCAGCTGGATACAGCTTTGCTGAATTTTAGCCTTGATCACAGAATCACAAACCTGCTGAGTTGGGAGGTACCACAAGGATCATCCAGTCCATCACCTGGCCCTGCACAGCACCATCCTCAAAAATCACACCATATGCCTGAGAGCATTGCCCAAACCCTTCTTGAGCTCTGCCAGACTTGGCACTGTGACCACTGCCCTGGGGAGCCTGTTCAGTGCCCAGCCATCCTCTGGGGGAAGAACCTTCTCCTAATATCCAACCTAAACCTCCCCTGAGACCCCTTCAGGCCATTCCCTCGGGTTCTGTCACTGGTCAGAGCAGAGATCAGTGCCTGCCCCTCCTCTTCACAGGTGCCAATGCTCCCTCTGCCCAGCCAGGGAGACTCTCTGGGAGGCTCAGGTTAAATAAGTTTTCGAGATTTGCAGAATGGGGGCCATGGTTGCTCTCTGGGAGCTGCTAAATTACAATAATTCAAGGGAAGCAGGCCAGGTTTTGCTCTCTTAGCAACCCGGGCATGGACTCCAGATGTCTGGGCGTTCTTAGTGCCTGCACTTCGTTCTGGTACTTCCAGAGAGGTGACAGACACAGCAGTGATGCTGTTGGGGCAGCAGGGGAGAGGGAACACGGGTGCCATCCCGGGCAGGTGTGCGAGGCTTTTCTCCCTGTGGAGCCCGTGCCTCTCGCTGGCCGAGCCTGCAGCGGGGCTGTGAGCCTGCCCTGACAGACCTGGACACCTCCTGCCCCAGCTCCAGGCTGACAGGGAACCCCAGTGTGCCAGCAAACAGCAGGCAGAGGTACCCAGTGCTGCCCACTGCTCCTGGCTTGGCTCCTGTGCTTTTGGGAAGTCCAGGGGTACTCACAAAGAAAATTATAAAAGCACGGGACAATGACAACCCATCCTTGGAGAAACAGCTTGTTTCTCCCTTGTCTCACACACATTATCATTCACAACCCGGGAAGCCTATCAACAACCAGGAACAAACCCCATATGTTGTTTTATTCTAGCACACAATATTGTTCATCTTTTTTCCCTTTCAATTTGAATTCGTCTTTGTTAGGAGAAACACTGTTGCAGTGTCTGTGGTGCAAGTGTCCACACTGACCTGGGTTGTGGGAGGAATTTACACTATTGCAGAGTTTAAAATCACAATTCAGAGATCTTTTTTAAGTCTTTCACATGCAGAAAAAGTAAAGCTTCTCCAGGGACAGACATATTTACTACACCACACTGGCTACATCACAAGCAGCAAGGACTTAAATCTTCACATATACCCAGGTTTTGCAAAGTCTCCCAGGATGTGAGCCTGAACCAAAAGGATGGATATCAAGCTCTGGTGTAAAGACATGAGAGATGACACTTAGGAAGAGAAAGATGACTTGGAAAGAGAACAGTGAAATATTATCTTGAGCACAAGAGAACAACAACTTGCAATTCAAACCCAATTACTTTTTCCAGCACTTAAAGTGAAATTGCTTTGGCATTGCACAATGCTGAGAAGGTGATTGACATGATCTAGCATTTCATGGACATAACCTGGCCCAAATCTCTCTTTTTTTTTCTTTTTTAAAAAGCAAGCACCTATAAATCTACACAAATACACTTAGCTCTATTTCATCCTATCCAAAATATCCTGTTATTTGAGAAGGAAAGAAGGAGAATAGGAGTTCACAACTACCATAATTTATATCTTTGTTCTAGAAAAAGTTCTGCCTCAACTCTACTAGGATTTGTACAAAATAAACTAGGTTTCCTTAGATTTTGGTGCTGAGCATGTGCTTAGAAAAAAACCTATTTGAGGTTCTTGCCCAATAGCTGAGCCACAATCAGCTTGCTTGTTAACCTGCCATTACCATACAAAAACTGAGGATGTGACACAACAAACCCCAATACAATGCCGTAAATTATTGAAAGAGATTTGCTGCAGCCTTATTGGGCTTTTTGGCTGATGTCAGTCAAGCTGCTTCAGGTTTGGGTCCCACAGCAACTGAATTATTTCTGCAACAGGCTGCAAGGATTAACCAAGGCAGCAGAGATTAGCTGTGCCACAAAGCTATTTCCCCCCCAGACTTTCTCCACTAATGGAGTTCTCAGTTCAGATTTTGCAGCACAGCCTTATGAGCAGCCTGATCATGGCCATCACCCTTGAAAAGCTCAGAAATATCAGGATGCAAAGTAGGAGCCTATTCCTATTTTAAGCCTCATGGGAATTCTTCCGACCTGACTTTCCTCTGTTTATGCCACAGTTAGCGTGGCCCATTGTTCAGTGTCACCCTGCTTCTCATGGGAATGAAAGGTCCACCAGAGAAGGGAAGTACAGCATGGGTTTAGCAGGCAGGTTATAACTTCCATGTGGGAGCATGGAATGGCCCTCGGTCAATAAAGCCTATGTTTCCTCAAACTCTGAAAATCCAAGTTTCCCTAAAAACAAAATTGCAGTTTTGCCTTCTAACCTGCTGAAATAAACAAGGAGCTTAAGGGTCCTTCTCACTTCCTCCAGCTCCCAGGGTCACACATCCCACTCTTCACTTAGACTTTATTTAGCACATCGTCTGGCATCCATCCCTCCAAAAACAGAAGGGGACATGTTTCAGATCACCACTCACTCCCCTTCACAGAGAGATGGAATGGCTTGGGTTGGAAGAAACTTGAAAGATCATTGAGTTCCAAGCCCCCTGCCATGGGCAGGGACACCTCCCACTATCCCAGGTTGCTCCAAGACCTATCCAGCCTGGCCTCGGACACTGCCAGGAATGGAGCACCACAGCTTCTCTGGGCAATCTCTGCCGGTACCTCACCACCCTCACAGCAACTCCCCCCACTTTTGGGCCCAGTCCCTCTTCATAGCACCCTGGAGCTCCTTGTCTTTCCCTGAACTGAGCTTTGCATATCCACCTCCATGCACAACATTTATGAAGCATCCTGGTTTATCTGTCAGAGAAATAACGTTTGATGCAGTGCCTCTGAACTGAGTGATTTGTCAAAGTAACTGCAATGGGAGGACAGAGCAGTGCTGGGAGCTAATGTATTACTGTCCTGAGAGATTCATGTTCTTAAATTGATGGCTGACATTGCTGGACCTCTCAGTGGAGAAACTGCCTGGGCCATTGAAAATGCCATGGTAAAAATACTAGTATTTATCACTTACAGCATGTTTTATAGCCTTGGATCTATTTACAAAAATTAACCAATGGATCTCCTCCATTTTCTGTGGTGAGAACTCCGTATAACTAACATTACTCTCATCTTACAGCAGGGGAAATATGAAGGCCTCATGAACTGGCTGAGTACCCACAGATCTGGCTGAACGCTCTAAGAGCAACAAGAAAATTGCACGTGAGACATAAACCCATAAACACTTAACTACAATTAAAGGTTTGGTCAGAAACCATATTAAATTTTATTTTCTCCCAAAGAATGTGGAAATATGACCTTTTTTTTACAGATGTGATACCGTATCTCTAAATTAGGAACAAGGGTAGAATTATGAATTGTTAATGTTGGTGCCACAATCCAAATCCTATTTTTGATGTGCCATTGACCCCTTTGCTTATTAGTACCATATGTCACAGCAATTTGGTGAAAAAAACAGTGCAGTATCTGGACATTATTTGAAGTTATTTTTTTTTGTAACTTTTGTGTCAGTCCTACAACTTCTCAGTAGACAAGCCCTTCCTTCAGAGATCTCCTCACCAGTACTATGTGTGCAAGTGGCAAGCCTATTTTGAGCTTAGATTATAAACAAGCATCCTGGTAAAGCCCAACCTCCCCTGAGTGCCCAGTGACTCTCTCTGTGCAGAATAATGGAAAATGAGTCTCCCTTGTAGGCTATCAGAGCACTGGCAGCACTGCAGGGCTGTTTGTACGTGTTCCTCTCCAACGCCTGATTTCAAAGCTGAGTTGTGTTCCTGGGATAAGCCACACACCAGTACTAGTGCTGTTTGTGTTACTTAGGAAAATAATGAGGTAATTTCGCCTTCTCCTTGTCCTTCCAGCTGTCACTGCCTGCAGAGGCCATTCCCTCCAGCCTCTGTGGTGCTCCTGGCTGTTCACAGGTGCTCCCAGGCCAGCTCTGGGAGCTGATGTAATCACTGCCTGGCAATTCCCTCTGCTGTTTTCCATTTTCAAATTGTTGTATTCCTAATAAAGGTGAGGAACTGAAAGCAGCCAAAGGGGACATTGTACTACAGTTTAAGGGGTCTTCAAATTAAGAATTAAACACCTGAAATTCTGTCTGTGCTTTTGGTAAACCCCTGGCTCCCCAAATGAAGGCAATCAACACAATATTATTGACATTTGGAAAACAACCTACTGAATGGCCCAACCTTCCTTACCTTTAATGTTAATACTGACTTCCCTTAATCCCCACTCTTGAAAAATACATCAGGCATATGTCTTTGTTTGCAGAGGACAAAACCCAAACCAGTCAGCCCAGAATAGCTTTGATCTTATTTATTGAAGTTGTCTTTGTGAAATATGTTCCTTTTAAAACTCGGTTATTAGAAGTTCAGAATAATGAGACCATTAAAATATCTTAGCACAGGCTGGGATCAATTAAAATAAATGGGTAGGAATAAGGACTTTAGGAAAAAGTTTCTTCATCAGGGAATTCAGCACTCAGCTGTGTCTGCCTTGGCTTCAGTCTTTGCCATGCATTTATTCATAGTGCCTTGATTCAGAGTTACACACAGCTCAATGTCTTGGCTATTGAAACAACTCAAATGTGCTCTTATTTTTTTTTTAAGGTAGAAAGACTGCTTTTTAAAAATAGACTGTGTGCCAGTTCACTGTCAATGAATCTTTAGTGGTCTCTTTTTCAGCCAGATGGAATTGTTGTACCTGATCTCTGTGTATATAAACCCATGCTTAAGTTTATTTTGATCCAGTAAATCAGGTAGTTAAGGACAGACTATTCACAGGGCTGTATGCCTTTCTGTGGGATTTGGGGAATTTAACCTCCCTTTGTTGAAAATTGTAACCAAAGTGCTGAACTGAATAGGGATGAACAAGCTTAAATGGAGTTTTTAGCTCACCAGACGTGCTGCTTTCTTCCCAAACTAATCCTAAATCTAAAGAAGGGGAGACATTGCTGAATATACCTTACACAAAGAGAATTTTTTCTAAAACATAAGCCTGGATTTGAAAGCACTTATCAGCATGAAAGAGGAATCTGGGAAAAAAATACAGAAGGAAAAGAAAAAAACTTGTAACAGGTGCACAGCCTCTCTTGTGACTTGAAAGTAGGTAAAAGTTCTTTCTTTTCTGTTTACATTAGAAATTGTAGAAAAACTTTACAGGAGTGCTTCAAGATCTGAATAGTTTCCTATCTGAGACCCAGCACATTTCCATTCTAGGAAAAAAAAAAATAGATTTATGCACCATATGGGAATTCAGGAAAGCCCAGTAAGACTTGAGTTTAGCCAGTGATTTTCAGCGCAAGGAGTCAAACAACCAGACTATCCCTCAGGTTTTTTTCCTATTTCTTGTTTTTCAGACCCTTTTGTCTGTTTTTCGTTGTAATGCTACTGTCCCATGACTGCCTTTCCATGCAGTGAAGAAGTGTTCCAGCTCAGGCTGCATGGGGCTTTGAGCAACCTGGTCTAGTGGGAGATGTCCCTGCCCTTCCTGTGTGTTTTTAAGAAGATACATTTGCTTTAAGCATACTTAAGCTTGATTTCACAAAGCCATTGCTTTCCAGCAGTCTGCAGTTGTCAAGCTACACCAGGTTTTGTTGAAAGGGCTTCCAACCTTATTATCAGATGATTTTCAGTAGCTCTGCCTAAGCATGAATGTCATCTGAGCAGGAACTTTTCATCACGAGAATAAAATCTCAATAAAAAGCTTTCAGCAAGCAGCAGTTCTCCAAGGCACAGAGTTATTAATGTATTAGAGCATGCTAGTTAAACAAGGTAATTAATATATCTCTGAGCATTAGGTATGCATGGCCAACTCTGATAGCTGTCAGCAAAACATAATCTAGGTAATTTCTAGCATATAAATTGAATGCACTTTTGAAAAACAATTTCTAATTATGAAGACTAATTAATTTGGAGGAAAAGCTTGCTTTTCTTTAATTTGAACGATAAATTTAATTATAATAACAAACACCCAGTGGACAAACCATTCTGAAGAACATTATCTCTGTCCACAAATAATCAGTTTTCTTTTATTTAAAACCTGATCCTGGAATGTCACCAAGAAAAAACCCAAACTGCTTATTGCAAACACCAACATGATTTCCTGTGTCATATTTAGGGATACATCTGGCATTAAACTCACTTGCAATGGTGCATACACAGTGAGGAATCACAACCTGCCTGATGCTCAAAAGTGTGGGTGGGATATTCAATACCACAGGCAATCGATAGAAAACAAGTAGCTGGAATAGAAGGTATTTCTTTTTATTATCAGCTTCTAGCAGCCTGGGTAGTGCATAGAAAGCAGTGGAACAAGACCAAGTGAAAAACTGAGCTGTGCCAGGCTTTCTGTTTTTCTCCTCAGGACAACAGTCACTCTTGAAAAGCGGCAAGGTAGGAACCAAACCCTGTCCTTCTTTGTCCCCCTTGCATTCAGGAATACCCTGTTCACATCTGGGACACAGCAGGAATTTTTGTGGTCCCAGTGCCAGCCCCTTGAGCAGAAGGTGCTGGTGAGCCCATTTCAAATAGAGCTGTGAGCCTGTAATGGTACATAGAGCTCTCCCAGCGCTTCCTTGCTTTGCCTGTTCCCTCCTCTCCCCTGAGCAATACGTGTGGACTCTTTGGAGCGGGATATTCAGTCCTTCACCACAACACAGAACAAATATTCTGCTGAGGGCTGTGCAGGCTAAGGGAGGAATGAGCACTGATGCAGAGGGCTGATGGAAAAATCCTGCTTCTGTGGTTGGGAACAAGCTATGCACCCTTCGGCAAAGCAGGAGAAACCCTGGATCTGTACGAGTTGTCCAGGGAAAGCAGCACTGCCCACTGCAAGGGTCATCCCCTGCTCTGCTGGGACACGGCTGTGCCAGCACCGGGGAGGGGCCAGGCTCTCCTGTGCTCCCCTCTGCAGTCCTCGGGCACAGGAAGGTGACGGTGCTGTCACACAGGCTCTCCTGTGCTCCCCTCTGCAGTCCTCGGGCACAGGAAGGTGACGGTGCTGTCACACAGGCTCTCCTGTGCTCCCCTCTGCAGTCCTCGGGCACAGGAAGGTGACGGTGCTGTCACACAGGCTCTCCTGTGCTCCCCTCTGCAGTCCTCGGGCACAGGAAGGTGACGGTGCTGTCACACAGGCTCTCCTGTGCTCCCCTCTGCAGTCCTCGGGCACAGGAAGGTGACGGTGCTGTCACACAGGCTCTCCTGTGCTCCCCTCTGCAGTCCTCGGGCACAGGAAGGTGACGGTGCTGTCACACAGGCTCTCCTGTGCTCCCCTCTGCAGTCCTCGGGCACAGGAAGGTGACGGTGCTGTCACACAGGCTCTCCTGTGCTCCCCTCTGCAGTCCTCGGGCACAGGAAGGTGACGGTGCTGTCACACAGGCTCTCCTGTGCTCCCCTCTGCACTCCCCGAGCACAGGAAGGTGACACTGGGTGTGCTGCTCGGAAAGGAAGATCCTACCAGCGCTGTGATTTTTTGCTCCCTCCTTTCTCCTGCCTGCAAGCTGCTCACCACGGAGCAGAGCTGCACTGTGATGACCACGAGGCAGTTTTCAAAATAAAATATCCTGCTTTTGCCCATGGCAGAGTTGTTTTTATTGACTCTGAAGTGTCACACTCCGCCCTCTTTTGTTCGCATGGGATTTGAGATTAGAAAGTGAAGTTCAAGCAGCCAGTTAAAATTGCTGAGATTTGGAAAGGGAACAGCACAAGAAGCCCGGATTCCCTTGAAAAAGGACAACAAAGCCTTTGAAGTCTTTTTCCTTTGCTCAGCCGTCTAACTTGTGTGCAATTCATTGCTCCTGGGGTTAAGATTTGCATCCCAAAGGAAAGACTTGAAAAATAGCTGGTTTGAGGCACTCACACTCAGAATCCAGAGACTTCACAGGCTACATGGAGAGCTGCATCACATTTCTCTGAAGCCTCTATAACCTTGGTACTCAGGAGTTGCTCCTGTCACAAACCCTTCATACAGCGCTGAGTCAGGTGAAACATCAGCAGGGATGTGGCAAACTTGCTTACTCTTATTTTCCTTCATGATCTTTTCTTTCCCTTGCTGAGTACCTGGCTTATCAGGACAAGTTTTTCACAAAGGAGTGCTTCAGCACTGAGACATGCATTCATATGACATAGGAAAGGCCACAAAATGATTAAAATAAAACAAAGGGAAAGAGAAAAGGGCACATGATCTGCCTGAATTTCTGCTAAAGGCAGCTTGGAAGCACATAGGTCCTTTAAAGACTTGTGATGAAATGCAGTCTCGACTTTGAAGTACTGTATATGTGAGCTAGGGATCATCCTGCTGGAAAGATTAATACATCCTTCGTCCTCCCTCAAAAACTTTTTTCTCACATTTATTGTTTTACCTCCTGCTGCATTAACCTCATTACAGCTGGAAGTTTCTGAGCTGTATTCCTAGGAATGAGCTCAGGAAGAATTGTCTGGCTTGTTCTCATGTTCAGTTGCGGGGTAAAGCAGGGGTTTGGGAAGTGCTTGTTACTCATTCCAGCTCTCAACTGGTCTCAGGCAAGTCACCACAGAGGGTGGTGTGAAAATCTCCCAGAAATTCCAGAGACTAAGTAAAATAAGAAATTTAACAGCTGATCAAGCCAAGCAAAACTTTTTTGGTGAAGAGAAGAATGGGGTCAGTATGTGTCCAATCCAGCTAGGGATGTCTGCTGCTCTGTGGGGCTTCTGAAACTCTGACAGGTAAACCTGTGAGGGCAGGCTGGGCAATTTAAGAGCTAGCTGAGCCAAGACACCTATTGTCACAGAGTAGCCTCATTGTCAGACAAATCAGAGCATATGAAACTGCAGCAGTAAGACAAATATAAGAGAAATCCATTCACAAAAGACTGAGAGCAAATGGAAAGAAAAAAAATCCTCAAACACTTGGCATAAAACATCATCATCCTGATACCACAAGTGAGGGCAACAGGAATGAGGAAAATCTCTGTCACTCTGCAGAATACAGAGCCCTGCAGCTCCCAGCTTTTCTCATGGGAGCAGGGAATCCCTGCAGAGGCACAAATAGCAGCATCTGGCTCTGGGTTGAATTCCCAAGGTCACTTTTAAGCAGAGCAAGAATTTAGCTGCTGCTGAGGCTTGAAACGTGGTACAAAGCACCACGCTGGGCCAGCAGAAGCCCACGCATGGTGCCCATGCAGAGCTCTGCCAGGGAGGAGCAGTGCAAGGGGCAGGGAGTGCCACATCCAGGGAAGCCCTCCTGCTCTCTCCCCTCTGGAGCACTGTGGCACTGCCAGTTCACAGATCCAGCAGCACTGCATGGACTGCCAGGACCCTGACCATCCAGGCAAGTACCCAGGAATACACTGTGAGGGTGGAAGGACATGAAGGATTAAGATTTTATCATTGAGACTGAAATTGCATTTAATCATTTCACATTATAACCGGGTAACTGGCTTTCAGGTCATTGCCCTACAGAGGATCTGCTGCACAGAGAGTGCCGAGACTTGACTGCTTTTGATGAAAGTCCCTGCAATTACAAGATTCCTGGAAAATGTCTGGTTTCAAGACAGCATTTTCTGATTGAAGGCACAGTGCAGGGCAATTCCAGCCAGAGATCCCCTCTCTGTAGAGCAGAGATCCAAGGCACAGGAGGTGATTGTCACTAGAGTTAACAGCAAAGCAAACTGCAGGAGGAGAATCCTGACTGCAGTGTTTGCTTCAGGTACACAAGGGTGATTCTCATTAGCAACAAAGTCATTATTTAACATAATCTTTATCTTCTCCTTGAAGAGAAAATTGGTACGTAGCCAAAGGTTTTGTTTCCCACCCACTCACCTGGCCCCAAAGCCATCTTAAATTTTCTCATTAGCTTTCCTGCTCGACTCTCCCACCACAAGATTTGTATGCTTCATAAAAATTAATGAATTAATTCTGCCAGCAGCCCTATGACAACAGAAAGTATCACCCCCACTTTACATATTTTAAAGATGCAGACAACACTACAGGCTTGACTGGATGTCCAATATGAAGGATGGGAGTCTCATGGATTTCTGGGGTGCCTGATATTTTTATGCTCTAAAAGCAGTTCCAAGAAAATTCTGTTGGACATAAATATGAAATACTGGGAATACAAATGTGATTCACCTCCATCCTATCAGTCAGGCACCTAACAGAAATTAAATTAGGTCTTTATTTGCTCTAATCTTCCTCTATAGTCTCTGAAGAGAAGTAGAGGAACTTGTGTCCACATAGCTGTGCAATGTCCACTCTGGGTCTCCTCTCTCCATATATTGTCCTCATAAATGTGGAATGAGTTTTCTGAAATAGAATAATGAGCATATTTCCAACAGATTTTGTGGTTCAGTTTTCTCTAGCTCAGCACTACTTTGTTGCTCTTACAGAGTCAACTGGGCTTCCAAATGGACTGGCTGCAGTGCAGCAGTCCCTGTTATTGCTGTGCTGCACTTGTGTACCTCTAATTTTGATATTGCACAAGCCTACAATAAAATTTCAGTCTGTGCTCCAACAGACTGATAATTATGAAGGAGCTACTTATCTGTCTAATGAAAGAGTGATGAGGATAATAATAAGATCTGGCCTGTGATACTGTTAATTTATCACAAAGACGTTAATTAAATTTTGTTCAATCTTTGCTGGTCTGGCTATTTGCAAAGGAGGGGCCATCACTGTTTCTGGCCATGAATGAAAGGTGTGGTCTCTAGCAAGGAGGCAAAAGTACTGTTTTCCTGAATTAGCATTTTTTTAAGCCTCTGGATGTGCATATGCCAAGCCTTGGTTTGCAAAAGCACATGAGGGCAGCAAGTGCCTGTGACTGGAATCATTACCCAGGTTCCAAATGCAAGAAACTCAGCATGCAAAAGAAATGCATCAAACAGTCCCCACTTCTTCCCTGGAAACACAGACCCAAGGAGCCACTTGCAAAACACAGCCTTAGATCTTGAACTGCTTTCAAAATGTAACAAAATGCAATTTGAACAGGAGGAAAAGATTGTGATACACGCTTTATAGCTAAATAATTAACAAAATGAATTGACAAGACTGAAATATTCATAGCTTTAAATATTTATAAATTAATTTTTAAAGTCAGTATGCAGTACTGAGTTATCTTTAAAAGTCTGCCAATCTAGGACCTCTCAGTTTCATTTCTGCTTGTTAGTACAGTTATTAATGCTCAAAAAAATGACAGGTGCTTGGCAAGAGAAATGAAATGCAGCTTCCAAAACAGAAACAGCAGCTAATGATTCTGCACTAGTGTAGGGTCAGCTACTCTGCTGGCAGCCACTGGAGGAAACCCAGCTCCTGATCATCCTGAGTGGATGTGCCCAGAGCCAGACAAGCCATGCTGAGCTGTGCCAATAAATCCCCCAAAGCAGCAGTTCCTGGCCCCATCAGAGTTAGCAACTACCTGTTGCTGACTGTCTGGGGAAAGCAACAGAGGCAAGTAACAACATCCCTCAGCCTGGGGTCCTGGCTGGACCACTCAGCAGCATGGTGTGCCTCAGTGACAGACAAGAAAGACCAATCCAACAGCGTGCATTGGCTGAAGCTGTATCTTCTTCCTCCTTGTCCCCACAATAGTCTGCACATTGTAGTGGGAATTTCACCTGTTCTTATTTTTCCCAAGAGAAATGAAAAATATTAATAACAATATTGGTTGGTGACATTCCACTCTCTTACCACATTGCCACACAGGAGAAGACTCCTGTCTGCTCTCCTTCATCAATCCCTGAAAACATTCCTCCTGGAACACAGCCAGTTTGCTGGACATGCACAGTCCCTTCATGCTCAAAATTGCCACAGACACCGGAGCACCTCGGGTTCCTCCCGTGTCTGCCCTTGCAGACATGAAATAGCTGTGGCACAAAAGCAATGATCCTTTTCAATACCTCTGCCTTGTGTTTCTCCTTTGATACTTTTTTCTGTAAATACTCTATATTCATGTAGCAGCAAGAGACCATTACCCTTTGACAAGGGTCTGCTTCCTTTGACATGTCTAAATTATTCTCATTTGATGTGACTCAGATGGGTTACACTTCAAGAGGCTTACATGGTAGTGCTTAGAAGAACAGCAAAAGTTGTCAGAGTATTTTTTTTATATCACCTAAGTAAATCATTATGAATACCATAATAGAATGAATAATCACATATATGAACAGTTCCCAAATGGGACCCAACTAGGGAATAGGAAAGTTTTATAAAGATACTTCTCAAACCAGAAGGTCATTCCTCTGATCAGCCAATGTTGTTGCATCTGCTCCCGAGTAGCTCTGGCCCATCACAGCCCATGCCATGGAGAGAAAAGCCTTTAAGAGATGCAGATCACCATCTATCTGGTGATGCAGATTACCTGAACTTCTCTGCTTTTCACTCACACTTTCTGGCAGTTTCCTGTCTTGACTTAATCTTTTAAAAAGACCTCATTTAAATAATGATCCTTCCCCAAGAGTCAATCACTTTCTCGAAGTGAGCTGATGTAAATCGAGTAGGTGGCTTGTCATCACATCATAGAAACATCAGAGAGATGCAGCAAACTTCATCAGGCTGCAATTAGTATTTTCAGAGCAATTTGTATGGTTCATTTTGTAGTGCCACTGCTGGTCCTACGCAGTGAAGGGTTTCTCTTCTTGATTACAGATGTTACTCAAAACAGTTATAAAACTTCCTTTAGAATCACTCTATTTATGGGATTATTTATTACATGGTGTCTGTGTATATAATACCATCCTCTCGGACACTCTGTACAAAATTATTGGTTTATTTATTTACAAGAATAATGACAGCCTTGCAGCTTGTTAGTGAGAAGTCTGTACCAAGGATTTGGTATTTGAAGCCTGACCTTTGAATGGGAAACAAGAACTGAAGTGGTGGTTATTTCTTGTCTTTGAATAAATTAAAGTACTCCTTAGAGCTAGGACTGAAGAGCCCCAGAAGGCCTTTCTGCAAGTTTCCTCTCAGAGTTTCCACTGCAGCAAACACCAGTGGAGTAATTGCCTGTAGCTTTTCTCATAGAAACTGCTCATCACAGCCCAGTGGAACCAGAAAGGGGTGGGCACGTTGGGGCAGCCTGTCTGTAGCAGGAGCTGGTGTAGCAGAGAGCCTGGGAAGGCAGAGCACAGGTACAGGCACCCCCTGGTCCCAGCCAGCACCCACCTGGGACTGCCAGCACGAGCCCCCAGCAGCCATCCCTGCCTCTCTCACCCTCACAGGCATCTCTGCTGAGGATGACTCCTTCCAGATTATCACCAAGGAGGTTTTGATGAAAGGAGCTGTCAGAGGAGCTAGTTTAGATGCTGGGAGGATCTTTCCCATTTATCTGCTTTAAAAGGGAAGTAAATAAAAATGCTCTCCTTAAATCACAGAGGCACGTGGGTTTATTTGGCTGAACATCACCAAGGCATTCGCTCCTTGATCTAAAGGCAGAGAGTAAGGGCAGTAGTAACCTGGGGCAGGGGGAATAACAGCTACAATGAGCACTGATGACATTAAAAACTGCAGTGCCAGCATCCTGCAAAACAAGCCAACACTTCATATCCCCCAATTTACTCTGCATTGATGCCTTACTAAGGAATATCTCATAAAATAGCCTAACAGCAAATATTATCAAGGGAAATGTGTGACCATGGGCTGTTTCATTCTGCTGAGAACTCAGGTGAGCTAGATTTGTGGTGAGACACCTAGCTACATAATCAGAAGTCAAAGAAATAACAAGATCACTGTTGCTGTCTCTGAAGAAAGAAAAATTCATACTGAAATGAGATGCAGATGTTCAAGAGTTCAGGTAAATAACCATGGGAACAGAATACCTGGGGAACTGCAAGTGGGAGCTGCACAGCTTTATAAAGAAAACCAATCTACTTCAAACATGAGCTTAGGTTTAAAGTTATAAATTTGAGAAAGGTATGAATTGCTATAAGGTTTCTTCTGCTTTGCTTTGCAGGTCAGACCAGGTTGCAGAAGTGTTTGATCTTTTCTTTGAAATCAATGATAGAAATAACCATTTTTACCATCTAGTCTGACCTTGGATTTCTTTAATAACAATGGTGTTCCTGGTTGGGACAAAATATTAGAGAAGTTCTAAGATGTTAACATGTCAGTGATGCCTCAGAGAATGTGATCTCTGCCTCATCTGTGGCTCTGCACACCTCAGAGCTGGGTCAGAGGCTGCTGGAGAGGCTGAAAACCTAGAGATGATGCCCTCTGAAATATCTCTTGATTTTCAGATGCTCTCTCTTTGCCATCAGCCTCTTTTTGCATCTTGCTGTTGTCAAACCTGACTCTGTCTGACATTCTTGAGCCTGTCTTGGTGTGGAATTCCATAGATTAATTGTTCTTAAGTTTGAAGGATAATCCTAGATTAGAATTTCAGCCTGAATTTCAGAACTTTAAAAACTCTTACAATTTTGCAGGACATTAAGACAAAGCTTTCAAATGTCCCAAGACATTCCTAACACAAAGTTTTACTCATGCTCTGCAAAGTTTTGCATCAAGTGTCCATTCTGCCCGGATGAAAAGCAGATACAATATTTATTTGCTTATGTAAGATTGTCTCCTCTAGGCACTGGGCCCAAGTATAACAATCATCTTCTATTGAGAAGATGGCTTTGAACCAAGCCATCTTGATGAAGTATTTCTCACAGCCTCATTTACAGCTGTGCATCAGCCAAACAACCCAGCTACAAGCAGAAACTCCAGCAGGAATTGCTTAAGTACCCTGCTACTTTGGAATCGAGGTTTGGCAGAAGAATAAAAACCACAGAGAGGTCCTTTGTGCTGCTGTCTTTTGAGCTCTTTGATGAACACTGAGGCTTGCAGGGTAATTTCAAGCCATGTAACACACATGAATAGCTGTTGATAATGAGGACAAGTCAAATTTAACAAGCAAATATTAGAAACAAAGGCATCCATGGCTGTATGTCTACTCCAGCCATCTAGGCTGAATACCTAATTCATGCCAGAGCTGGAGGATGAATCCATATTTTTGTGTTTATTTAATTTTAACTCTCACATTATCACAAAGTTCTTTGAATAAGATAGACAGGGATCTTTTCTAGGGCATTTTGACAAAATTAGTCATAGAATTTATTGAGAAGAAGCCTCTCAATTTTTGAAGAATTTTTTAGACTTTTAAGTGAAGCAAAAATCTTTTTTAAAACTACTTTTTAAAAATTTATTTTCTTTTCCTTCAAGAATGGAAGTTTTCTTATATTTCTGTTCTAGCGGGCAGATGCTGACAGAAGTTTGGACGTGTGTTTGGATGATTTTGACTCTTTGGCTGCACTGCTTGGCCTGTTCCTTGGGAACCTCATACTGCACAGCCTGCTGAGACACAAAAAGCACACCTGAAATGTGGAAACCAGGACTATTTTCCACCTCAATATATTGTCCTGCCTGGCAAACATTTCCTGTGTCAGATGTAGGACTCCATGGAAGAAAACCAGAGCCCACAGGCAGAACTGCACAGACCTGGCCAGGTACCTGATTTGGATTTGACAGAAGACAAGCGCCTTTTCCCTGCAGAATAAAAGCTCTTTAACAGCTCTGATCTAACCTGAAAGCATTTGCAACTCCCAACATCACACACCACTTCCAGCACTAAGCATTTCCTGAGAGGAGCAGGAGAGCAGGGAGAAGGAGTGATTTTAGTGAGAACAAAGATGAAAGGCTAAGAGCAAGAACACAGAGAAGAAACCCTGTGTGGGTGCTGGGATGCAAAACAGCCCCCTGCTCTCCTTTATCAGACCCTCTTTCCCGGCATCTGGAAACAACCAGGGCAGCACCAGCTGGTGCCTTTTCCCCTGCCCTGTGCTGGAGCAGCCCTGCCTGGCCAGAGCAGGGCAGGGAGGAGGCTGAGGGCTGCTGCCCCTCTCCTGTCTCCAGCAGCATCCCCGTGGCTTGCTCAGCAGCAGGTGGCAGTGGCAGTGCCACCCGTGATGAGGATGGATGCTGCTCCTCAGGTGCCGCTGCGTGAGCTGACACAAACCTGGCTGAGTTTCTGTGAAGTGCAGAGAGGAGAGTTTTTAATTTGCCTTATGCCTCAAGGACACCAGTTCTCACTCAAAGGTCAAGAGCATCGAAAAGCAACCCGTTCCTGATGCAACCAGCTTGAAAAAGATGCAGAAAGGATTAAACCAGAGTGCCTGGCACTGACAGGCAGGGGAGGGGCAGGGTTGAGTAAATGTTTGCTGAGATATGGCAAATGCAAAATTGATTTTCTTCTTCATTTAACACGTTTTTCACTCTCTTCCCCCCTTCTCCACCCCTTTATGATTAAATTTTAAAACAATAGTGACTTCAAGATGAAAACATACTTAAAAGTTTAGAGGGGAGGCATGAGGAGAGGGGTTTGAGAGAAGAATCAGCTGCAAAGAGAGAAACTTCTGAATTAAGAAAGCTGCAGGGATACAGACATGGTATGAAAAGGAATTCCCTTAGGAAAGAAGAAGGAAATGATCTTGGTTTCTGCTCACTGCAGAAGATCTCAGCTCCTGATTCCTCTGAGAGAAGGATGGCATGAACACACCTGACAAGCCAGTGGGGACCACACCCTTGGTTTGCACAGGCCTTTCTCATGTTCATTTTACTTCAGATAGAGAAAACAGGAATTAGTTAGACATCTTCTGGAAGAGGAAAAATACACCATCGATTTTAAATTTAAAAGACTTTTCAACTGTCTTTTCACCTGGCAAAAGCTGGGAATGTTCTGCAGGTCTGTAACGTTACCCTCATTTACTGCACAGCAGGAATGTTGGGCTGTGGGGGGGTGTGTGTGTGTGTGAAATAGGTTGAAAGTTCTCTAAATTGCAGCCATGAAAGTGTTTCTTCAAATATCACAGAGCATTTTCCCACTTTCCTGCCTAATTTAACATTCAGATCTGTTTGAATATGCAAAACAAAATGAGAACAAAAAGGGCAGACCTGAAGTTTTAGCTTTTTTTTTTTAAAGTTACATACACACACCATTACTGATCAAAACATCTGGGAAAGAGGAGATGTTGAAAAGCCACTTTCAGCAA
Organism: Polioptila caerulea; assembly: GCA_013397295.1. Lineage (NCBI taxonomy): Eukaryota > Metazoa > Chordata > Aves > Passeriformes > Certhiidae > Polioptila > Polioptila caerulea. The sequence goes on from VYXF01001512.1 coordinate 417,155, forward strand.
CAAGCCTACAAAACACAAACACCTTTTTTCTTTGTATTCAACAACTGTACTACTGGGAACAATACTTTTTAAAGCTTTCCTTCAACTCATATTTCCCCTTGCTTGCCTCCTTTACAGCATTTTGCAATCTCAGCTCCGCCAAAGCTTTTGTTTGGAGTAGCTGGGGACATCCTTGCTCTTGTGGTATATGAGCCCCTTGGCCTGTGCCATCAGTGCTTCTTTTCACACTTGGCATCCCTACAGATGCTCTGTTTAATCCAGGGCAGGTTTTTCCCAGCCATCCAAATTAGTCCAGAGCAGACAAGCTTTGTGGTGCTTATTAATCATCCAAATGCACATGCACGCTGTCAGTGCTAAGTTGAAAATCTCACCTACAGGGGAAGCAAGAAAAAATGTAGAGGTAAAGGGAGGTGACCTACACTGTCATCCTGAGGGAACAATTTGTTGCAGGTCAGTTCTGGCTGCCCAGGGGTGCAGTGGTCCCTTAGACCTGAATTAACACAGGTCTACCATCACTATGTCTTCAGAAAATGATTACTTATTTTAAATTTTGCAAGCCAGGATAGAGTCCTCAGCTAGGTTTGGCTCTTCAAATCTTCTAAGAAATGAACATCTCAAAAAGGCTTTTCATGGCTTTCAGCAAAGCATAGGTGATTATTAGAAAAGCCCCAGTTCCCTGAAATTTAGCACAGCACAGGTATACTGGTCTTTAACACCAGTATAAAACACAAACTGTCAAAACTCTCATTTCTTTCTTTCAGCTGCAGTTCAGAAATGATGTTTCCAAAGGCCCCTGCACCATATAAATCATGCATGCAAAATTACAGAAAGCAGAGTGACTGGACAGGGATGTGCCCCGGGGAGCCCCGGGACACTGAACCATGGCAGCCAAGGCCACAGCAGCCCTGGTGGCTCGATCCCTTCCCATGTCACAAGAATTTGAAATCATCTGCAACCTGGAAATCAAAACATTATGCCATCAGCTACTTGTTAAACATGGAATGATTCTACATTCTATTCACTATGTCTTTCGTGAGAACCAAGGCAAGGTCAACTTCAAAGCCTTTCTTACCTTGTTGGACCTAAAATAGAATTATGTCAGAGAAAACCTGAATATGGCAAGATATAACTCATACAATGTATTCCACTGAGTCTGGTTTGTGAAGATTATGAAGATAATCATGTGCTCCATCCAAATCCAGATAAAGATGAAGTTTCCTCTTGGTAGATGTATAGTCTCAACTGGAAATGTCCAGCTCACAGGACTGTAGTGGACTAAGCTGCACTGGGTTTTCAAAGTTCTGTTTTAGGAAATATTTCATGTCATAAATCTTCCTGGGGAAAAGTATTTTTCACACTGCACGAATTGTGCCAGTGCAGTAACACTGTTCAAACTCTACTCTGTCCTCCAGCTTGAATTTCTGTTCAAGGATCAGCTCAGAGCTTATGCTTGGCTCTGCTTCAGGATCTGCCTCTGGGACTGCTCTGCCCATATGCTTCCTCCTCTTTTCCCTTGAGAGCAGGAGATACACAGGAGGCAGCAACCTGCTCCAGTGAGCCAGCAAAATCCGAATCCAGTAGGAAGGTGGGAGGTTTCTGGCAAAGAAGAGACACATCAAAGCACTCTCCAATATCCCCCTGCCAAAAAGGATTTTGGTACCCCTCCTCTTGCTCTGTGATGATTTACTTCTGCAGCGAGGGGAGTTTTCCATGTGCTTATTAACCGTCTCCAGGAGGTTTTTGGCAAATTACATTGCCATCTTCCTCCTTGAATGCATCCCACTGAAATCTGTATTCCTGTCACCTGCCCCCACCTCTCTTGGTGGCAGCTACTCTGTTCAGCTCTTCTTCCACTCTGCATTCCTGTTAGACTAGCAATATCTGCATAACATCTTTGGGGGAAAAGAGCTTTTGAAATACAGCTTTTGTTTTAATGACAGAACAGCATATGCTGTCACTCCTCCAAGCATTTTCTAAGTGGTGAAAATGCTCTCAACTTATTTAAGTACAGTATTTTTCCACCAAGGCTCTTTGTGTAATGATGCTCCCACCTCATTTTCTTTCAGTAGCGGTGGTTGCAAACAGGGCACATGGAAGCCAAAACGATACAGGCTGCAGCTCAGACAAGAGCTAGTCAGGGATGGTAACAGACCCAAAAAGGTAGACTCAGAAATAAACGGGTAACAGACCTTTTTGGAAGCTTTTGGAACAGCTACAAAGACAACAAACACAGCCTGGGGTTGCTGTCCTTTTGCGTTTTGTGCACATGAAATGCCTTTGTTAATGGACGCTGTGTGCAGCATTCACTGAAGCTGCATGGATGCCTTTTGTGCCATATGGTGGCTGGAGATGGAAGTGCCCTCAGACTGAGGGCAGGCTCCCTTTGCCAGCTCACCAGGTGCCTCCTGCCAGCCCAGAGTCCAGCCACAGACCCACCCGTGGCACTCTGCCCTGCGGCTGCCTTGCCTTTGCTGCCAGCACGTGGAATCACTCCCAGAAGCCAAGCACTAGAGGTGTCCCTGGGTGAGTTCCAGGCAGAGACATCCACCCTGCTGGTAACCCACACAAGAAAGGCCTGTGCTTGGGTTTGTACCTCTGGCACAAGGGGCACTGTCCCCTTGCCAGCACGGGCACGCCTGACACCTGCACACAGGCAGGGGTTGGTACCGTGAGCTGGAGCAAAACTCGGGCAGCACAGAGAGCAAAGGGCAGAAATTGGTCACAAGATGGAAAAGCTCAGAAGCCACCTCCAGGCAGCGCAAGGAACTTCCCATGGATCACTTGTGCACCTCTCCTGTTTCTTTCTGCCGCTTCTGGCTATGAGAACAACTGGGATTCCAGATGGTGTCTGCTCCCAGGCGAGTCCCACTCAGTGTGCTTGCACACGTGTTTTGACTTGTTTTGTTTAGATTTGCCATATCACCCCTGGCTGGACAAATGCAAAGTGACTTATTGGCAAAGAGTTTTTTTAAATTATTGAATTATTTACTTGCTCATTAGCTTTGATTACAAGTGACCATGAGTTATTTAAATCAAATGTGACCTTTGAATTCAAAACACAAACAGAAACAACAGCAACGACAAACCCAGCAACAATGTTTGTCAGTCCTAGGCCTGGCCAAAGGAGCATAGGGCATGAGTGACCTTTTCTGCAGAGGCAGAGGGCTTTCTTGGAATTTTCACTTCCCGTGTCAACAGATGTTTGCTTATTTCCCCAGTGATTCCAGGAGAGAACAGGTAGAGCATGTCCTCTAGAAAATCCCATTATAATACACACAGGCAGCAGAGAGAAGGATATTCCTGCATTTTCTTAAAATAAAGACAAGAAATCTCCATAACCCACCACGCACACTTATATTCCCAGATTTTTTTTTAAATGAAGGTGGTTGGTAACTGTTCCAACAGGCTGCAAATCTCCCAGCTCTGCTCTGGTGTGCAGCTGACACCCCCTCTCAGACATGCAGCTGGCTCTAGAGCTTTCATTTATTTCAGAAAATAGTTGAAGTATGAAAGTGTAGACAGAGACTGGAGGAGTTCCAAAGGCCTCAAAATGTCACCCTTGTTATTAAAGCAAAAAGAGAATGTAGGAAACTGGCTGAGAAAAGGTCAAAAGTTTTTTTGTGAAAGAATCAAATTGCTCTTTTCTTCTCCAGCTGTTACCTGCAGCGTTGTTGACACTTTCACTAATAAAATGTGAGGACTATGCTGGATGTATCCCAAAGCAAGCCTGTGTATTGGGAAGATGGGATATGCTCCATCTGATGTCCCAGTAAGGAAACTTTCCCACCCCACGGTCGTTTTTGGATATGCTGCCCACATTAAAAAAGATGACTCAGGAGTGAGTAGAGGAAGGTGTGGAGTGACTGGAGGTGGTGCTCGCGTTGCCACCCCCAGGGCTCTTCTTTGTAGGCAACTGTAGACTGATGAGGAAGAAACAACCACATCCATTCCTTCCAGGGTGATTGGAGAGGCAGTTCCTCAGCTTAGAGAAAATACCCAGCTTGGATTTGCAGTCAGAAGCAGCAGTCTGTGCCATTAGAAAAAAAAAAAAAGGGATTTGGCTCAGACTGGTCCTGGCAGAGCTGCATGACCCAGGGATGCAGCAGTCAGGCAGTGCAGAGGAACTGGCTAAAGTCAGGCAAAGCTGCTCCAAATAAGTGCTCAAATAGTCACCCAGAGTTTATTTTTTCTATTTGCTCTGTCTGTCCTCTTTTAGAGTTTGTCTCCCTCAAAGGATTCCCAGACAGATGCCAGAGGATGGTGTAAGCTTTGCAATGAAATCTGATCCGTTGTCTAGACCATCAAAAAAAAAAAAAAAAAAGGCTTGATTTTTTCTTCTTTATTCATGATACACCTTTCCCCAGGCGGGAGGTCTCCATGTCTGAATAACTCAGGTGGGACTCAGAGCTGGTGTAGCTCAGGCTCCTTTCGTCTCCTACAAATCTCCCTCAGCTGACAGTGACACTGACTCCCTGCATGGGAGGCACAAGCACCAGCAGGTCCTGGAGATGTCACAGGCCTGCACTGGCTCACTGCAGGGTTTTACAGCTCAGAATTAAACCAAATAAGCAGGCTATAACATGATGGAAGCTGAGGCTTCCTAATGGCAGCTGGAGTCTGGCTTTACCCAGGTGGTAATGCCTGCAGGCACAGCCCCCCAAACCCACACTGAATTGCCCCTCTCCATCCAGCCCTGCCAGGAGAGAGCTTCCTGCACCTGAGCTGAATTCTTGAACAGCCCTGAACAATCTAAACATAAAAGAGACTATTCTCTCCAGTAATACTCCTGAACAAATCCCAGATCAGAAAACCCTCCCAGACAGCCAGACACTCCTGCTTAGAAACCTTCCAGAGAAACCTGCCTAGGTGGTTTCTACCACACACAAGGCTGGTTCTTACATATATCCTCAGTCCAGGCCATCACACAACACCCTAAGGAAGATTATAAATGCTTGATCTACTAAATTCATGTCTCCCTGCAGACCTATCCCACATCTGTGATCACAAGGCATCTCCAATCAGAAGGAGAAGGGTACCATAACACCTGCCAGTTTCCAAAATCAGTTTTAAAATCCCGTATAGAAGTTTGAAACACATCTTCAACAGAACTGCCTTACATAAAATAGCCTTGTTCCATTGACTTTGTCCCTAACTAAACTCAGTGATTAGGTCATGGATATTCTATGTAAACCCTTACATGTAACTGCAAACACCCCAGTGTTGTCCCTAAAGCAGAGGTCTTTTACCTGGTCTGCAAGAGCCAGTCAACACAGAGTTGAGCTGTTTGGGTTTATTTATAGCATTCTGTAGAACAGGATATGAGGCACCTAACGCTACTGGCAGACCTTCTGGGAGACGTACCCAGTGTGTCATACAAAAATGTAACAGAGAAAGAATGATGCAAGAACAGATAATGGGTCATGTGCACTTCTGTAACAAAATTCTTAATCCACATGTGGCAGTATTGGTCCAGCTCGCTATACTACAATTTGCACCCAGAAATTTTCCTAGGAGTGTGAGTTTCAGTATTATAATCACCTAAAGTAGATCTAGGTTATATTTTCACCCTATCAGCTATGTCCAAGCTATTATTTTACCTTATACTTCGTAACAGTTTCTGCTCGAGCCTATTTGAACAATAAGTTGTCAACAAAACAAGGATTTTTAAAGTATTCTGTTCCTGGGGACTCCTCAGCCCTCCATTGCTCTGGCATGTTGTTGTCAGGGTTTCAAGACCACCCCATAGTTAGTGTGAACCTTTTTATCTGGCTTTTTAACTTCATTTGACATCACAGAGGCAGCAGTTTCAATTTTGGATTGCCCAGGGTGTGGATAGTTGAGCACACTCCAGTCCTTCCCCTGCTGCACAGGGTCTCTCTGTGGCTCTGAGCAGCTGCTCCCACATCTATTGGAAGCTGTACCTGCCAAGAGGACTTTTGTCTTCACCCATCTGTGCACATACACTGATTCCTTCTTCAACACAAGCTGAACTGTGTGTATGGGAGGTTCTCTTGTGGTTGCAGCTATAAATCAGAGAAAACATAATGCTTCTTTTTCAGGTATGGAAAAGCAATCCCTGTTCTCCTGACACGGATCTACAGCTCTGGGGCTGTGTCTCTCGGGTGTCTTCTCCCCACGCTGAAGCTGTGAGCAAGATTCACAGTGGGTGAAAGATGATGTGCTGACACACCCAGGAGCCAGCACGTCCTTGGAGCAAGTCCTCCCTCACAGGTCCCGGGCTTGGTGCTGCTCAGCAGCACAAACCTGTGCTGTGCCTGGGCTGACCCTGCGGCAGAGGGAAACACTGCTGTGCAGGACATGGGGAAAAGAAGTCACCTTTGTCCCCGAGGAAACTGTCCCTGTGGGCAGCACACGGGGATCTCTCACCAGTGCCATCCCATTCCCTCCTGCTGGCTCTCCCTGCTTCAGAACAGAAGCAGTGGAACAAGCAGCCCTGCCCTAAAGGAAAAAGATAAATGCCTCTCAACTTGATTTCATCTTGCTTTTTCCGTAGGCAGGAGCAGCGATTCCACGTGCAATCTCAATGTGACATTGTGAAGGGTATCGGGGGGAGCTCCTTTTGTGTTTCAAGTGTAAAAAACAAATGCCAGACCTCAACAGCAGCTCGTCCTTCTGCAGAGACAGGCAAATGGGGCAGAGCCCGAGTTCCTCGGGGGCTCACAGCCGGTCCCACACCACGAGCAGATCAGACTCCTCTGCCCTGCTGGGACCCGTCCCAGGTCACTTCTCAGGGGAGACTCATTGCTCTCCATCGCTGCCATCCATCCCACAATGGGAAACTGAGGCACGGAAACACAAACTGTTTTGGCACCCGAGTCTGACATTTAAGCCATTTTCCAGCCCTTTTTCTCCCTCTTGCAACTTCTGAAAAAAATCAGGACACTTATTCAGATAGACAATTGGAGGAACAGCAAGTCCCCACTAGGTTATATGACAATTTGTCAGGGTCCTGAGGCCCCCAGGAAATGGTGCAGGGATGATGGATGAAGGTGTGAAACAGAATTGTCACTCCACAGCCGAGGCATTAATCAACTGTCAGGGTGGCTGAGGAGTGAGGCAGGCGAGCCTGGAAAAGGGGGCACCACGCTGCCAGCAGGGCCCTGCTTCTGGCACCTCCTGCAGAAGGAAAATACTCTGGGAGTGACTACAGCTCTGCACAAGAAGCAAATGGTCCTGACAATTCCCTGGGTTGTTATTCCTCGAGGAAGCACTCATTGTTGCGTTTCAGAGAAATTTGCTCGCAAGCCCTGCTCTGCTCCCCAGAGCCATCCACAGCTGTGGCAAGTGACTCCAGCTCTGCCAGCAGGAATGCTCACGGGCAAACCACCACCTACTCCATCCCCCTTCTATTTATGAAATATGTTATGTCCAGGTTATTGTAAATTGAATTTTGATGGTAACTTTTTAAGAGATTTAAAAAATATTTTTTTTTCTTAATTTAGGCAATTTTAAAAATAAAATTTAAAAGCATGTTTCAGCATGAACTGTCTCCTTCCTCTTTAAAAATAAAAACCAAATGCTTTTTCACTTGGAAAAAAACCCTTCCTTTTATTTTGTAGTGAAATTATGCAGCAAGAGCTAATTTCACAAAGAGTTTAGTTCCTCTGAAAACTCAACTGTTAGTCAAGATCCCTACATTTCAAAAATATTAGCTGATATTCAACAAGACCTGTACAAGGCAAGCTGAAGACAGCTTGTAGCTCTAAGCAGGTGATACCCTGATTACTGTTAAGTTGCCCTTTTCTGTTTCTGCCCCCTTCATGTCTCCCTATTATTCATTTCCATCTTTCCCCCAAGCTCACACATCTGTAGCTTCCCTCAGCAGTGGATGTATTGTTCCCACCAGCCTCCAGACTTGGATCTGTAGTGCACTACAATAACAGTCTGTGATGGGAATAATATTTGAAATTTTTTTAAGACATGCACGTTCAAAACATCCCTTTGAAGAACAGGAGGGACAAAACCTCAGTACATGAAATTCCAGCTTTTTTCTGGAGAATTTCACCTGGGTTGTTCAGTCAGTTAATGTCCACTGCTGCAGGCTCAACCCTGCTTTCTTGATGCTAACAGGGTTTAAGGGTGGGATTTTAGTGGGACCTTAGGAACAGAGATCTGCATGTTTTTATAATATTAAGCAGACATCTTTGCACGTACATTGATGACAAGAAATTGCCAGATCAAAAGCTGTGAGTCATATTACTGAAGTTCTGGGTTTCATGGCACATCTGATAATCTCTGAGCAAGGAGAACAAGCTTGATATCCCCTCATCCAGAGGTATTAGGTTTTCCTGCTGGGTCTCAAAACAGATTTGAAACATCAGATTGCCACAGCTGACAGGTTTAACTCAAACATCTGCTGAGCACAGCCCGGAGGGATGGTGTCAAAAGAGAGAGATTAGGAGCATCTCCTGCTCTTTGGCTAAGAGTGATTCTTTTTTGGTACAGAAATTCTCTGGTCTCAGAGAAAATATAGCCCTCAATGTGTGTCTCTCTCATGACTGTTTTGGAAGAGGTGTGCAGCCCAGTAAATGAGTTTCAAAAGCCTGTCAAGAGTGAGGAAGGGCAAACAGAGTGCACAGCCTTCCCCATGTCTCCCTAGGCAAGGCAAGCCTGAATTCCTGAGCAATCTGGCAAAGGTTGAAAGGCCTTCAGTGGCAGCCCTTACAGTGTCAGTGTCCATGCAAATTTAAAGCCCAGCCTGAGTGAAAATCTTATGAGGAAGACACAGAGGGTGGCAAACCTCTCCAAAGGTCCAACACAGCCACAAAAATATTCCAAGGCAAAAGTGACAGCTCCTCATTGCTGTCCTGCTGAGCCAGGAAAACTGCTGCCAGAGGGATGCAAAGCCTGTGGGGACTCCTGAGGCTCTGCTGCCATCCTCTCCCTTCAAGGGAGTCCTTCCAGTCCTTCCAGTGTATTCCTTTATTGTTTTCATTTATTATTTGGGTCACAAGCAGAATCATGAAACTTGCAGACCACACAGGTAAACAACTTTCAATTCAGCACTGAACAAATTCCCCAAAAACTAAACATCAACTTTATGCCTGCTTTTACCACGTCACCATTCTCCACCAAACAAAACACCATGGTTTGTATTTTGCCTTCTGCCTTCATCACGTGGCAGTGAAGGGGGCAGATGAGGGCACACATTTTGCATGTATAATGCAACCACTGAGCAGGAGGAGTCTCAGCAGTCCTGGTTCAGCTCTGCAGCTCTGTCAAGGGGAGCCTTCAATGCTGCTGCAGCATAAAGGCATCACAGTGCCAGGCTTATTCATTAACTAGATGAGAGATGGAAAACCCCTGTGCCAAATAAATGGATTGCATAATCTTGAGCCAGTCTGGAATGCCTGGAAGGTAAAGGAAGGATAGTGGATATTATAAAGCTGCCAGCAATCTTTTCGGTAAGATATATAAAGCTGAGAAAGCATGAGGTGCAAATAGCAGCATATGGTGGGGGAACTCCAAGATTTCCATAAGGGGGATGCAAAATTTGATAGGTATGATCAGCTCTTTCTACCTCCACCTTCAGCAACTACTTGCATATAATTCAGCATAGAGGTCTGCTCCTTCTCTCTTCTTTGCTCCAAAACTAGCTATTAAATAAAACTCTCAAGCTCCAGGGTGAGAATCTGCTGCAACAGAAGCTTCCCTTGCTAAGGCATCTTTCCACACCACACAGACAAAGGAAGTGTCTGTCTGAAGGAATTATCACAGCAAGCAAAAGACTAATGGGACCATTCATTATCTTTAATTATATTCATCATCTCCTGGTGATTAGAACACAGTCATAAATTAAGATACGTTTAAATTCAGTACATTTGAATGAACTGGATATCCTTTGAATATCTTATAGGAAGTGAATTTGTTAAGAGTAATGATGCTGTCACCTTGACAGGGCAGAAAGGATGCTTCAGTGCATCAGGGAAGTCAGAGGACCTTGAGGAACAGTGATGGTGGCATGAGGAGAGGAAGAGATCAACCTTTGCTTTGGTTTCTCACAGCTGAAGATCCCGAGAGCCCAGCTCCCAGTGTTCAGCAATTTCTCAAGTGCTGCAACCAAGAGCATGGCCCTTCGTATTTCTGAAATATTCTGGGGTTTATTGTTCTCAACACAGGAGCAAGCCTCTATGTGTGGAAGTAGCTCTCCTGTCCCCAGAGTGGTGAATCCATACACAGATTTATACTTGCACAAGGGTTGCTGTTAATACACTAAACTCATGTAACCTAGGAACAGAAATCCGCATTAAGGCCCGGCCCTTCTAAATCCCTCATATCTTAGTGGTTGCACCATAAAGTAATCCAGTGGGAAGGATTAAAAGCTTGTGACTTGAGCTGCACCTTCCTAGGGGATGAGTGAATGAGAGGGTACATCCTTCCCCAGGTTTTACTCCACTTTCGTGTCTCTATGTCTTTAGAGAAAAATTGAGTAAGTTATTTTCCAGAGAGAAAGCCACAGGCACAACTGTTATGCTTCTTCCACGTCCTTACACTTCTCCAGGCATTCACTAGCAGAGCTCAAGTTACAGATGAAGTATCAGGTGATATCTATCAGGAGCTGGGATGCCTCCTGCTCCTGGCACTATGCCTATGCTGACCACTGCTGTACGTGGCTCAGAGACCAACTAATACATGTGCACCTTGGGCTGCTGCATTTCACTGCTTGGCATCTTTGTGAAGATCTCCATGGACTGTAAAAGGCCCCATTTGCCTTTAGAGACAACAGGTCTACAGCATCATCAGCTGTGCGCCACTCTAGAAGTTGGCCAAGTATAAATATTTTTAACGTGGATTAAGACACACAAACAGGATATGTCAGGTTGGCAAAACCCTCTGAATCCCAGCTGATTGTCAATTATATCAGTGAGCTTGGTTGTAGCTGATATGCATCATGTTACCCTGCATTTGCAGTGGACAAAGAACATGTGCCAGCAGGTCCCTGTGGCTTGAGCTGCCTTCTTTTGTGGAAAAGGCACCTGCTTCTGTCACCAGGGCTGTCCCAGCCAAGAACAAACGTGAGTAAACAAAAGCTCCACGGTTTTTTGTTCTTGGATACAATTTTTGGTTGGTCAGCCCCTGGAGCACCAGAGTGCTTTATACCATAACAGGAACGTACATCAACGTGTCACACTCTGCACGTCAGCAGCCAAACAAGCCATTGCTGTTAATGCACCTCTGCCAGCACAAACACCTCAGCACTGGCAGCAAAGGGACACCCCCTGCCCAGATCTGCATTTGGTTACATGCCAGAATTCCTCTGTGATCAAATTATTCTGAGATGCTTTAACTATGTTTATGTTTCCATTAGGAAAAAAAACCCCAAAACAACAACAACAACAAAACCACACCACAATAGATAGGAAAAGCTTAGCCAGTTAAAAAAAAAAAGAAAAAGAAAAAGCTACATGAAAAGTGATAGCTGGTAGGTTACTTCAGAGAGATAAAATGTCCAATCTGACTGGAACTTTTATCTGTGAATACATCTGCAGAGCGAGGATTACTTTGAAACAGAAGGAATTCAGAGCAGAAGCAATGCTCACTTTCAGCAGCTGCTAAGAAATTGCTGAATGCCTTTAAAATCTCCTTTATTCTAAATAAGACACGTATAGGTTGCACACATAAAATCTCATAATGCAGTGAACAGAAGCTGAATAACAGCATTGAACCAGAATTTAAATTATTTCAAACAATTAAAAAGAAATCCAGAGAAGAATAAAGTAAGCCAGCCTGAAGCAGAAGCAAAATGCAAATAAATAAACAGAATCAATAGAAGTTATTCTCACTTATAACCCAGTAAAATAAAATGCACTGAAATAAAAGAAAAAATGAGGTAAAATACAGCCCGAAGAACAAGATCTTAGTAAGAAAATTACTCCAACATATTTTCTAATGAAAATATTTGGAATCGATAAATGCAAAATGCTTTGTGTGCTGATTTACATCAGGCACATCTGGCTTTATCTGATATCTCCCATTGAAGTCCCAGAGTTTCACTGCCAACCTAAGAGATGTAATACAGAAATAAAGATTCTGAGCTGTTGTAGGTAATGGGAAAAGCATTAGGTGAAGATGATGGTGCTTTAGTCCTTCAAAAGCCCCAAACAAGGCTGTTTGCCTGGCACTCTGCAGTAGGCTGAATAGACTGTCCTGTGCTTAACAAAAGACCAGGGTAATAATGAATATATTTGTTTTCAATTCCTCCTAGTTACATATTTTCTATATGTTTTAGGTTTATTTCTTTAGACTGATTTTTTTTTTTTTCAAATAATCATTTAGCTTCTAAGGAACGGTAAAAATAAATTTTAAAACACACGAAATGGTTTCTGGAAGAGGCTATTTCTTTGTTAATCAGTGCTTTTCTTTACCCTAAATCACTAGGCAGGGTCCCATCTGCGCATGCATTTTCAAGTTTAGGCTCCTGAACAGAAGAAACTGCCCTGGAGGGAGGAACAACACCCATTTACCTGAATAAGTTACTGGATCTAAATTCCTACCCCCGACGTTCCTACCCCGTGAAAGGGGTACCTTTCATCCTTCTCTAAAACCTGACTACTTCCAGCAAAGGAGGTTGAGCAGACAAAGTAAAATGTCACTTTTCATGGCAGCATGCTGCAAAGTTCTCCCTTCTCTCCTCTCCCAAAAAGATGTCTCAGAGAGTGATTATGCTGCTGCCATGACCATGAGTCCACATATGCTGGATTGTTTTAGTAACTAAACATGCTCAAAGGAGTTTGAATAGCTACTGATTCTTGGGCAGCTTTAGGTAATAACTCTTTTCACACCCACAACTAGAAAACACCACTTTATTTTCAATTCATGTCAATAATCAAAGTGTAACTATGACCCAGCACTATGTGAACATGAAACACTCAGCTAATCTAGGCAAAAAACTTCCTCCACTTCTGTTAAGGATGAAAGTACATCTCTGTGCCTTTGTTGTTAGGGATCTGAATGAAGTTTGAGGCTGTAGTTTGGTTTTGAACATGAAATTTGAGATTAAAAAATGCGTTTATACTTCCTATTGCATATTCTACATACATTTAGCCTCTGAACATGATGGCATCCTTATTTTTTTCTGCGACATCTCATTGTTAGGCTGTTTAAATTCATTTGAAAAAGTCATTAGCTTTACATTAAGGATTGCTGTGGCACCTGGCAGATGATCTATAGAGGAAAGTTATGTTCATTACTGCTCGTAGACTGAGAAACATTATTTAAAAGGATAGCACTAATGGTATCTGACACAAATACACATCTGTGTTCATCAATGAATCACACAGTGCATTATCAATGCTAGCACTCATAAGACCCCCATGGAGCAGGTAGGAGGAATTACTGAGGCTGCTGAGATGGGGAAATGAGGCATAGATACCGTAGAGAAGAAATGGGATTACAAATAAACAGCAAATCTAAACACACAAACAAAAAAGGAAATTAACTCCAGTCTTAGTTTCTCATCCACTGCTGGGAAGACAAACCCATCCTGCTCATCCCGTCCATCTGGTAATTGGAGTGCCTGAATTGATGTGGAGGGGACAAACATCTTGGGATTCTCTCAGCTCCAAGGTTTGAAGCTTCATGTAGGCACCAAGGCACATAGGCAGCAAGGTATTTCAACAGAGAGCCACCCACACCCAGGCCAGCAAAGCCCATCACTGTCCTCTCCCCTGGCAGTAAGTGAGAAGCTCACTCTGAAAAGAAAGACTGCAGCTGACAGGGGGGCTATCAGCAGCACTGGGCTGATGAGCCTGTCATCCCCACCCATTTGATCAGGAGACAAAATCTGCATCCTCCAAGCCCACAGACATACAGGGAGAAGACAGAGATGAAGGCTGGCCAAAAACATGGTACACTTCTGCATTACGAATTTTTATTTTGCATTTGTATTTTTATGAACACTGGGAAGATAATTCCTGACTATTTCATTCATCCATACTTCTGCTTGCTAAAAATATTTTTAAGTCAGTAGAGCGAAGATTATGGGGAAAAATGAGACAGTTTAAATGCTCCATATTATGGAGAACAATAAAAAAATGTTTAAAGTTTCCTGGTTTTATAAAACACAATGGACCATATCTGCTCCTGAGAACAGTTTTAGTACGCTGCACCCTGTAAGATGTTTTATCTAATCATCCACATTAAAGATCCTATTGGTACAATCAGGATTGCAGTAACATTTTGCATTAATGCTTGATTTTACCTTCAGTTTGGGAAAGACACAAGAGTCTCTCAGAAGTTGTCCAACCCACCTCTGGGAGTGAGAGATGGGTCACTCACTTTCAGCAATGAGCAATCTCTGCATTGTCACTACAGCAAAGATTCCTGTACATCATTTTCTACTGGGATGGGATTTTCCCAGGAAGAAAGCCAACAGGATACCTGAACTTGAAGCAAAAACCAGATCACGCATGCGCCTACTCTGCCTGATGTAGATTTTTTCTTTTCCAGTAAAATTTCTCTCAATTTTTTCCACTGTCCAGGTTTGAGATTCTTAGGAGTGAATGTTAACTTCCAAAACATATCAGTTATTGATAGAAAGAAGACCTACCTACCTCTTCTGTAGGTGAACTGTATTTGTTCACTAAATAAACAAGGGAGAAAACCATCCTCTGGGCTTTTACCAGCAGTTTCTGCCTTTCTCCTCCTTTTACCAATGAATAATACGGGCAATGAGCTCCTTACCCTCTAAGACTCCACCTTGTTAGGCTGGCTAGTATTATCAACCTCAACATACACATCTGAGGGCAGAGGATCACCCTGCATCTCCTCAGGGCCCTCTCACCAAACCTTTTCTTGAAACATTACAGAGTGCTGTGGCTCAGTCTGGAAGCCACAAGCTCAGCAGATAGTTCTGGAAAACTTGTGATGTTCTAAAACTAGTTTGACATTGGTAGAAGAGTCTTAGAAAAAAGTCGAAGCAAAACTATTTTCGTGGTTAAACAGCAGCTCAGTGCTCTTGAGAAGAGATAGGATTGAGAGTGATTGCTCCTTGGCATTCGGATCCAGCAGGCAGAGCCACATCACAGAGCTCCGGCAAAATCCTGCTCCCATTCAGTTCAGCAGGGTGAGATCTGATGTCACAGCTGCACACAGCAGGAAGCCAGGGTGGCCCCCCCCAGGACTGATGTTCTCTCTTGACCTCAGAGGTGGCATGAAAGAGACATGACCTGATAGAAAAGCACCGATGGCCTGAGACCTTCTCTTTCCTGAAGGAGTCAAACACAGCAATGCAAGTTTGACTTTGCATCACTGTCAAATTACACAAAAACAAATGGGGAAGGTGAGCAAGATTCCAGGTTAGGAACAGCTTTTGGAGAAGGCCAAGAGGAGCTAAACAAGCTGCTATAAAAATGCAGACACTGTCCTGGTATCAGGATAAAAAGCCACAGAGGACTGCAAAGGAGCTGAGGCAGTGAAGGCTTTTCAATCAGTGAGGGACACAGTTTATTAGCCTGGCAATAAACCTTCTTTGTTGACACTGCAGCACATTGAATTAACCCCATCTTTACTTGCTGTATATCCAAACATCTTTTACCAGCAATTATGTAGTTTGATTGAACATTGGAATCCAAATTCAGAATGCACAAAAGCTGAAATGCCCAAGCAGGAAATTATTTATAGCAAGATCATGGGGAGTAGTTACAGATTTTTCATTCTTTCCTTAAGAACAATATTTTTATTTTATGTAATTCACACCATCTTTAACCTGAAAGAGCTTTTTGCAAGACTAATAAGCATCAGTTTCATGCTGAAAATACTGTTAGGTGAGACTCTGTAGATAATGGGCTGGGAGGGAATCTCCTTCTAACTTCTACTTTCATGGGGATTTTGAGGTGTATGTGCTCTCTGCCTCACTGTGAGAAGGAAATTTTTTGCTCCAGAGACAACAGATACTCTGCTGCTGTTCTGGGTCCAGGGAGAAGCAGAGGCCAAACCCCACAAGAGCAGATACCTATTACATTATTTTCATATTATATTATGGAAGAACATCACTTGCAGTTTTCATCCTTGCACACAACTCCTCTGCCTCCTCTCAGACATGACACTAGACAAGAATCTTGCAGAGAGAAGACCTTGTAGAACAAAGACCTTGCAGAACAACAGCACAACAGATTGTAGGAGAGACAAAAATTGGACAAGGCTGGTTTATGGATGTAATTAAAGAGTTTCTGGCGAGGGTGGTTTCTACCAAGGTTACTCATATAGTTCACCAGTGCGAAAATAAGCAAAAATTCAGGTTCTTGGAGGTCCAGGAGATATTTTATTCTTTAACCTATTTAATTTTATTTCTTCATTTTTTATCACTAAGGGAGGGAACAGAGGGTATTTCAGCCCTGAACTATAAGGCTGACTTGCAGCTGGTGGCCCAGTAATTGGTATTTATGGCTCAGAACGCATCACTAACACACAGGTTGGAGACTGATATTTTCATCACTCCTCCCTCTGCTCTCAGCTTTGCAGCTATTTCATGCACTCTGGGTTTGCCAATTACCTTCCCGAGGTGGGACGGGGTGATTTGTTTTTAATGCACGTACAGTGAGTTCGAATAGCCTGGTTTGTTTTTGCATTTGCAATTTCATGGGGACAGATTCAGGGACAAACTCATAGGAGAGACAGCACATAGCCTTGGTAAGCACCTCAAAGGGTTCTTGGAGCTTCGTTTCACTCCAGCTTATTACAGATCTGTCCCCAAACTGGCTCTTAAACCACCAGCTAGTGCTGCTCCCTTTGGTTTGTGGCCTCTGTGCTTCTGGTGCCTGTTAAGCTGTGGTGCAGTTCTCATGCTGTGAGCTCTGCCTTCCTGGGGACTGGGAAGGATGCTGAGGGCTGGGAGGATTCATTGCAGGGCTGAAACCTGGAAGCTTTTCTCTCTCTTCTCTTGGATAGAGGGAGATATTATTGAAAGGGTTCACAGAATGGGTGTTCAGAGTCAGTCCAGGAAAAAATGCCTTGGCAGAATCCTGTGAACAGAGGATGAGATCCCAGTATGAACCAGGAGGTGCGAGGGCAGCTTTCATGAGACATGCTGCTGGTTCTATAGTCTGCAGCCCTAGATTTAGGATTTTTGAGGAAGTCAAATAGCATCTCATCTATAATTCAATCCTCTTTCACTCTGTTCTGGATTCCTAGAGTCCCAATTTCCCCCAGAGATATAACATGTCCTGCCTGAGGGCATAGGTACCAACAAATTGAAAGTGTCACCATTTTGTCATATTTGTCACTTTCAGAAGCAGCATGCTCAGAATAGGAAAAGGAAATTAAAGATCAAGAGCACAACCAGCCAGAGCCCATAGCATGCACAGAGGCTGTCTGGGATGATACACACTCCTGGGTGAAATACCAATTTCTGAGGTCAGTGAAACTAGTCAGAGTCAGATAGCACAGATAAACTCTTAAATACACAGTAGAGTTTAAAAGACAGATCCTACAGATTTAATTAGCATGCTAGAAATAGAGAAGAGATACTGGAAAGCCACATAAATCTGCATTCCTAGGATTTCTGAGTGTGAAGAATGGAAAAGGGAAGGCTTTCATGTAGGAAAGAAAGGAAATAAAATATTTCAGTGAATGGACAGAAACTTTCCTGTAAATGGGCTGCTGGAATAACCCAGGCAGAATAAGCTTCAGTTTCAACTGAAGCATGAAAGTCAATAATCTCTTAACCTTTCTAAATGCTTTGCTCTTCTATCAGATATACAGAGGCTGAAGGGAGTTAATCTATTCAAGGTGTGTGTGTGTGTGTCTATACTCATTATATACAGCAGAGTACTCCTTCACAGAGAACCAGTTACTCAGCAGTCTGTCTCATGCTCAGCACCAGTAATAATTAAGGAAAGAGTCATTGCCATTTATGTTACTGAGAATTTTACTAAACCCAGAAAAAACCCAGTTGTCCTTCCTAAGAAAATGAAAAGCTGAAGGATAAAATGTTGTCCAAATTACCTTTTAACAATCAACTATTTGTCTAAAAATTAGTTTCTCATGCATATGTTGCAATTCATAAACCATTTTGTAGATACTTGCATTGTATATTAAAAATTAAATTTGGAATATTTCTTCTAAAAATGCCAAACTGACCCATGCTGCTTTTCTCTTTTAAGTTTCTTTGCAAGGAGAAACAGTGCCTGGGCAGAGCAAATCATGTTGTTCTCAGAGGACAGCGTCAAGTTTTGAGTCTTGTAATTACTTTGGTATAGTCATTCTATCCCTGATGAAGATTTCTCTTGCAGTCCATGGAGGGTGCCTTTCCATCTGGGCAACAATTAGTAGATACTCCAGACTAAGACTTGCAGTTTCAGGACTGCATTAATTTTTAGTTGACAGTAATGAGACTGTCAGAATAATTCTTACCTCAGTAGAAATAATCTCTCTCAATCAGTGCTGCACAAAATGTACAATTGTCACTCACTGAACTTCTCTTCTTCAAGTGCCAGATGCTAGTGATAGGATTAAATAGAAAAAGTCATTGAGGGCAGGCAGGCTTGGCCCTAACAAGATATTAATGAATAAATAATTTCCAGACCATTATTCCAAAAGTGAAAACCAAGTTTTAGCTGTAGCTGTAGAAGTCGTAGCTGGAGAGAATATCAGAACAGACCCCAAATCTCCTGGCTCTCAGGATGAAATTTGGTTTCAACTACTGAATAAGGATATTTCTATCTTCTTTAGAACACTGTACAGATAAATTTCTTCAGCTGCTGGGAATGCTCAGTTGTTGTGGCAATGGGCTCTACATAAAACAGGCAAGTGCATCTTGAGAATATTAAATTTATTGCAAATTATTAATTTTAAACAAAGATTTATGATGGGCAATGATTGCAGTAGGAAAAGATCACCATTGCAGTACAGCACATGCACCCACAAACAAGTTGCATCAGCAATAAAAGGGAGGAGAAATCTTCCTCTAACTATATCTCACTTGGAAAGGCATTTATTTATGGCTGGGCACTGGAGTATTTGAAGCACTGATGCAATACACCAACAAAGCATCAACAGTGTTCACTGGTTGAGGTACCAGTTCTTCCACCATGAGGACAGATGTGGCAAGGTAATAAAAAACTTCAGGTCTATGTCTGGTAATGTGTCAAATGGATTATTTCAGGACTTTGGGGCAGGCAGAGGGAAGACAAGGTGGGGATAAGTTGGCTGCTATTGGAACATGTTTGCACAAGATGCAGTGATGGCAAATAGCCCAGTTTCAGTGGGTTGAGCTGTGATCCACAGATAAATATAAACTAGAAATACAACAGCACCTACCATCAGATTAACAAAACAAAACCAAACTCGTAAAGGCTGAAATTCCCATTTTTGTCTTTACTGTCAAACACAAAAATGCTGCATATAACCGTGTTCTTTGAACCAGTTCTTTGTAAATATTGGTACTATATAGGAAACAGAATCCAGTAGGGCTGCTGTTTCCCACAACCCAGCAGGAATCCAGGTGTTCTACAGATAACTAAGGAAAAACACATAAATGTTTAGTGCAGAGAATGCTGAGTGTGACCGAGACAACCACTGACAGAACTGCTTCATTACACATCCCTGCAGCACAACACAGGCAGAGGGGCAGGGGAGAAGCACATTCCTGAAATCCAAACCCGACCAGAAACAAGCAGTTGCCTTGTCCCACGTGCAAAACCAGAGCCTGTAAGCCCCACTGCTGTATCTGCTGACCTGGTCTATGAGCTTATTCCAGAGCTCAACTATCAAATTTTTGCACAAATGTTTTTTGAGATTTAGAGCTTGAGTCAAAGATAGCTGAACTCGTTAGGAACCCCTAGCACCAGGTTTGAGATGGACTGCAAAGAAAAAGGCATTTCTGTGCCCAGGGCCATGCTCTGCAGACCCAGCCAGACCTCCCACCCTGCAGGATGGCCACAGCACATGAAGAGGAAACACGTTTTGTGTAAGGTTCATACCCAATTCTTTGCTCTATAACACCAGTAGAATTACCTGTGTGACACAACAGACAGCCAAAGCCCTCAAAGTGACAAATAAACTTATAAATGATAACTCTGTCAACAGCTTAAATTGCTCAACCACTTCTTTTCTGCTTACTGGTAAATTACTCCTCAGGCTGTTCTTGCTGAGATTTTGTCCAATTCAGTTTCCTCTAGTAAGATGATAAAGCAAGAAGAAACTAAAAATAATGAAAAACACTTTCCCCAGTTTCCCACCTGACAAATTTCACCCTGTTTTACCAAGTCCATTACAGATGATGACATATTAATTGCACCATGTGCAGGACAACACAGAGCAATTAACACTTCTGCTGTGCTTCATGGCTGCTCTGTGCAGTTTCCAGGGGGAGGTATGACATGAAATCTCATGACTAGCATGAAACCAACTGTAGTTGACACTGAATTTATATTTTTCCATGCCTGCCTAACACCCAGTTCAGTGCCTGCTGGGCTTTCTCTTATAGGCAATCTGGCAGCCTGGAACAGGAGACCTAATTTCTACAGACATGGCATGAGAACAAATTGCCCAAGATTTGGGAGAACTGGGGATTTAAAGGCAACCAGATAATGTTCAATAGCCTACCAAAACAAAAGGGAAAAAGGAGTCCAAGTGTTCCTGACTCTGAACAACTAATTTCATTTTCCCCAAACCATGCATTCCTGGAATGCAAAGAATAACACACCGGCATTCTTAGGATGAAAGCTATATTTGTGAATTAAAACATAAAAAACAGAGGAGCTTTTCTCACATTTCAAGCTCTCAGCATTACTAACAACTTGATTTTATTAAAGACAATAAATATGGGCTTAAATCATAGCTTTTGTCTGTAACTTAACATTGCATCCAGCAGAATTCCCCCCTAGAATTTCTTCCAAACTGCACAAATGAACTTGTTCCCATAATTAATCCTAATATTGTTAATGTTTGGGTTTAGATGTTGCAGCTCTTCCCCCAGGTCTATTTACAGCCTATTGCTCTTTGCCACCTCCTACTCCTCCCTAGCAGGCACCAGGACTGAAAGGTTCAGCCGCAGGCAAGGGTGGCATCAATTAACTGATGGGTTCATTTGATCCCTTGCCCCAAGGCCCATGGCCACCATGCTCTAACCACAAGTAGAGCCTGGGTGGTGACAACCAACCTCCTTCCAGCTACCCTGGATTATTTGTTGCAGATGTTTATTCTCAGCTGGTAAAGTGGAAAGGATAAAAACAGACTTATACCTCAGTCTGGGGGTTTGCTCAGTGTGACTTAGGCACTGCCAAAGTACTGACTAATCCCAGTGAAAGTGAAAGGAAACTATTTAAGTTTCACAGAGGATTTAGCAAACATGGGCACTCCTTCCAGCCTCACCAGGTGGCTCTTAGTAAGCCAGGGAACTGCAGGTGACTGGGAATGTTTAAAACAGCACTTACAGAACCATCCTATCACACAGCCCTAAGGCTGCAGTCCAGCATGACTCTGAGGTGGTGAACTTCCTCAGGAGGGACAGACAGGCAGCCAATCTGGTCTGCTGCACATGCCTAAATCAGTGAGCATTGCATCATTGCTTGTGTAGGTGTATCCTTTACTTAGCATCCTGAATCTGTAGGAAACAAGTTACCTTGGCACTGGGATTCTGATTGGCAAGACTCGTGAAATTTTAAGAAAGGACTAAACCGTTGGGGAATTTCTCTTACAAGATGCAGTTCAGCTCTGGAAATTGCAAAGTATTAAGTGTTAAAAACAAATCCCAGAATTGTATCTTTTTTGTCTCTGCTTTTGATGCTCTGCTTTGCTCTAAGTTAATTGGCAAATTTCTTTTATTTGCATATCTCAACAAAATGTTTATAATTCTCTGCACAAAAATTGATTTAGAAAGGAAAGCCTGAGAGTCTTTTAAGCTGAGCAGTTGGCAGATGCATAGGACCATATATAATGTATGCCTATACCATAAAGACATACATCAGTAGTGGGTGGACTCTATATCTCCCTGTGCACTTATTTCTATTTTATGGTATTTTAAAATAAGAAATACCCTTTAAAGAAGCTGATTGCCTCAGGCTGGCAAAAAATTTACAAGGCTTACTTGAAATGTTTTTGCTTAACAGCAGGAAAAAAAAGTCATGCATTTGAAAGTGAAACTTTCAATCATCCCAATCCTGTTGACCTCTTCTGGGTATTAAGATGCTATTGGCAGACAGCTCTCTTCAAAAGATAAATTGTGCCTTTCCACAGCAGCAGAATGGCATTTGTTTTCATGTCAGGACATATTGATTTCATACAAATTTTAGAGAAAATAACAGCTGGCCACATATATCAATGAGGCCAGAACACCCAAGTACAAGTGCCCTGAAGAGGAGGGAAGCAAGTAGGACAGTTGTAGAATCACAGAATGGCTTGGGTTGGAAGGGACCATAAATATCTCCTAGCTCTAACCCTCTTGCCATGGGGCACCTTCCACTAGACCAGGTTGCTCCAACTCCTGTCCACCCTGGCCTTAAACACTTCCAGGGATGGGGCAGCCACAGCTTTTCTGGGCAACCTGTGCCAGGGCATCAGCACCCTCACAGTAAAGGACATCTGATCTCTAACCTAAAACGACTCGCAATTTAAAGCCATTTCTCCTTGTCCTGTCATTACACATCCTTTCAGCTTTCTTGTCAGCTCCCTTCAGATACAGAAAGGCTGCAATGAAGCCTTGTCCTTTCCAGGCTGAACAATCTAAATTGTCTCAGCCTTGTCTCATAGGAGAGGTGCTCCAACCCTCTGATCACCTTTATGCCCTCCTCTGGGCCTTCTCCAACAGGTTCATGTTGTTTTTTTGTTGGAGCCCCCAGAGCTGGATGCAGCACTGCAGGTGGGGTCTCAGCAGAGCAGAGTGGCAGAATCCCCTCTCCCCCTCCACTTTGGATGCAGCCCAGGACACATGGCTGGGTCATGTCCTGCCTCCCACCCCCAGCATCCCCCAGCCCTTCTCCCTGGCCTGCTCCCAATCTGTTCCTGCCCTGACCCAAGTGCAGCACCAGCACCTGGTGATTCCCCTGGGCTCATTTCTGGAGCTTGTCCGTGTCCCTCTGGATGGCATCCTGTCCTTCAGGTGTGTCAATCCCACTTAGTCTCAGGGCTGTGTCCCAGATCTGAGGACAGAAAGCATCCTAGGTCTGAGGGACTGATTAGTGAGCTGCAGCCATACAGAGATATTGCAGGAGATATTTTGACTTTTCTTTGAGGGTTGTCTGACTTCTGACAGATGAAGAAGGGCCAGTCCAGAGACCTCATGCTTACTGTGGGGCTATGAGGTGGAAGCTGAGCATCTGCATCCCTATCCGCTGAGACAAGTCCTTTATAAGGATGGGAGTGGCAAGTTTTATCTCTGGGAAGAGGCAGCAAATAAATATTTTCTTGGAGTTGGGCAAACAGTTCTAGGAATGCAAAGTCAACCAGCTGGAAGGACAGAGACTGAAATTCTGCTATTTCTTCTCCTGAAACCAGAGCTGTGTTTGGAAGTCTTTAAAAATGAAGAAATATAGAAGAAAATGCCACCATGTCTCCACAGAGCAGGACATTATGATTCCATAGATACTGGGAGGAAAAAAAATGAAGTTCAAACATTGCAATCAGTAAACATCTCAGAATTCATGATTAAAATCCAGCCTCACTACAAGGTTTGGTAGAGCAGCCCAGAGCTACTCATTTTCCCTGCTGAGTTTACCCCAAGTTCCAGCACTGGTGAAGCCAGGCACTCTCCTCCCTCAGCAGATCTGTGGTGCCAAGCAAGAGCTGCTGTGGCAGAAGGATGAGCAAAGCCTCTGGTGGACAATGAGAGATGTTCCTGAGAGAGCAGCTGCTTCCAGCTCCTCTTCTGCTGCAGGATGGGTTTGTGGTATTAGAACAGATGGGTTTTCCAAGCACGACTGCTTCTTTTAGGGATAAAAATGCCATTAAGAACATCCAGGAAGGAGGCACAGCTTGCCACCACCGAGGGGCCTGCTCCAGGATGAAACAGACTTCTTGCAGAAACAACCCCAAACCTACTTGTAATGTCTTCCCAGTTTTGTCATCATCTCATTCCCAAATCTACTGACAAATAAAATGACTGGGAAAACATTGAAATTAGTTTGCCAGCTGGTTTGAGTATCTGTTTCTGAAAACATCTTAATCTTCTGGAAAAGCTCATAATTTTTAATGCAGTTGTCAACACAGTCTTTTAGAAACTGGTACAAACACAGGCTTAAGGGTTTTTTAATACTATTCTTCTCTTTCATTTCAGATCAGAGGGCTAGAATTACTGAGGTTTTTAAGCATGACATGTATTTGCTTTTAGAGAATGAAACTAAAATAGGACAAAAAGGCTTAAATATTTATTAATGCTTTTCTTTACAGATTGCAAATGGTTTTGTCACGATTGCACACCCAGGACTTTCAGCGTTCCAGATGAAGTCATTATCTGGGAACCCTGTGTCAGACTTTGGAGACATTTTGACAGGAAAAAGGTTTTCTTCTTCAAGTTTGCAAATCTTGGACCAGAAAATAAATATTTGTGGTGTACCTTGGTGAGAGCACTTTACTGATAACATCATTCATATCACATTCTCATTCACGCTGATTTAGCTAAGCCATCCAATTCCACAGCTTCACTACTGCTCAAATAATTTTAAGGAAGACCAGTTATGGTAGGTTTTTGGGCACTTGTCTGTAGGAGTGTTTTATTGTACTCAGGTAGGAGTAGCCCAAGGGAGAGGAGCATCCCAGGGTTTTGCCATCAACCTGAAAAACATGCTGCACTGGTTTTAAAACATTTACAAGGCCATAGGAATTCCCAAGGACTTTCTGCAGGGCAAAAAGAGTGAAGGTTCCACTTTTCAGCCCCTCAGTATAGAATGCACCATCTTCATACATATCCCAGCCACTGGGCTTAACCTGGTACCAGGCCCCTTTACTCAAATGAGGTTAACTCCTATTGTCAGGGTCAAGAGGACAGCTCGATCTCTCATTTCCTGTATTAATACAAGCAAGAACTCACCAAGCCTGTGTGGCAGCATTAGATGGGCATGCTCAGCACTGATTTAATATCAGTGTAATCTCAAAATAAGCACACGGCTGGCCTTTCAGCTCCCCCTGATTCCTGCAGGACAGAATTGGCATGAGGAGAGCAATTGCTATGACCCATACTTCCCTTACCATTCTTATCTCATACACTTGAAACACATCTCCTAGTGACAGAGAAAAAAACAGAACTGGCTCAAAATGTTGCTGTTTTTAGGGCAGAGGGAAAAAGCAGCAACAACAAGAAGAAATGCCAATTTTACTGTCATTCATTAGAAACAAAAAGTCCCAAAAGCCATTAATGCAAGAATCAGATTGTTTGAAGGAAAATCAGAAAACATCAGAAGCAATCTGGGAAAGAAAATGTGATATTTTTAAGAAAAAAAAATCCTCTCAGATAGCACGGACTCTCCATCTGACTTTGCAGAAACCACAGAGTCCAGGGCTCCTGGTACTCCAGAGGAAGTTCCCCAGCTCCATGCTGAGCTTCAGTGATTGCAAAAGGGCCCCAAAAGCAGAGGATCTATTTCATCTTATTTTCATGGGAACAAAACCCCAGGCAAGTCCCATTGCAGTAAAGCTCAGTCAGGGAGATCAGTGATGACAGCCCTAAGGCTCCATCCCCCTCCATCATGTGCAGCCCAGAAGAGAGTGCAGGGTTCCCTTCCAGAGCTGGGTGTTCTGGTGATGCTCCCTGTCAACACTGCAGCCTCTGTTTATGTCAGAGCACAAAAGTGGCCATGTAGAGAAACCAATTTGGGATGAGAATTCATATAATTTGGCTTCAAGCCGAGATGTTATTTACTCAAATGGCAAGAACTTATCCAGCTTCTGAAATAGCTCAGGGCTGCTGGTCTACAGGTTGTACCACAAGGCTCAGCTTTATGCTGCAGGTGCTGATTGAAAAAGCTGAGGAACCTTTTGGTTACAAACAATGGAGCTTTGTCCATCCTGGTGAGGTTAGACTGGCACTTTACAGAGGAGGGAGGATGATGCCTTGGGAAGGAGCTGCAATTCAGTTCTGCTTTTCTGAATTACTGTTAGTAACGCTGAGATTGCACCCAGGAGCCTGGCTGTTTGTTAGGACTGCACTATGCTAAGCAGTGTGCAAGCACAAAATGAAATAACATTCTCTGAAGAGTCCTTTTCATGCTTTTAAATAAAGACACTAAAGTCATATGTGAATTCCTTTGAATCTCATTTATAAATCAAAATCATTATTTTAGCAAGCAATGATATGCAGTAAGTGGCACAGGCTCTTGTCTTTTCCACTATAGGATGAACCATTTTCCCTGGATTATGGTAAGATTTCCCTCACTCATAGTTCTCTTTCTCTAAATATGCACTGTTCCTCTTCCTCCTGCATCCAGCACTGAAACACCAGCTGAGTACTGGACCAAAGAACTGATGAAGACAGGGATTATTTTATCTACAGACCACTGAAGAGTCTCCTCACAGTCTATACACTAGTAAAAAAATAAAAGTTAAAAGCAATCTCATTTGCTGCAGCTCAGAGCCTTTGCAGATACGGCCTAAATATCTGCTTGCACACACTTCACAGCAAGGCATCCCACCAGCCAAATACATAATCCTTCCATTTAAAACCACCCACAAAGGAGGCAAGTATTGAATCATTTTGGGGGCTGGCACGGGAGATCTGCATCTTGCTGGTTTCATTACCTTGAATAATAGCACAACAGATCTGTAAGTCACATTTAAATCGATTTTAAATTAATCCAAACCCTAGGTGTAAACATAACAAAACGTTGGATGAGAGACTGTGTTTTAACCCATTTTTAGATGCCCTGTATTTCTGGGATAGCAGGCACTGAAAGCACAGGTGTCAGTGAAGGAAGGCTTCAGCATCTGAGCCACTGCTGCAGCCTAAACAAGAGAGATGATCCAGCCTTGGAAAAGAGAAAGGAGCCAAAATCCTGGATGCAAACACCCAGCTGTGGGGGACAGATCTTCCTGGGCATTTAAACCCTGACTGTATTTAAGAAATCCTCAGGACAACAAATACATGCACACACACCCCCCAACTGACCCACAGATCTGCAAAGCTGCCTTCAAACAGGGACTGCTGCGTGGCTGATGTTGGAATTAGGCACCCTGGTGCTGTGTGTTTTTGCAAGTCAAATAATAAGTAACACTGCTCTTTCCTTGTTCAAGCCTTTTGGATACCAGAGGAACAGAAAATGCAGCGTATTCCTGTCTCTCACTGACAGAGGAACGAGGCTCAGATTACTCTCAGTGCTCAAGAAATGGTGACACCAGTTGCAAGATCTCTGCAAGGGGCTGTAGTGGGGTACAGGATAGCTTAGTTAAAGGTGTTTTTCTGAGGAGATTAGGGTTGAATTTGACTAATATTCCTAATATTAAAATATTAGGCTACAGATGTTTCTCAACTTTGTTGAAGTTTTTTGCATACAAAATCTAAAACCAAAAAAACCCAGTAAATCTATGTTTGGTAAAGAGGTCTCCTTCAGCAGTTCTCCATGACATTGATACCAGCTGATAGAAACAATGAAAAAAGTCTAAACTTTAGGCTCTTCTCATGCAATCATTCTGAAATAGACCATTTTCTAGTCAAGGAACTATTTTGCCTCCTTCCAAGGCCAAACTCCTATACAAAAAGGTGGTGAAAACTGGTACAAGGCATCATCTGGAAAAAACAAACTTCCAGGTAGAGTGAGGGTTTGTGCTCCTGAGAAATGTGTGTTTCTACATCTCTAACCTTCAGCTGATCCCTCCCCTGCACTCTGCCTCTCATCATTGCAGCCCACAGCAGCCATCAACAGATGGTACCCAAAGAGTTCCTACCCTGCAGCCTGCATCCAAAAAGCAGGCATGGAAGGGGGATTTCCTCAAAGCACATTTAAAATCCTTGGTGCTGCAGATGACAACAGTTGGAAGATGCATTTGCTGTGTCAATCTGGAGCTTCTTATTCCCAGTGAAGCACTGGGCTGTATCCCCACAGATGTTTTCTTGTGCTGTTAGTTATTGCTTGCAGCACAAAATAATTTCAGCTGGCTCTGCACTGGTCTGGGAGTGCAGGAGTTACAGGAATGATCTCAACTAGTTGTGCCTGTGCAAGTCCAGGCATCCCTCCTCCTGACACCCCTTCCTATCATACAGGAAGCCAGCTGCAATTCTTTGTAATAGCCAGAGACAGGATATTTCTCCAAACTGTGGGGTTCCCCAGTCTAAAATATAAAGGAAAAAGCAAATGAGATGCAAGGAGGTGATCTCTGCAGCTCAGGGGAAATCATTCCAAAGATTAAATCTCTGCTGTGCCATCAGCTGAGCTTAGCACATTTCCACTGGTGCAGTCATTTATAGCTCTGGGGCTGCCACTGCCCCAAGCACTGATGGGCATTTCCCAGCAGGGCTTCTGACCAGCACAGCCCTTTGGGGAGCACCTGTGCTGCTCCCAGCACTCTGCAGCATCAGCAATCACTGAGATGTTCCCTTTCATGCCTGCAGACAATGCTGCACAAGATGCAGCACATCAGAGAGGTTGGAGAGAATCAGGGAGCAGCAAGGCCAGGGCAGCAACAGGGCACAGAGCAAACACACGTGCTNTCTGCAGACAATGCTGCACGAGATGCAGCACATCAGAGAGGTCAGATCAGATCGGAGAGAATCAGGGAGCAGCAAGGCCAGGGCAGCAACAGGGCACAGAGCAAACACACGTGCTGGAGGCTCTGCAGGACTGGCAGCCTGGGTGCCTGTGTAGGAGACCAGGAGACATCCTGGCTGCTGCTATGGACACTGCAGGTAGGCACTGGAGGCTGCCCACTTACAGCAGCACTGAGCAAAACCCACCCAGGAAGCTTCAAGCAGCTCCCTGGGCTGGGGCAAGCAGCTGTGGGGAGAAACCACTGCACTTCAGCAGGGTTAATTCAACCACCACAGGATTAACAACCACCAGTTTAGCACATTATTATGCCTTGAAAGCAGAGGTCAAATCTCTTCCCTGGATTTGGGACTGTATGTCTTCAAAATGTGGCAACTAAATCTGTGGTATTTGGGGGCTTTACGTGACTTTTTTTCCTTTTGTTTCAATGATCATTGTGAGTCCCTTCCAACTCAGGATATTCTACGATTCTAAAATCCTCTGAAAGTGTGTGCAAAACCTCACATAGGCTGCTCTCTGACTGATGTACCCTCAGACTGCAATGTTTTGGTAAGAATTTTATGGCAAGTTTGAAGTGTCAGTTAGTTCTCTTTAGTTTTGGATGAGGTTTTCTTTTGTTAATCTGGAGACTTATTGTAGCAGTCATGATAATTTTTATGTATATTCCTTCTCCACACACAACTAATTCTTTATATAAGGTTCTGTACTACTTTATGCCTCATTTCATTTACTTCACAAGAAGAAAGGTGCTTTACAATAAAGTTTTTCCTTTATCTTCTCCAAAGAAGTGGTTTTCAGTAAGCATGAACTAATTTATTTCTTTTAACAGTGGCCACTTATTTCTTCAAGACATGGCCATCCACAGAAAATGCACATTTTACAAGACTCTAAATGCATTTCAGCAGAGAAGAAAGGTAGCTAGCTCCACCTTGAAAACAAAAATAATCTTCTAACAATAAAATATATGTCTAAGCAAGAGCCAACTGACTTGGAGCATCACTGGTTGTAAAATCCAAAGCACGAGCATCAAAGGGCAGGGATAAAATGCCAGGATGCCCCAGGAGCTGAAGGTTATTGCTCCATCTCTCTGCATTAAGACATTCTCGTTACAGCCTTGAGGAAGTCATCCAGACTGGCACCTATCTCCATAGGTGAGAAAAAGGCAAATAAGGCAGGCTACAACACAGCCTTCATCTGGAGGATTTAAACTGACAACTATTTGGATGTGAGAACAGAAATATTTCTGATACTGCATTTGTGGTAGAAAAACGGATGAAATGGAGTTGGAGGGAATTCCCATGACGTACCTCCTGTTACTTTGTGGCTAAGAACTATTAAAAGTTCTTGAATTCAGATGAGTGACTAAAATTATTAATCTTAAAAATTAATGACCACAGCTTCTCCTTAAGAAGATCACGACACTTTTGGGAAGCAAAAGCAATTACAAAATTTTTACGGGTAATGATATAAGCCACCTAAATAAGCCAAAATACTACTTGCTTAGATGAACAATAAAATGATCTCTGGACTAAATCAGATTTAAACCATCCCTCATACAAAAGTGCTACCAAACACGTACATTTAAGAAAGGAATTTCCCTTGGATACTCATTCTGTTCTGGTGCCAGCCTCGAGCCTGTGGCTCTGCGCACCAGGAGGGACAGAAGGCAGGATGAGATGGGTCACTGGAAATTGGTCTGGCAGCTTGTGGTTCCTTCTCATTCTGGCACCCACTGCAGCATTTAGCCTGGTGTGTGTGCAGGCAGACTGCCAAGCAGCTTTCCACAGAATGCCACAGGTTGGAGAGGGGTGACGCTTACAAGGCTTTTGTAGGCTTTGTAGCTGGCAGTGCAGGGACAGGAATGTCTCGGCACACGAGGGTGCTCCCATCTGTGGGACACTCTGTGCTCGAGACACCACTGGGAGAAACCAGAATTGCTCACCCTTGACTGGGCTGCAGCACTGACAGAGCTCCAAACTTGGCACAGGATGTATCTTCAAGGCAATAAACTTCATCTCTTGGCTGGGCTCTGCAGCCCCTCATTCCCTTGAGAAAGAAGCTAAACTGAGCAGGAGCTTAGTATCAGCACAGAAAATAGATGGCTGTCTGGAAAGAGACACTAAGGCTGATTTTATTATATGGATAAAGCAGAGATCTCTGGCAATAAAACGTTAAAATATTCTGAAAAAAATCCAAGGCATCATTTTTCAGAGGGAGTTTGTTCTACTGAATTGGATGCTAGTCTGGGACTGAGGAGACCCTGATCCTACTTCCAGCTGCTCCTGGGGTCCTGAACAGCCTTCACTGGGTAAGGTCACAACCCCTCAGCTTTGCTGCCTTGCCTCCATCTGCCTCCTCCATTTCAGCTGTAGGAGCACACAAGTAGGGAACCATTTCCATGCTTCATTAGCTGATTATTCAGAGCTTAAATGAAACCTATTGTCCTCAAAATAACAATAACTTAAGAAATACTCTGAACTGAGCCAGCCTAAGCAATATTGGATTAAAAATTCCCCAAACGTTTTATCCAGATTTCTTACCTGTTTCTACCTCAGGCACTTCTCATATCAATTGAATTACTTCTAATTCACACGAAGGAAAACATAGAAATTCTGCTACTCATAATTCTCATCAACCTGGGGAAGACAGCTTGCTTTCAGCAAAATCAGGTTAAGACATGGGCAGAGCTGTCCAGAAAGCTTTTCACTTCAATACAAACCGAGGACCGTGGGCTCAGAGCCAAAACTACATTTTTCAGATTAGGTGTTCAGTCTCCTTCCTTCCCCCTCTCACTAGAAAGATTTTATTTCAGACCAAATGTGTTTATAGCACATTTACCACTGTAGAGTTTCTTTTTCAAACATGAAAATAAGGAATAAAAAAATCTTATACACCTTTTCTGATGGAGTTTAAAAGTGCCTGGAAGAAATACAAGCAGGTGACACTTTTGCATAATCAGATCACTGCCTAAATGCCTACTGGACCTGCAGCACATGCTGTGTTTGTGAGCAGAGCCTCAAAAATTATTAAAAAAATAAAAACAAACAAAAAAAATTGAGGTCATGCTCATAAAAATCAGAAACTGGGTCCTAAAAAGATAAATGAACACTGGGAACATTTCTTGAGCTCCTGCTATGGAAACAATTCCTTCACATAGGAGAAGAATTACCCCACTTAATTCAGTGAATGATTCCTTAGCACAGAAAACAAGAAAAATTACACATAAAAGAAGCAAAATACCTGTTGGAGACTGATTAAATGCAATCTCTGATCTCTCTGAAGAGTTAATAGAGTATGGTCTTACTTGGTTTCTGTCATTTCATTTTTAAACTCTTAAAATAAACAAGCACTATTGCTTATTCCCATTCCTTCCACCATTCTTTCCCTCCTTAATGCAAGTCTCATCCTTTTCCTTTGTGTCCAAGGAAAAGCTCAGCAGCAGAATTCAGCCATGAGCTCCTGCACCCATGAACATCAGCTCCCCAGGGCTGCCACACCAAGCTTCTTTTGTTTGGATAGAGATAATAAGTGTTGCAGCATCTAATATGTCTTTAGGTAAACTAGTCTAATGTTTGACTTATTAACAATCTATGCATTATCTCTAGCTTGGGTTGAACTGCCAGTCATGACTCAAGGGCCTGGTTAGATCTGCTACCACTCGGTTCTCTTCCAAAGAGCAGTCAGTAAACGATGTCCACCCTTGGTTTGCTCTTGAACAGAGTTTCCTTAACCACTCTTGAAGACTCTTTAGCCTTGGGTCACCTCCACAGCAAATTTCTAGATGTTTTCCAGATTCTCAGGATTCAATGAAAGCACCGGTACCAGGAACAACAACACCCTCACAGTACCTGCAGAGATGATTTTACTCAACATTCTCAAGCACACACATCCACAACTTCCCCCCAGAAGAATAATGTCACTCAATACCTAACTGCTACTTTAGGAGATTTTTTTTCCCCTAGTGTTGTTATTTTCAAGATAATCTCCCATTTAACATGCATGACCTCCCTTTCCTCCCCAAATCTGTCCTTTCTTTCAGCAGCTCATGTGTGCTGTTAGACGACCACAATTTGCCAAGAAGGAAAAAGCCCTAATCTGTCAGGTCATTATATTCCATCCTTCTGGAACTCCCCTAAGACAATTTTCCTGACAGCACTTCCCTTGTTTTATTCCTCAGCCCTCCATATTTCAATTGAGGGTTTCTTTACATACAAAACCCAACCCCACAGCTGGGCAGGACTGGACATGTCAGGAGAAGGAAGCAGAGCAACACTGAGTAACTGGCCACAGTATTTTATTCCATTGTATTTTATTTCAGGGACTTGGGGCTTCTTTGGCAACATTTGCATCCATTCACAATGTGCAGAAAGAAAAGCCACAAACTCCTTTATTCTTTTGTTTCTCTGGAAGATTAAAAAGTTTTGCTTGTTTTTTACCCTGGAGAATAATAAATCATCAGGAGATGATGCACTCCTTTGACACATCCCTTGGTTCCCATGCAGATTGGTATCGGCAGGAACAGCAGGCTTCCCCAGAACATATGTGCAAATATTCAAGAATAGCAAACACCAAGGATAAACATAGTTGGACCAAACAGCTTTGCTGAAGAGAAGGGAATGTTTGCAAATGGTGCTTTGCAGTATTACCTGCACTAAGGAGCCCCCTGTATTCAACAACCTGGTCTTTCACTCAAAGAAACCTTTCTGATGAAGGGCATGCGCCTCCAGCTTCCCAACCCCTTAAAAAGGGGGTTCTAAATGAGCATCTCTGAGACAAAATCAAATTATTATATATTTATTGCATATCTCATATTATTCTCCAAAGCAAGCAGCTTAAACATGTAGCCTTGATGAGAACTGATATTTACTAATTATTGCCATTCATCAAATGAGTTCACTGAGCCTTAATGCTGTGTTAGCGTTAAAATTTGACATTGAACTGTATGGTTTCTAAACTTTCATAACTGACTAATATATATTAATGATGTGTCCCTAGGATAACCCACTGGAATCTGTGTCAGTTGAAGAATACTAGTAATTTTGAAGGGGACACTTCCATATTTTCTAAGAGTAAGCAAGAAATTTGAATATTAAGATTCTGGAAAAAAAATCCCTACAGCCAGCAATAGAAACTTACCTTCAGTACAAGAATAATAACATTTATTTGGAGGAGCAGTGGCTCAGAACAGTTGCTGCCAAGATGAATGATTAATGCACATTAATTGTGGTGAGGAGTTTTCAAATTCAAGTGGGTTTGAATGTAAAAAATAGGAGATTTGATAAAAAAAAAAATCTCTTTTCAGTCAAGTGCCTTTTTAAATCACTTTTTGCCTTCTGAAAAACAAAAGAATTTGCATCTAAGTGACATTTTTAGTAAAAAAACAGTTCACTGAGCTGCAGTTGATTTTTGACTTTTCAGATGCCAATTTTTCCCCATCCAAAAAAAGACCAAAAAAGTCAAGGAAAGGGAAATGGGAAGGATACAGTCTGGGAAGAAAGCAGCTTCCAGCCAGCTCTAGCATACTAATAATTAGACAAGGCAACCCAGAAAGACTTATCTTTCTGACAATATTGGTTTGAGCAACACCAACAACAGTTGCAAGGAATGAAAGAAACATCTGGTACAGGAAGTTTAGAAGTGGGCTTTGTTCATTTTCAGCTATCAGAACTAAAAAAGACTAATGATGGGCAGAAAAATAAAAGGTTTAGCTGGCATTTTCTCTTGTCTGTGAATGTGCAGTAGGGGAAAGGACTTTTTCAGTACAGAAATTAAGATCTGAATATCAAACTCCAGCCACTCTCCTCATACAGATTCACCTGAGCACGAGCTTGAGTGCCAGTGTGTCAGGCCAGCTGTTGTACAGCTGTAACCAGCATGAAGCACTGAGTGCTGCTGCCTACCTGGAGAAAAATTTCTTATCTCACATATGAGAAAGCTGCCTCATGTATCTACAAAAGCACTGAAATTTTTATCTCAGCCTCTCCTTTTCTTTGATTTTACGTCAACAAAAGTCTTTTTCTATTAACTCCTTTTCTTCACCAGAGAGTCACACAACATGTCACATAAGAATAACCTAAAATGCATCTTAGAGCTGCCTTAATTTGTCAGCCTCTGTTTTTTGTTCTAGCTGTTGTTTCTCAACACCCTGCTGAGATGCAGCTTGTTTTCTCAAGCAGGGAATTCCTCAATTTTACCTGGCCAATGCTGTTTCTTCCCCTGAGACAAACAAATGCTTTTTAAAAGAGGGTAAAATAGAACAAGGAGTTTTTTGGGAAGCTAGCTAGTAACATTTTATCCCCCTCTGCAAACTGAGCACAAGGTCAGAGAAGACATTTCTGTTTTGATTTAGGCATCAGTCCCTTCTCTGGGAAGATGTTTGGAGATTTTATGGTTTTTTTTAAGAGGTGACTGATGCCCAAACCCACCCCTGCAATCTGAAGACAATTTCCTACCATTACAACAAATTAATCCAAATCCCCAGTTTCATGAAGCATGGGGAGCATCAGTGTAAATCTCAGGCTGCCAGCTCCCCTCAAAGTATATAAGAAGGAGACTTCAGCAAGTTAACACACATTTTACTTCCACAGACCAAACTTTTGTGGGCACAAAAGCTGACTCTGTTGTCAGAGGAACAGAGAGTTATTTCATGCCAAACACTTGGCCCATCATTTCCTTATTAAAGGGATTACTTCATTAACAAGGCTTTTGCACCAATTCCACCTAAGCTTTTCCTATCTGTTCATTTACCAGGCAACAGATGAGAATCAAATTGTCCACAGAGAGAGCAAAAAAGCCCCAGAAAAAGGAAGAGTTACAATTGCAAATATCAATCTCAATGAAAGATATCAGGTGTCATCATCAACAAGAACATCTCAACAACCTTGACAGGAATGCAAGAAGACACTCTCCCCATTCTCAATTCAAAATTTAATCAAGACACAATGTACTGTGCAAAGATTATTTACATCTGAATCTGTCAAGATACCGGGTACAAATTATGAACAATTAAATGAAGAAAACTTGAATTTACTTTGATATCAGTAGCAAGTGTTCCCTGTGCAAGGTACAAAAGCTGAAATTGCCCCAGATTTCGAATATTTTGTTTCCATAGAGACTCTTCATAGCTCTGCACAAACCACAATACTATTTCCTGAGCACAGCATGTGAAGCAAACTGTTGATCAACATAAAAAAAGAGATGGGGCCTTGTTTAATTAGCATAAGTCAGGAGAGCTCCCACTGGTAATTGGGCTGTTTGATCCCCAGGCCTAAATTTTATATCTGGGGCAAAATATATATATATATATATACACAATTCAAACACAGAACAAACACAGTAGGAGGAGTTTCCAACACCTGAGTAACTCCTCCAAAACACTGCAGGGAGAAAGTGCCCCAGAAAGATCAGAGAGGGGGTTCAAGGCTGGGAAAGTGAGACAATACCTGTGTAGAACGTGAAGAAGCAGCTGCCAGGTCAAAATGAAAGGGGATAGTTTGAAGCAGAAGGATGAGGTGAATACAAAACCCAGTTCCAGTATGAACTATGTCCAGCTTATCTAAATTTATCTCCTACTACTCCATATTTCTCCATAATTATATGGCTGAAAACATTATTAATTATTAATATAATTACATGGCTGAAAACTATAAGCTGAAAACAGAGGAGCCTGAAATCTGGGGTCTAAACCAACTAGTTATTCAGAGTAGGGAATGGTGTGTTTATTTAGTTGACTGCACCAAGAAATCATCTTCCAGAGTAGAAAGAAATGGGCACAGCTGAAAAAAAATAACTAATCAAGCTGGAAGGTGAACCCTATTCACATTTGTAATAAGGAATAAATTTGAGCAAACAGTATTTTCTGTTATTTTCCTGAGTTGTTTCCTTCCAATAACAACAGCCAAATAGTAAAGGGAACTGAGTGTGTTACGTAGAGCAAGCAGCATTCCTTATGGAGCAGCAGCAGCTCTGGGAAGATAATGTCATCAATCAGAGACAGGAAACAAATATGCTTTGTCCAAAGTGTCAGCACTGGACCTTGCTTGATTTTTCAAATGAATATTTTCAAATTAAATCTTCAAAGAATTCAAGCAGGATATTTATTGCAAGCATTACTCAAAGTCTTTTGTTTCTGAAAAACATATTTAATTAAAATAGTGAGCATCAATAAACAGATCAAGTAAATATTTTTTATTAGAATGACAGAGCCAGAAACCAAAGAAAAATAAACCTAAGCGACTCAGAGAAAGCCCTTCAAATTCCATTTTAATAATCAACTCTTACTTTCAGAGAATTCTTGCTGGTTTCTTTTCAGAAGGAGATGATTGTTTTTTGGACCCGTTTCCTACAGAAGCACACCATAAAGAACTTGACACACATGACCCACCTGGGCACAATTTTCTCAGTCAGAGGAAGTCAGGGCCAGTTCCCTGACCCAGGCCATACCCAGAGGGGAATGTCTTGAGGGGTTACACCGATGTGGTATGCTGGTTATCTCTGGCTGTTTTTAGGACTGCATTCCTGCTACATCAGGAATTTCATTTAAACTTCTCTCCTGTCTTAGCTAATATTTTGGTTAAAATTCACCACTTTACCAGCCCTAAATGGTATCAGGGGAAAGAAGAAAGGAAAAGATGAGTAAGAAGAAGAGCCAGTAACTCCTCTTTACGCACCACAGCTGAGATAGTGCTAGAGGTGCATTAAATGTGGAAGATTAAACTGATAAAAAAATTCCCTTTAGTGGAATGTACATGAATAATTTGTGATATCCTTAAAGTCTTAGGGCCCTGAGTTAAGGCTAGACTTTTAAAGCTCTCCAAGCAAGAGGAATCAATACTCAATTTCACAAAGATTTCAGCCTCCCCAGGCTCTGCTCTTCCAAAACCCCAGGGCACTGTACCTGGTCTGAGCACATCGATATTCCCACATGCACTGATGTGTGGGTTTCAGGCCACACCAGTCCCCAGGCAGGCTGGTCCCCAGGGGTGGCACAGCAGCACCAGCCTGGACCCCTCGTTCACCCACGCTGGGTGACAGGGGTGGCACTGGGAGCCACAACCCCCTCACACACACAAGACAAACACTGGCTCTGTTGGTGCTGTCTTGCCATCACACAGGACACAGCAGATTCACAAGGGTAGATGAAGGCAGACACTTATTTTCATGAACTTTCCTCAGGCAGAGCAACCAGACATTCAGTGGAGTCTTTCTGACCTTTTGCTTCTGGGACTATATATACACATACACACAGAGAGAGACTCATTAATGGGAAAGATTGCCAAGTCCAGGAAATATTTAACTACTTTTCATCCTGTACACAATAAAGAAGTTGAGGTTACATTGATTCATTTATGCTCAGAGCACACAGGTTAGGATCTGAACAGATTATAAAAGCATTATCTAAAAAATACACTTTCCTTTGGATGAGTTTTACTATGATGTCTTTTTAAAAGTATGTGAATAAAAAATATAATTCCCAATAAAAGTTTTATTAGTCAAAGGTTTTTAATCACTTCCTATTTCTGGATTACAAGGAGAAAAGAATATTGTAAACACAGCCTGACCACACAAAGCACATGGAAAAGGTAATGGGTGGCAGGGGGATGCAAAGAATTTACCACAGCTAAAATGGCTTTAAAAATAAAAATGTTCTAGTGTCACAGTCACCCCTCCTAAAAAGTGTCAGAAAAAGATGCAGCTCTTATAACAAGAACTTTTAATAGCTCCTGAGTTTGCAGATGTAACCTTATAGCTGAAGAAGAGTGTCTATATTTAAGAAACTATGTCGAAAAACGCATTAATTTACCAATGGTGAGAGATCTATTAGGCTAACTTCAAAAGTCTTCCAGTTTTTAGAAAAGATTTTGAAGCAAAGTACATTGTGAGTGAGTGGAGACCAGACTGAAACACAGCCTGTACTAACTACAAGGGGTTTGATGTGACTGACCCAAGACCTTCACTGCCAGGAGAAGCAAAGGAGCCCTGGGCCCCAGAACCTTTACCAAAGCAGGTTGTGTTTGCAAGGATTACTTCACAGCCCACCTTCACAATTACCTCCTAACCATGAGAACAGGAGTACATAGATGATATCTTCAAATGACACTGACTTCACTGGCTTTTTAACAAGACAGGTTTTAGCAGAGGACAGGAGCACCATGTGGGCAGGGATG
Source organism: Polioptila caerulea (assembly GCA_013397295.1). NCBI lineage: Eukaryota > Metazoa > Chordata > Aves > Passeriformes > Certhiidae > Polioptila > Polioptila caerulea. The sequence continues at coordinate 455,970 of VYXF01001512.1, forward strand.
ACACTGACTACTGAATTAACGGAAGTGGTATTTAAATTTAAAACAAAAATAGATTCATTTTGGAATAAAAACCGAATTTTCATTATAAGCTACATGCTTGCAGTTGGAAATGTCTGAGGAGGAAATGATGTGGATCCCATGACAACTGAATTACCATAATGAAGCCACAAAAAAAGGTCACTGTGCTCCCAGAGTGCTTCAGAGGAGAGCCACCCCCTGCAAGTGCAGCAGTGCTAGGTACAAGTCACCTGCAAGGTATTTATCCAAGGAGATGCATGTGGTTCAGGCACAATCTAGGAAAGACAAACTCATTCTAGAAGTGGGAAGGAGGAAGACTCTTGGCATGATTTCAATAGTGGAAAGATTGCTTTAAGAGAGCTAAACAGACTGGGTTGATTTAGCCTGTCAAAATGAAGGCTAAGAGGGGATGCAAACCCTTTGCTTCAGGGCTAAACAGTAAGAAGGGAAGAACTATTGGAGCTGAAAGAGAATTCTGTATGAAACCATTGTGAATGCACGTGGGCTGGAAGACAGAATGCAGGTTTCAGCTCCTGGAGGAGCAGGGCTCAGGAGTAACAAGCTCCTAACAGGACAATTGAGGAAAGAAAATTCAACCTGTCTGGCAACAGCAGTCTGCTCACCTGGCAAACAAGCTCATCCACTTGTCTGTGTCAGCACAGAAATCTGCTCTCAGGCCTCCATTCTCAAAACCTCTTCAAAAGAAAATATTTGGAAAGTGTGCAAAACTTTAAGACCACTACAAGGCGACTCCTGAATTCCCCAGACAGCAATCTGCATCTCAGTCCCACAGCCAGTGTGGACAGTCTTAGAAGTAATTCCCTTTTCTTTTTTTTTCTTTTTTCAGCTTGCCTGGACATCCCATAAAAAGAGGAATTACTATAGTGAAAGGGAGAAATTGATTATGCTCATAGTACTTTCACATGCAGGAGGAAAACAAACTAGAAAAAATAGAGCAGAATAAATTGTTTCTGCAATCTCAGCGAGTTAGATTAAAAAAAGAAAAACCCAGGAGATAAGTAAGGTGGCTTTGTTTTTCCCCCAAAATTTCCACTGGCCTTTTTATACCAAAAGACACACATAATTTTTATTTTCTGCATAAACATGATTATCCTGAGAAAACACTGTTAAAATCAACCAGAAAGGGGAAAAAAAAAAAAA
>VYXF01001512.1:457187-520312 GCA_013397295.1 Polioptila caerulea
AAAGTTGGAGAGACTGTTTAAATGAAAACCCAATCAATAAAATCGCTCAGAAGAAATACTTATCTGCATCCTGTTTGAGATTGACAGGGGAGGTATTAATATTGTATGTGCTTGTCTAGTGGATAAGATAATCGAGCACCATCAAAATGCAAAGCGGTTCCTGCAACTCCTCCAGCAGTGAAAAAAAAAATAAAATCTCCTTTTCCATCAGAATTCCCTTTCTCCTGCAATGCCATCTAGAGGAAAGCAGGCAGAGGGAAGGGAGGGCAGAGGCAAAGGGCGGAGAAGGCGGAGGGTGCCGGTGGAGGCCAAGCTCCCCCAGCCTCGCCAGTGAAGGGAATCAGAGCCCCGGTTCTGATCATTCGAGGCAGTGCAAGCCCTGGCTCCGGCACAGCAAATCGCCCCCGAGCAGAGGGACTGGGCACTGGGGTTTCCCTCCACACCCTTCCAAGGAAGGCACTCTGTACCACGGGTCTCTGCCTGCTGAAGGAATCCTCATCGACTTCATCCCTTCTCCCACTATTTGCATCCGCAAACATATGGAAGGAGAATCCTTTAGCATCCCAGATTTGACTGGAGGAATAAAGGAAAAACAAGTAAAATGGAACAAAACCTCCAAAAAAACAGGAACTAAAATTTACAGCGAGTCACAGGCACCTGCAGGCAGAGCAGCCGAATTTGGTATGGGGAAGTTCCGAGCCCAGTTTGCTCCCTCATCCCTCCAGTCTCCTTGCCAGGACCTTGAGTATTGCCTTCAACTCTGAAATTCTGCTCCCTAATCACTGCTTCTCAGAGGGGCTGTAAGTGCTTCTGAAAGGCTCAGGCTGTGAGACACTCAGAATTCCAGCAGGCTCTTCTGCATGCCCAGGGTCACACTTTTCACCCCCGGCTCCAGCCGCGTTCTGCACAGCAGCAGCGACCACAGCCCCTGGCTCGCAGCTCCACAGGGACTGACACAACACCAAGCAGCAGAAAAACCTCAGCAGTACCTTTGCCACATGCAACACACAGGACGCTTGTGAATGCATCCCTTTTTTTACCCTACGCAGATTTGAAACCATTCCTCTCAGATCACAGCTCTCAAATACAGCTAATGTAGATGTTTCTATCTGAGGGCTCAAGCTTTCTCCTCAGAGTTCCCCTGGCCTTTAAAAATTAATCACAGTCAAGCTGTAGGAAGGAAAAAAAAAAAAAAAAAAGAAAAAAGAAAAACCTTCAAAGCTTTTAGGGAACAGAACAGTTCAGAATATTTTGTTTTGACAATCACTGGCTGTAATTTTTTCCTAACAATTTAAAGGATATTTTTAAGCCAAAAAATTGATGAAACAAACAGTAAATAAGACCTTGTTAAGAAATCTTGATGATTTTACTAGTTGGGATGAGCAAAAGTAAAAAAAAAAAAAAATGTTATTCGGGTCTGGACGCTGCCTGATTTTTTCAGTGGTATAACAGCTTTAAAGAACCTTTTAAGCAGCATGTAGTTTAAGTGAATTTGCTTTTATAACAAAAAGTTAAAGAAAAGACAACTTCCTCTGGTCAAGGGAAGGGAAGAGAGTGAGGGCTCTGAACATGCTGCTCAAACAGATTCTTGTGACTGATAAATCTTAATGCTGTATGAAATCTATTGTTCAAAGCTGGGCTTGCAGACAGCTTAAAAGCAGGGAAGTTTTACCTTGTGCTCAAGGACAAGCATTATCCAGACATCAAGAACTGAGGGAAAGAACAGCCCTGGTACAGCACATCCAGAAAGCAGAAGACTGCTGGGGCCTGGGGATGGCTATTTAAAAAAAAAATTCATACTTTCTACATTTTACAAATGTTTTGGTGGAATGCATCACCTGCCTTAAAGAGAGCAGCTTCCTGAGCTCCACTCCATGGCCACAGCTGGGCAAGGCTTCATCACAGAAGTACTTGGGGGTGTGTGCTACTAAAACTGAGAACTGGGTGTAGAAGTATCTTTATAAACAAGACCTCAGATTGCCTGTGGCAAGTCTTGTTCTCTGCCAAAGGTGTGACAATCCAATGCCCAAGCTCTGCATAGGAAAGACCAGTTTGTATTTCAAAAGGTGAAAATGGTAGCGAAGTCATCCCTAGTTTTCAAGACCAGTGATCAAAATCTTTTAGTAACAGTCACCAAAATAACAGTTCCTTGTTTCTCCTCTTCCATGTGAAACTTCAAACAGTTCAATTTATCAGTGCTGAAGGGTTCTGTACCTGCTGATTTTGAGCACTAACAAATGCTATTTCCAAATTTTCTTAAAACAATCTCCAGAAATGTTTTCCTCTCTTAACATGGAATTTCAACAGCTCTTAAAGAAATAACCATCAAGAACTTGAAAAATATATGAAGTGAGAAAGACAAGTCAACACCCTCTGATTTCTAAACTCATTGAGTAGTTGCTGGGTCACTTCCAGATCCCCTCTGAGCACAAAACAGGAACTCTTTGACGTTTCTCCTTGAGTATTCAGCCTTTACTGACCAAGTTGCAACAAGAGGATGAACACATGCGAACTCCATCACCTTCCAGACAAACCATGGGCTGTATGCAGCAGCAGGGATGATGTTGTAGTGGCTGTGTGCTGACACTGTCACCAGACTGTGCCTAAGAACACAAATTCCCTCTTCCTGCAGGGCTAATTGTATAATTTTTCTTTTCTCATACAGGCACTTCTATTTCATCTTATTTATCTCTCTACCTTAGTATATTAGTGGTAAAAAACCCCCAAGGTATTCAAATAGACTCCTAGGCATCAGCAGCTCTGGTAACCCCTTACCAGTTTGTAGGATGGCTGTCCTCCCTGCTCTCAGCTTCACATCTGTGTCTCTTACCTCCCCATCAAAAAAACCCAAAGTCCTTTCACCCTCTGCCTCGAAGCCAGTTTGAACCAGTGGCATAGAAACAGGCACCAAGACATATCTAAGTGCAGTATAAAGACAGATAAATCCTTTTTCATGAGGCAGCTTCTCTGCTGCACAAACCTAAGTGTGAGCTCTCTCAGCAAATCCTCACCTCCACGGAAGAAATCATCTCCTCAGCTGCTACCCCAGGGACAGCAGAGGGTAAGTTCTATAATTATATTACAAAACTCACCAATTATTTCCTAAAAAACCAAAACAACATAGAACAGATAATTAATTTACAAAGAGAAATAAATTATGCCTTATCCTTAAATAGCCCAAATTCATGAAAGGGAACAGCATATTTGTTGTCTGCCACATGAGTGGCTCTGACCAGCAACTGCACACAGGTTGGGGATTTTAAATCTACTGGGACCCAGTCTTGTAGCAGCAGTTCACTCAGGTGTGCACCACAAACTAGTGCTGACAGCACTGTGGAGCCCTGAATATTTAGAACCACCAGTACACTTTAGTGCACCATTCTGAGAGGGAGCTGAGGTCCTGTTTTAATTTGTTCTGTTTCTGGGCACACAACAAACTACTGGTTAAAGTGGATAAAATTGGTTGTGATTTTTATCCTTTGTTGAGTGATTCTTTATCAGAGAATTTCAAATTTTAGACTATACATGACATGGGTTTAAAAATCTGTTCTCGAAACTTGTCTTTATCCATCTGCTAAACTAGGGAAAGGTGGGCTCTGTGAGCCCTGGGGCCCTGAGATGGATTCAAAAGAAACATGTCCAGGAAGAGAAAGCAGGAGCTCGGCTGCAAGGGCTGGGAGCAGGTTTGCTCCTGGTTCTCTGCCAGCTGGGCTGTGGCCCCAGGGACCAGAAGCATGTCCATGCCAGCAGGCACCATCTCCTCCTGCGCAGGAAAAGATTAGAGACATGCCTTGGCTCTGGGGACACTGTACTTTTTAATGCTAATCCTTTATCTACTAGCAAAGGAGAAGGTTGCATTCCTTCACTGGAAGCAAGAGGGACAGCAAAGAAAGGCAAGATAAATCATATCTGACACTACTCTTAATACATTCCTCTACAGAGATGGCTACACCAAAAGATGTCCATGTACTAACCTTGATTGAGAGGTTTTTGTGCCCAATATGCTAAAAAAAAAAAAAAGGCAAGAACAAATCATCCTGTTAGGCTGCCAACATCAGAGCATGCCTTGGATTTTGACTGAGCCAGGATAGAAGCAAGGAGGCAGCGTAAGTAATTCAGAGCACAACTTCCTTTTGGAAAGTTACTTTAAAAAATTAAAGGTCACAGTATTGTCCTAAAGAAAAAGTTTCTTATATCTTGTGCTCTGTTTTTATTCCATGAGCCTTTAGGCATGAGATTTCTCTGGTGGCTCAGGCTTTGCTCAGTATAGCTTCAAACTTTCTAAACAATTTCCAAAGTAAGCTGGTGGAAAAAAATTAGCTTTGAAATATTTTGTCACTCAGCTTTTAATAACTGATGGGGGGGAAAAGGTGCTTTTAGGTGCTTTGTAGGGCATAATTCTCTCTGCAAATCCTTGTCTAGGCAATCCTTGATGGCAAAAAATATTGAATGAGACTTTACAAAGTGACTATAAGAGAGGACAGGGTTGCACAAGTCACAGGTTTAGGGATTTCTTGCCTGGCATTAGCCCTCTATTGTAAGGTCCTCTGGGGAAATCTCAGCATGTTTAGCAAGATTTCCATTTCATCTTGAAAATGCCTTCCAATCCCCACAGCATGCTAGGTTAGAAAGGGGAGCACTTGCATTTTAGCACTGGAGGAAATGGAGCCAAGTGAGAAGAGCCACTTATTTAAGAGCGATCCTTAAGGAGAAAAAAAAGAAAAAAAAAGAAAAGAAAAGAAAAAGAAAATCCAGGCAGTTTTCTCTTGAAGGTTGATGGCTCAGCAACACAGTCCTGGACGGATATCACTGTAAATCTTCCTTGGGGCTACTTTTTACATCAGCCAATATCCCAGAACCAAGGAACAGCAGCTAATGTAGCTGTACTATTAAATTACTGGGGTTCATAGTGATGTGACTGGATGGTGGTAGGGCAAAGGAAGTTCTGGTTTTGCCACCTCAGAGCACAGGGCTTCGTGCAGCGTTTAGGGAATTTCAGTCAGTGCAAATACGATTCCTGCTCTCCAGCTGCTGCAGGAGCACGTAGGGAAGGAATTTGTTGCTTTGTTGATCCACTGAAAAACACCAATCCAGCCCCACCAGCGCTGAGGAATGGTGGGGTCCTGTACGATTCCAGCTTCTCCAGCTCCATCTGAACTCTGGAGCAGTGGTTCAGATCCAATACTCTTGAGCTCTGTTACTTTTGAAGAATTGTTAAAACCAGCAAAACCAAGCCAGGGTGGTTGTTTTCCACGGGCACAAAATTTAAATGCAAGTGACTAGAAAAGTGTCATTGCAATGCCTTTGCAAACAGTTCCCAAGGCAGATTTGTCACACAATGCTGGTCTAAAAGCAACCTCTATTCAGAAGAGTTATTCCTTAGGGATTGCCATAAAAATTTTTAGTGATCTCTGATTCAGTGTACTTTTAATCCCACAGGCGTGTCTGTCATTTTGGGAACTTAAAATGGATGAGAGGAAAGCCTATACTCCATCTTTAGAGGAGAGAAAAAAACAAAAACTACCAAATACCAAACCCCAAGACTGTAATTCACTCAGGAAGGTTTATACTTTGACATTCTACTTCACTGTGCTTCATTGTCATTGAGAAGAATGTTATGAACATTTCCCTCAAACACCTCTTTCTAACCATGATTGTTCTGGACACAAAACACATTTTGTTGTAGTCATAACATAGCAGACTGTTTCACCCCTCCCATCCCTCAAAGCTTCCAAGCCACCCTCAGCACTCATTTGTAAGGAAGGGCAACATGTCCTTGAGCTGAAAAAGCAGCATGCAAATAAATAAAGCAGATGCAACATAGCTCCTATTCCAGGTAAAAGGTAGCAGCTGGTCATGCACACAGGGGATTCTCTTTCATTTTGGGGCTGCCTGAAACATTTCAAGACACAATTGATGCTTCTCCACTAGCATTTTAGTTTAAAACTGGAAGCAAATGTCCCCACCCCCATCCTTCCTTACCACGCTTTGTTATATATCATAGAGCAGTCTCTAAATGCAAGAGCTGCTTTGCTTCCAGGTCAAACCAGATTGCAAGATGCTCTCCAGGTACACACCCGTGTGCTTCACCTGTTTAGAGGTGTGCTATTCCTCGGGCCAGGTCAGAACTATCTCAACACAGCTGCTGCACACTATGAAATGAACGGAGAGAAGATTTCAGCTCCTGTGAGATTGGGAAACTCTTATGAGCAAGTGGTGGAAACCCCATCTACCTACAGTCAGTTAGAGACCCAGCTCATGCCAGTAACTTGAAAAACTTTCAGTCTGTGTCTGTCCAGTAGCTGTATATTAGGGTAAAAAGAAGTTTTATAAATGAAGGAACAGGAACTAAATTCTTCTGACTAGAGCCATGGTACAAAACCCTTAAAATTACTGTTTATTATCAATAATCTCCACTATCAGAACAAATTGCCTATTAAAAGAGTCATATATACACAGGGTTTTATCACTTAGTGATGTTGCACTCTGAGGCTGTAGTAGTTTTGTCCTTATTAAGGGGATATAAGAGAGTTTTAGGGCATATCCTGCTGTTCAAACAAAAGAATTAATGGTTTGCAATAAGCTCCCATTACTAGGAGCTGAAGCTGAGGTCTTTCTCTGCAGGACACCTCTCAATGAGGCTTTATCCGGACTGAGCCTGTGGAATAAATGATCTTAAACCTGATGACTCCAGGGAAAGCTGGGGACATTCAGTGCCCCCAGGGGCCTCGCCTTTACCACTTTGCAAGATGCCTTCACTTGTCCAGTGGGTGTGATTGCACTGAGAGTTCCCTGGCTGGATCCTTCATGCAAAGCCTCTCCTGAACCTGCCCAGTCATTTCATATCTGATCAAAAAAAATGGATCAGGAATCGATTGAGCAACAGAGTAGTCAGGAATGTGGGGATAGAAGACAGCACAACTCCAGTGCTCAGTGAAGGGCACACCACATCTTTCCATCTCTCACCACAAGGGCAGGAGCAGCCTGACTCCCTGGGTGCTCAGCTGAAAGATCCAGAAACTATTTCAAGCCCCCAGCTCCTGACCTGTTCACAGGGAGTTTGTCTTTGAAGTAAAAATACTCAAGATACCACCAATCTAAAGTTCAAAAGAAATAAAACACTCTCATTGTTGGCTTGACTCAAGAAAGGACATTAAGATTATCTCTGAAGTATTCAGAAAAAAAACAGTGGAAAAAAAGTCAAGTAACCACTCTCAGGCTGGGCTATGGAAGTCACAATTTAGCTCAGCCTAAGGGTGTCATATATAACAAAATTAGACTTCTTCCTGTGATATAATTCAGATGGCCTTAATGGATTTTCCTCCCTCTTTTTACTTTTAAACAGCTGCAGCAAAGTAACTTACAATTATCATATCTTCAATTAAACAAGCTGTGGGGCTTTTGGGGGATCTAGCATGAAAATGTTGTCTGGAAAAAAAATTACAAGCTGCTAAGAGTTAGTGGTAAGTTAATTAAGTGAAGATTGCCAGATTGCAACAAACTGGCATGGGATTCACAGACCCTCTTCTCTAGATAAAGTGCTTTGACTTAGGATGAAGGCAGCACATAGGAGAAGGAATCAAAAGCTGCGGTATCTGGAGAGTTCTTGTCATGTGAGAAGCTGTCAAAGGAGCCAGTGCTCTTGATCTCCTGTTATATTTGGTAGAGAAAGTTATGTCCTGAACAAAAAGCATATATTGTAAGAGAAAGCAAAGTGGAAGAGTTTTGTGCAGTCAAAAAGGAATTCCTGCCCCCTCAGTGGTGACACTGATGACAATGCTTAAGCAGACTGAAATTTCTTTAAGGATCAGTCTCTATAAGATTCTCTGTTTATAGACCACGTCAGCTTGGCTAATTCAAAGAAAATTGTTGAATGCATTTCAGGGGACTGCACTCAGTAATCAACCCTTTGAAGCCATAGCTGTCTCCCAAAGGCAGCAGTTTAATAATAGAGCAGCTAAGTGCTCACAAAACCTGCACATTAAAGAAATTATCCTGCTTAAGAGTGGACTACTAGCATGCCCAAATTCACCCCTGAGAATCCCAGTATGAAGATATCCAGCTTTGTTTTCTCTTAGATCTTCAATTTTCACGGTTTTTTACTTCCTCCCACTCAAGAAATTGAAATGTTTATTCTTTTAAAGTAATTCAGTTTGGGCTCCTCACTGTATTTGTGAGCTTGCACGGTAAGGGGCTCCCTGTATGTTCTGCACGTGGCAGCACCTTGCACCCTGGGCACAAGGGAAGAGTGGGCTCCAGCACTGCCTCCTCTTCCTGCAGGGAGCACAAGCAGCAGGAACAGCTCCTGTTGGACACCTGCTGCACACGGAGTGTGTTACAGTCTGCCTCACACCTCAGAGCAAACCCACCCCTGCAGAGGATGTGTGGGCACGGGAGTTATGCCAGTGCTGGTCAGTGCCCAGGGCACCACCCCATTACCCTTGAAAACTCCGAGCTTTCTTGAGTGCTGTGCAGTTGCTCAGCAAAAGTGTTCAGTTTTAATGAAAATCTAAGGAGGAGAGAAAGGTATAAACCTGTCAAACAAACAAACTGGTTATCTCAGGGATCTAGCCAAAAGGAACAAGCCTATTAAAGGAATCGTTTTCTGCACCAATATGTCACTGCACTATACTCTGTGCATAATAATTACTTAAATCCAGCCATCCCATGCATTATTAATAGGACCAGCCAACCTCAAGTCCCCATGCAGCCTTTAAGCAGATATATTAAATATTCCCAACAGGAAACAGGCAGCCATCCATTATCAGCAATAGACTACACAGTTAAGTCAATGCCTCTTTCAAGAGGGTTTTGTTCTGGTGTGATCAACAAGGCTGCTCTTCCCCACCCTCCAAACTGCCTTTCCTGTCAAACCTGAGCAGCATTTCCTCATTTCTCTACGAAACATGAGAGATTACCCTTTATTGAGAGCAACAAAATCTTGTGTAGATAATAAATGTTCCAGGAGCAGAGAAGCATCCCAAGCAAGTTGACAGCAGAAAAAGAAGAGGCAGTGGGGATCCAAGGCTAAAGAATCAAGGATGGGAGACAGGGGAGAAAGAGGAATGCTGTTCTTGCTGCTGAGGGCAATGGAGACCTTTGTCTGCTGTTCATGCACCTGCCATGGCTACAACTTGTTATCATATACAGGCAAGTCCCAATCTGCTGGCCTATAATTCAACATTATTCAGATTTGGGCAACTGTGGTTCTTTTCCCACCTGAATTGTCTCTCTACTCCTCTAATCAGTCTTTCAAACTGCTCCTGTCCAGTTGTGGAGTACTGGCTTTGTACAATGTCACACCATTAGCAAAATGCTGGTTTTCCACAGGAGGGATGGGACTTCCTCATGGAGCAGAGCCAGCTTTGGAGAAGGAAATTGCTTTCTCACAAGAGGATCTGGATCACAACACACACAATTGCACAGTTTTACATTATAATATATGACTGTAAATATTACAAATCATAGTGCTTCTTACTCCTGGGCCCTGCCCTCTTTGCAATTTGCCTGTATTGTGAAGTCATTCTGTAGCCTCCCACAAAAGGTGTGATTATGGAGTGATTGAAAATAGCAGGCCTGGACATTTAAATGCTTCAGCTGCAAGCCAAGGAAATGCCCACAAATTATATGTTACAAGGATATTTGCTACGAAAACGCTTGGCTAGAGATTTACAGGCATGAGCAGTGACTGAAATTTGAAAATTCCTTCCTTAAAAAAATAAAAAAGAGAGAAAAAGGGGGGAAAGTCCAAACAACAATGGCATGGTATTTAAAATGTATTTGTTTCACTAGAGAGAGTACAAGGAGCAGTGACAAGAAACACAGAAAATATTTGTGTGCTGGAGAGGGACTTTTACAGCCTGGCTCGACCGGCTGCATCAGAGGAGCAGCACATGGGCACCATGGTTTTTGTCTAACAGGTACAACGCACCTGAAAGACAAAGATATCAAGCCAGCTGGTTGTGAAGGCAGCCCCTCAGGCTCCTGGCTGTTGCTGGGAAGCCTGGAGTGTTTGACATTTCTTATCAGTAGAAATGAGCCTGAAAGGTTTCTGGCTGGCGAGGGGCGGCAGCGCAAGCGGATGAGTGGGTTCTCCGTAACATATGGCTTGTTGGGGGAGAGAGACACCTAATATAACAGTTATCAATACCTGCATGTGTACTCCAAATTAGATAAAAGTTAATTAGCTCCATCTCCAGTCCTTCCTTTGTGCTGATAAGCTCTCAGAATTTATCAGTCTGTAAGTGGCTGGCAAAAATCTAGTCCCAAAATCAGACTGTTTTAGAACGTGAAGTCATCCCCACAGTGACACCCTTCACAGAACAGCTATCTTGAACTCCTACTATCATGTTTTTAATTTACAGCAGAAAATATAATTTTCTGAATTCCTCTCCTGCAGCATGACAAATACCCCATTGCAATATTATAAGGGGGGCAGAGGAGTGGGGGAAGCAATCCAAACCAGGCTGTTTTCAATACAACAATTCTAAAGAAGCTATTAGCAGATTACCCAAGCAATATATTACTGCTGAACCAAAGATGCGTTAGAAAACACTGAGTCATGCCATTGAATTAATGAAATTAGTTTGAAATTATAAATTTTCAACTGAACTCAAGCAGTTTGGGCTCTTCCTCAGTTGCTGTAATCTTCCATACCCTCAGATCATGTTATTCATGTTTTCATCTTGTTCTTGCATCAACAAGGGGTAAAACCTGAAAGCTGGGATTGTGGGATTGTGGTTGAGAGGGGGAGGTGGGCAGGGGCAGGTCATAGAAATTTTGGAAAAGTAAAACAGCAGGTATCACAGTAACATTAAAAGCCACAAGCTTTCCTCACCCAAGGCAAATCCTGTCCAAAGATTTGCTTTTTTTTTTGGGGGGGTGGGTCTCCACTGAAATTGTCATAAATGACAGGGGCTTAACCTGCAGAGGGTTTAGAAAGTTACTTGCTAGGGGGTATAGTGACATGGGCAAAATCAGACATCTCAAGGTAACAGCTACTTACACAATCAAAATGAGCCAGTTTGCAAGCATTGCTAGGTTTACTGCAGGGATCTTAAATCTTGAGAGCTAACCTTACTTTTCAAAGCGTGTTTTTTAAACCCAATAGAGACAAAAAGAAAAAAAAACAACAAAACAACAAAACAGCAACAAAAAGGCTGTTCTGGTTCTGCCTTTATTTCTGTGGTTTGTTAGACATTGTGGGAGCCTAGAGAGATAAGATAAGCCCGTCTCAAAGCCTCCTCTTTCTTATGTTTATATCCAGCCAGACCTGCAGCTTATCATTCTGTCATTTAACTCCCTCCCTATTACGTTAGAGGGAAAGATGAGGGAAGAATTAGTTTGGCCGACCCTCAAACTCTTTCCTGGGAGGAATGTGGCACAGGCAGTAAGAAGAGTTGTTGGAGAGGGCACTGTGAGCTGATCTAGTTATCCAAGGCAGCCAAATCTTTGGAGGCTGAGGAGCAGGCTGGTTATCACCAGAGAGCAGCCTACCTTTGTTACTTTGCCTGCCTTTAGATCAGCCCCTGTTTTAGAGCTCAGAGGCCCTGTCAATGCACAAATGACATTGCACATTTTTGTTTTGATGATTACCATGATCCTGCTGTCTCAAAAGGAAGAAAAGACACTTAGATCTCTAAAGCTGTCTTATGCTTTTTGAGCAGAACTGAGGTCTTGAACACACAGGATGTCACTGCCTGTGTACAGAAGAAACCACTCTTTTGGGAATGTTTCCCTGTATTTTGCTGTCCCAACAACCCTCTTGGCTAAATTTCAGAAATTTCTGGAGAGACTTTGGCACAAAGGCAGAGCCTGTTCTAAGAACAGCTTTCTCCTGAAAGGCATCAGCCTTCTCTAGCACAGCTCAGTATTTGCACCATAAATTAAAGTCTATCCCCTCATCCCCTGTCCCTGCTCAAACAGGAAAAGAAACAACCTCAACTCCGGGGTGTGGTCTCTGACCTGAGTCTGTTCTTTGCCATTTCAGGATGGGAAATGATTTTTACATTTCAGGGTAACAAGAGGCAGGGAAGATGGTGGACTGGATCCAGGAGGGGGAAAAGACTGAATTCTTCCTGACTGATTCCCAGTCAGGAATTCTGCTTCTAAGAGAAAGATTAAGATAAAGATCCTGCTTCTTTGCCATGAACCCGGCAGAAATATACAAAAATTAAACTCAGTGACAGAACATGAGTATAGAAAACCAAGTGGAAATTGGGCAGAGAGCCATTAACCTTGGTATCCTCCTGTGATTAATGCATTGCAGAGCTAATGGACAGTATCTGCTCCCACAGCATTTGGGGATGGACACAAACAAGGGAACACTTTTGGGCTGCCCTTTTGCTCAGTGGCAAAGAATAGATTTTTTTTCAACGTGCATCCTCACTCTTAAATAATTCATGACATCCCCATAAGCAGCAGCTTGCTGCAGACATACTTTAGAGCTCCAGGACTTATCCAGAGGCACACGCTGTAGTGCAGAATCATGGAATCATTTCTGTTGGAAAAGACCTCTGAGATCATTGAGCCCAACTGTTAACCCAGCACTGCCAAGAAAGTCACACTCCAGACTCGATTCCCATTTTCTCAAATGGGCAGGATTAGGAAGCCATCCTTTTTGGGCACTGACACCAGCTGTATCTCTAGGACACCGGGTGGAATTTGCCTGCATTTCTTCTGTCCCTGCTTTAGGTTTTATTCCTCCCACAGTTACTTGGCTTCTGCATGAATCAAATGCCTGCTGGCAAAGCAGTGTGAGACTGAATCCCTTCAGGAAAAGGCATGGTAGCATGGAGTACTGCATGTCTTGTGAAAGGGAGTACTGGTGGTGCAGGGTCATTGCAACCAATTACACCATTCAATTCTTCACCCATCCTGCCCTTAATAATGAAATAGGGACTGGTTTCATCCTCCTACACTGTGTTTTATTCCACTAAGTTTTTTTCAGAGGCAAGAATGCATAGAGCATCTCTGCACTATAAAAGTCTTTCTTTGTGCTGTGCATACTGAGCTGCTCAAGTTATTGTGGGTTTTCACCTAATCCAAATCACTGAGGCACAGTCTGGGAAACGGTAAATGAGGCTGACAAAGAAGTAAGAAAAATACTGTCCAGGGGAAACATTGGCTCCAGCTTAACTTTTCTAATTTCTCTTTTCATCTTGATGGGAGCAGTGGGAAAGAGGAGGTTCTTGTTTCTCACACTCTTTCCAATTATAGCAATTTTTCACACAGCACCTGAAAATTCTCAGGACTGTACTATCAGAAAAATCAAGCAAAGATGAGGACAACAGTTCCAGAAGTAATCTCAGGTGAAAATTAGTATTGTAGCAGCAGAAAATAAAGCAACAGACATTTTATTCAGAGTATTCAAGTACAGGATTTTTCACCAAATAACTGTTCAGAAATCACAAATGCCAACTGAAAAAAGCTCAGGACAACTGTCCACAGGCATGAAAACACACAGCAAACCCTGGTGTTAGAGGAGAGAAGGCCTCAAGTCCATCATGCCAGGACACTCAGACTGGGAGTAAGGGCTGTGGGGGCTTCAGCCTGAAGGTTTTGAGCCGTGTTTCTGCTTCTGGTGCACACTCCAGCCCCTCTCCTGCCCTTGTTTCTTTTCACAGCAGTAGAGGAGATAGCCCATGCCAACAACCAAGCAGCTCATGGCTCTTGTACACTGCACACAGCTCCCCAAGTGCAAGGTGCTATAGAGCCATGGGCTCTACCTACCCTGGCGTTAAAGACACCCTCCATACAGAAACTTCTCTGCAATTCCCAGTTTAAACATATTCCAGATTTTATACTGATACTATCCCCTGGTGCAAAACACATTTTTTCCCCTTCTCCACCAAATGCAATCACCCACTGTTTGATTTTTTTACTTCAGTCTCACTACATTTCAGTGTCCTCTATCTCTGTCTGCCCCTCGTCCATTTAAACAACTGGCAGATGGAAAAAATAGGTTGGTTGGGTTTTTTGCACACATCCTAGAGCTCCTCTGAGGATTGCCTCTTACCTTTGGCTGGCTGAGTTCAGCTCCAGAGCCCTCAGCTGCAGGAGGACACGGCCAGGCTGGGGAGCAGAGGACAGATCCCACCAGTGGAGTAGCAGTGTGTCAAACAGAAATCTGGGCAACAACCCCACCAAGCCTCCAATGACCAGAGGAAAGGGACAGCAGCAGGACTAAGTTTTGTGAGGGGAAATAAGCTGCTGCTCAGGGCTTACACACTCCCAGCACTGTCAATGAGATTGAAAACAGCTGAGGAGGCACAGCCAGATGCACCAACAGCCCAACACAACTCTAAAAGGGACATGATTCATGATTTTCTTTTCTTACAAGTGTCTCTGGCCTTTCAATTAATGTCTTTAAATGAAATTAAATATTTCCTAAAGTCAGATTTCCAGATTTGCTGGATTGTAGCAGTTAGAAAGGCCTGGAAGCAGAGCAAGGATGGCTGGTGAGGTTCCAGCCAGTTTTCTCAATTGCATTGTGCAGGGATTGTACAGGGCCAAGGGATGGATACAGCACACAGGGATGGATGTAGGAGAAGAGGTGATGCAAACCTGTTCAGCAGCTACACAGATCCTCAACACCAGCTTGTCTGCTGACCTTCACCTCAAGGGAGCCAGCGATCTGTGCTTCCCCTCACTGCAGGCAGATGAAGGGTGGGGTTTCTTTCAGGAACAACTTTGAGTCATTCTAAGTTTGTTTTAGATGCCAAGTAGAAAAGTCAAAGGTGAGAAATAAGGAAAGTCTACAAGAGCTTGAAACTGAACACCTTGACCTTGGCTATTTGGAAGAATTTTGACTACTACAGCTGCATTTTGATCCCACTTCTGATCTTGTCTTTTGAACATAAAGTCTTATTTCTAGCTCTTCAGCACTAACCTCAGGCTCAGCTCACAGCTTCACCTGAAATCAAGGTCAGCATGTTTGGACTGCTACAGTGCCCCAGGTGCCTGCACCTCAAACACTCCATGCCCTGGCCAGAAGAAATTCCCCACACTAAAATCAACATTAAAATCAACCCACTTTTTTGGGTTTTTTTCTGAACTGAACCTCATGCCAGATTTTTAAAAGAGATTTCAACATTTTAAAAAGCATTTATAAGCATGTAAAAAGCATTTATAGAAAGGTAGTTTTTTTCCTCTCACACAGTTTCCCAAATCAGCTCCTATCATTACAGGTATCTCACACAACTGTTCTTTATCAGGATTTTTAATCTAGTTGTCTTTCTGCCTCTCTGCCATTTTCTGCAATACAAGACATTTAGGCTTATTCTTCCTTCATATTACAGAAGTATTGTGAAGGAACTCTGCAGTGGAATCGTCCTGGATTTATACCATTATGAAGCAGGATTTGTCCCTTTAATGCTGGGAAGAATGTGCTGCCCACTATCCTTTAAATAGGGCAGAGAAATGTAAACTGGGTATAACAAAGCATTTTAACTAGGTCTCCTTATCTGCAAGACCAGAAAGCAAGGAAAAAAATATCTGTAGGCTAAATTGGCAAATAATCCTTTCCCATTGATTTACAGTTACTGGAATTTGTTCGGTTTATTGATAAATTGTCTTTCTATCAGGGTTCTGTGGGTGATTTAGGGGTAAAATAAATGTCTGACTATGACTTAGGACTCCTTAATGTTCAGTTAACAACAAGGTAAAAAGTGCTACATGAAAAAAAATTACTCTTATCATCACAGACTATACATCACCAGAAGCCTAGTCCCAATTAATATCCACGCCAACACAGGGTGAACTTGTACAGGTTGCACAGCCCCTTTTGGTTACCACAGCTGGCCAAATACTCACTATCCAACAATTCTGATTTTTTGCTCCACATCTCAGCACAAAAGGAGAGAGGTTTTCAGTTGCTGGGATAATGCTCAGGCTTTTGTTACATGGGCAGCATTAGGAAGGACAGCAGTTTCAGATTCAGTGTGGGAGAAGAGAACAGTGATGAACAGGGAGCAGCTGTGCTGGTCGTGCCATGGTCTCAGCATCACCCTGGGCAGTGCAATGCTCTGGGAATGCTCTGGGGTCAGGGCTTGAGCTGCTCCCAAATATTTCACTGCTGACATCCCCACACCTGGGTGAGGACAGGAATGCTTTTCCTTTGGGACTCGGTAGTCCCAGACTCAACACATAATCCTGTTTTTTCTACAGTTTTGCCCTGTGTGGCCTCCATGAACAGTCTCACAGATGAGTGTTGCTACAGATCCAGCCCCTGTGACTGTTCCCAGCCATGCTGCTGCTGTCAGCACTTCCATCTGCATGGGACTGCATGGACCAGAGCCAAGCAGAAATCCCCCAGCCCCAAACCTACAAACTGCTGGGACCATTTTGTCCCATCCTCATTAGTGGATGTCAGAACATCTCTGAGTCTATCAGGAGCCATAACTGTTTGAGGGAGACTGTCTGAGGGTTGTCAGACCTGTTCCAGAGGTTACTTTCCAAAAGGCAGCTTCTGCTGATTCATCCCCTACTGACACTGCTGACTTCCTGTAAATGCCTGACCTGGGAATATAAATTACTATTAAGGCTGACAAGGATATACCCTCTGCAACAATAACTCAGGCAGCTGTGGTTTCCTAGCACAAAAGCACATCCCTTTTGCTTTGGCACAGTGAGCACATCCTTGGGGGTTACGAATGCAAGCATCTCTTGCTGCCTTTGGTGAGGCTGGTGTACTCTGACATGGGGGGACAGCCATGGTCACACCACAGGCTCAAAGACAGCACAGTGACCATTATTCTTTGTGGGGAGAATGATTTGCTGCAATGGACTCAGCTCCTAATGTCTTCATTCTCAGCAAAAATGACATTACTCATCCCTCTCAACATTTGAGGTATCTTAGAGAACAGCCACTACTGCTGGACAGCATGGAAATTATAAGGGCTAGTAAATCAGTCCCAAGGTTTCAGGGCAGGAGCTGATCACCAGGTGGAAGCAGAAAGGAAACTCTCCTCAGCAGTAGCATTATTGCAGAGAGTTATGGAGTGAAGTGATCATGGAGCTGGGAAGGCAGGGGAGGGAAGTGGTTTTTAGCATGCAATGGGACTGTGCCTATAAAGGAGCAATTGCACAAATATTCACAAGAGTCCCTTTGAAGGCACATAAAGTATGGGGTCTTCATCCTTACTAGGGAAAATTTCCACAGTGCTCCACTGACATCTGTCATAAAACAATCATATAATTCAAGGTTGCAGCTTCAAGACTCTCTTAAAGGTACACATTTGTAATAAAAATGCACTACGTTAATTACAGCTAAAATTATTCCCAGCATTTTTACTTTGGTACTGAAACATCTGTTTGCATCTGTAATGAGCCTCTCTTATCCCACAGCAACTTGCATAATGTTTTCATTAACACCATCTAGCAAATGACATGACAATATTCCAGCAATGTCTCTCCCACTAACAGATGTGATCTTATTGAAATCTCTCCCTTTGGTTCCCTTTAACTTCTTGCTCCCCTGGAATGATAGGATACAGAAAAAGGGGAGAATAAAATCTACAATGAAGGGGAAGTTAAGCAACCATAATGCAAGCAACCTAGAATAAAAAATGATCTGAGTTTTGGAGAAAGGGAGCTTGCAGGTTATTTGTACTTGTTCCTAAGAGCAAGGTTGTGTCACAACCCAAACTCTTACATGAGGTAAATGTGGCTATTACTTAAAAGTGAGATGAGTGGCTGCTTTTTGAAGCTGTTTACTATGTAGACTCAATCACATCTGCCAAGTACATTTCTTCTTTCAGCTGAATTTCTAGATTGAGGATGGGATCACACAAAATTCTTTCTCACCTCAGTCTTTGGTTGAACTGTTTGCAAGTCACTGTTGCTGCTGGATGCAGTGAGAGTGCTGCCTAGTGCCCAGAAATTCTTTCTAAATTCAAAGTGTTTCAGGGCAAAAGAGATCCCCCAAGGAGCACACAGGATATTAACACACTTTGTTCACTGGATATCAAACAATTTCTCAGTAGGAATCTTGACACAAGCAAGCTTCTCACAGTCCTCTGGAACTTCTAAGGTCTGGTAAAGCCAATATTTTCCTGCACAGACCATTTCTGAACCTTTCTTGTTTTGGAAGAGTCTCTTTAAAACCTCAGCTTTTTTTTCAATATTGCTACCACCCTGAGAGCTGTCATGCTATCTTGTGACCCAGCTGTCTCTTGAGCCTGAACTCCACCAAATTCCTCTGCAGTTTCTCTGGTGGCCCAGCAACCTGGCCCAGGTTTGGAGCCATATGTCCAGCTCACAAGAAGAGAGAAGTGAACTTGGAATAAATCTTCCAACCTGTTCTCAGCAGAATTATGCCTGGTGTCTGGATCCTTCCTGTTGCTCTCTAGTCCCCTTCCTTATTAAGCAAAGGCAATTCATCTGCATGAGAAACTCTGATGATGGATGCAGTAAAGAGTAACTTTATGCCACCAATCAAACACTTAATAGCATTCCTAAAATTACAGCATAGTACAGCATAGCAGTTCCATAGCCATAAGAAATATTTTTTTAATTATTCTTCCTATTTAGCCTGCAGTATATCAGGACTTCATTTTCTGAAATCAGTAAATGAGAAGAAAGTCAGATTTAACACATAAAAGCAGCAATAAAGTGCAAGTCTCTCTTCTCCTCCTGTGTCCTGGTGTTGTCCTTCAGGGTTCACTACTAAAGGATTTACAATCCCATGCTCAGTTTTTCATCAGTTTGCACAACTTATCTTGGGTGCATTAATTGTCATGAGGAAGACACTAATGGTCCACAGATTGCTGGAGTGGGACTGAAGTTTTGGACCACACAAATTTACTCCACCTCTTGCAGGGTTGTCTAACCTAAAATATCCAAAATGTATGTTTTAGTGTACCTGAAGTTGAGTTGAAGTTGTCACAACAGGAAACACTTGATTATAATTTATCTTTTCCTTGATTTTTAGCCTTTAGTATTCTCTTTTAAAAGCTTCACTCCCAAATCTTGAAGGCTATAAACCAAGCAAAAGCCTAAATCCTCCCATAACTAACTCTGAAATGAAAGAAAAATTCTTGTTTCCATGGGAAGCAATACTATACTGTCATGCACCATCAGTAGCCATCCAGTAAACAGCTTAGACCTCCACACAAGGTTCTTCTTCCTTGTTTATGTTTATTTCTGGAGATTACTTAAACGTATTAAAATCACATTAATTCTCCTGCATGTGCAGATGCACTCTGTGGGTGTGCCCTTGCTGCAGACCTCACTGAGAAGGTGTTTCTATGGCTCCTCACTCCCTGATTGCTGCACTGATGCAACCTTCTCATTGTCTTCCTTTAGTCCAGATTCGCCCAGACTCATGCAAGGCATCCTGGAGTGCTTCCACAGGAGACACTGGGGAACTTCTGCTTTACATCATTTCAAAATTATCCAGGAAAAAACAGATTTGTGCCACGCTTTGTATGGAGCTGTTTGGACCCGATTTACATTGTGGTTCAAAGACACCAACCAAATTATAAAACTCTTGAGCTAAGGCTTGACACACATCAGACAAAAAAAATAATAAAATTGTTTCCCTTTCAAACTGGGCAGCTGAGGCACAGCAGGGGTGAGAGACATTGTTACCCTGCCCCAGTCGCAGGCTTTTAGCCTGACATTGCTTTGCAGACATTATTTGGACTCACATCCTTTTGGCTGATTATCTGCTCTCAGAGTGGTCTGTACTCGGTTTCTGTCTCAGCACTCATTGCCTGTCCTTGTTTCCTTTCCTCCTTCTCATAACCTAGGCATCTGATTGATTACCCATTCTTTATTTTGAGGATGTTGCCAAACTTTCTATCCACTTCTAACTGTGTTCTTGTGTTTCTGGATCATTAAGCATGTAAATTAAATTCAGTTGCAAATTGAATATATAATTGTGCGTATGCAGGGTCTTGAAGAATAGGGAGGACTTTAATGAGATAAGATATTCCCACATCTGTAATTCTGATCTACTCAGTCTTTCAGAAAAGAATTGCTCAAAAAACTTGAAATTGCATCATTTCAAATCATTTTTGCAGCTTTTATAATCAATTATCTTCCTGTTATTGAGGTTTTCTGGGAAAAAAGGGCAACCTTTTCACCTCCTGTTCCTGGCTGTGAATATGTCTACTACTAGATTCCTATCCCTTTGGCTTAAATTTAGATATCTGAACTAAACAGATAACATACCTTGCCTTTCAGTGGAAAGAAATGCAAATGTTTGGATCCTTGAGCCCAGGCAAAGGTAGGGTTTTGCCATTCCTGGTGCTGGATAGAGGGGACCCTGCACCTGGAATACCTCAGTGGGGTACCTTCATAGATGCCAGTTTCTCCTGAAAATCACTAGAAAATACATGATACAATCCAGTTTGCCTTCTCTGATGTAGGATATCCTATTTTGAACAACTTTTTTATTTCCTTTTTCTTTAACACAAAGGAAAAATCCTGTCCAGTTATGAGGATTTTTCTCCTGGAAGGAATTTGCTTTAATTTTGGGTCATTCATGGTGCAATAACAGAGGGCTTTGCCAAGGATGTTTCCTAGTTGGATCAGATTTACACACACTGCTCATTTCTATCACCGTCCTTCACCTGTAGTTCCCTAAAAATCAACTGAACTCACTGAGTGTGGAAGTAAATGGGAAAATGAGATCATGGACAGATTCTCAGAATTAGTGGTCAATAAGAGCTTACTGGCACCTTTGGCAAGGAAAGAGGCTTTATCCTCACAACCTTCTGGATGCAACATTTCACCTGCCTTGTATATTTTTTGCATTATTATTAATCCATTTGAAATACTGAAGAATAAGTTTGATAAAGCAGCAGTTACTCAAGGGAACCAGCTTACTCCAGTGCCCAAGCCATAATCACCATTGCAAGTCTTCTAATAAACAAATAAATCCATCATGTCACAGCCAAATTACAGCCTTGTTAATCATTCACAAGCTGAGTAAAAATAAATTGCAATAATTAGTTTATAGTGTGAGTTTTTCTACTTTTCCTTCTCAAGGGATATTTGTGATCTGATATTAATCTCTTCATAGATATTGCTGTTCAATTCTATAAATTGCATCTCCTAAAATATTTTATTTCTTGGCATGAGGTTTATGGCAGTCTTGCAAGCAGGTAGCCATGGGGATTTGAAATCCATAAAATTCTAATGTGCTGCTTTGTTGCATCTAGACAGAACTGCCCACAGGATGGGTTCCATGTCTGGGGGAGACAGAATGACAATCACCCTTATGGAAATTTGCATTTCAGTTTAGTAGTGCCCGTAACTCTAAAATTTACTTGATTGAAAAAATTATGTCAGTAAAGCTTTATTGCCAGGAAAGCAGAATATGGACATGAGAGGTTCATAAAAATCGCTACAGTAGTCACATTTTGAAATTCAAAAATTATGGAAGTTTAGTTTGAGACATTTGTCCAGTAATTATGCTGTACTTGCCTAAAATTACAGTCTGCAAGACAGTGAGTGAAGTTATTCCTGACACCTTATCTAAACTCTGTGTAATTCCTCCAGCACTGCAGACATCTGCTCATTTCACTGTTGCATAGAGCTTCTTCATTATCTGCCAGAAGATTTGTGGGCACGTGGTCTGCAGAGCGCTCGGGAGTTTCTGCTGTCGGTGAGATGGAGCAGCAGCAGCCAGCACTTTCTGCTCCCCCCTTTTTCTCAGAAGACTTTGAAATCAGCATCATATTTGCCTCTGCTCAGATAACTTTCCAAGGTAAAATATGCAAATAGCCTAGAATTAAACTGCACAAGGATATGTATGTATTTTTTTTTTTAAATGTATCCATCTATTCAGCTTGCAAATGCTCCATTTCCAGCTGTCAATTCTGAAGAATTAAAATCAACAGCCTTTATTATTTATTGTTCTCTATACCTACTAATAGCCTCTTAATTGTGTTTTGGATAGGGTATTTTTAGAGGGAATCATTAAGTTTTCATATTCTGGCAGACTAGAGAATTAATGAGAGGCTCTTAATTTAGCCATAAACAATTAACTTTATTTAAAGCATTCCATTTCCTGCTATTTACTTTATTGCTCCAATCTTCCCATCCTGTCCTGACATACTGCTGCTTCTGGCTGTGTGATATTTCCTGTATCTCCTTCTGGATATCAGGATCCTCCTGGACCTGCAGCTCCCTGGATCTCGAGAGGAGCAGGGAGTCAGCCTGGGGGCAGTGCTGAGGGTGCCAACAGTGGAATGTTGCCATGTTATTTGCTTCTGTCCTTATTGCCTCACTCTGCTTTAGCCCTTTGCTTTCCCCAGAGACTACCCTGTTTTAGCTGTGGCACCCTGGGATCCACAAACACTCTGTTGTTTCAGCAGCAGAAGGGATTCAGGGGCAGCCCATGCCAGTGGCTGCAGGTACCCTACAGGTATTAAACGACTTCTGCCCACAGACAGAACCTCAAGGCATCAACATGAGGTTTTCTACCAAATAACCAGGGTGGCTCAGCCCTGCTTTGGTCCCAGACCAGTTTTAGATCATACTGCCTTAGAGTGGCCAATTTAAGCCCTACCATGCAAGAGATAAAGGAAGAATACAGCTGGATACACACCTATAAAATGTTTGCAGCTAAGCCTTGAGGACAAGAAAAGTTCATCTGGTTGTGCCATATCTTTGGTCCCTGCTCTAGGATTGACTCCTTCCCTTCTCACCTTCTCCCTCAAACCCTCCCAAATGGCTTGGCCAGACTTTTCTTTTGTTTTTATTAATCTTGTATCTTATTTTAAATTAGTTGGTATCTCCATTGCTAAACATAGCTTCTAATTTTCTTCTTCTAATCCCTCCTGCTGTAGAGTTTTTCCACGTCAAAAAGAAAAAAAAAACCCAAAACCAACCAAAGACAAAACCTCAAAACAACTGAAGTCATTTTCTAGAGGCTGCAGAATAGCTGCTTTCCTGTCCTATGCCATTTTCCTGGGATTTTCTTTATTTATATGTAAACCAGAAGGTGCCTATTGACAGAAATAAAACATCCTCGGGGGACCTAATACCAGCTTGTTTTTGCAGTGACCTGTTGTTCTGAAGAGACCTGTAAAACATTTGTTGAAGGACCAAGCTCTTCTTGACTCTGTTGGTTCAAGAAATATACTTTTATCAGGGAGAGAGAAGGGTTTAGGAGCAGAGGCCACACTTTGTACTTCCCTTCTTCTGTTGTATTCAAGTGTTGTATTCACTTGTATTCAGTGTTTATTCCCTTACTTCAGAGCACAGAAATCAGGCAGGGGACTTCCATGAAGAATGCAGATGAGAACTGCCTGCTCTGTCCCTTCAGGCTTGTTTATTCCTTTCCAGATAAATGTTGTCAGCCACAACCATGCTCAGTAGAAAGAGAAGTGCTCGGTCAAGAGTAGAAGAGACAAGCAAAGACCTCTCAGGAGATCACTAACCTATTTTTCTGTAGCAAGGAGCAGCTAAGATGAAATTTCTTGCCTTTACACCAAATATTTATAACAAAAATAAGATTTTAAAATATTAATTTAGTACTAGATGTATGGGCTGGACTGAGGTTTCAAGAGAATTAGGCATTGCCTTACCTCAAATGCCAACATGACCTGATAAATCCAGAGAAACCCCTATTTCACTGCTTCTGCAGGGTTATCAGTCCTGTCCTGGGCTGACCTCTGCTGAGTTCCCTCATCCTCACAGCACTGCTGATCCTAAGCCTGTGCAGGAATATCACACCACTGATTAATAAAGCCAATTCCTCACACAGCAGCTGGTGGAATCTCTTTCCTGCTGGCACACCTGTGTCCATGCTAAGTTCTGGCTGACATTTGGAGAGCAGACAGAGCATGTGATTTTTTTTTTCCATGTCCTTAAAGGATGATGCCAGGCTGGCAAAACACAGGCACCAGGGACTACAGCTACTACTCATCTATGTTCAAATGCCATTGCCATCCACTCCTGGTTCTTGCATGCCTGAGGTGCTGAGATGGAGCCATTTGCCTCTCAGCCACCCAGACTTCCACAAAAAACAGGAGAAAGCTGAAATTTCATTTTTGCAAGCAAGCACATGGCAGGATCAGAGCGATAAAAAGAGCTTTAAAAACAGTTAGTTTGGGTCATCCCATTAACACACAATAATGTTAAACCAGACAGATGAAAAATCAGGAGGAATCACAAAACTGCATCTACAGGCAACAGCTGGAAATGCAATTCAGACAGGGTGGAGGATTGTGTTTGAAACTGATTATTTCCCTCACACACCACATTTATAACTCCCTTAGAGTTTTCTAAGAATAAAGCAGTTGTAGATAAGAAAAGCCTTAGGCAAGGCCCTGACTGCTTGCTGGATTTCCACATTGCACTTGGGGACTACAAACCAACCCAGAGTTCCCAGAGTGGGCTGGAGGGGTGCATCTCTCCACGCAGGCATTGAGAGGAAGGTGGCACATTGTGTCTAAGGAAGGTTTCAATGGAGGGAAGGAGGTGTATTGGGAAGTACAGTCAGATGCTGGGAGACAGATACAGAAAATCAGTGTGACCCTGACTCAAGGGTTGAAGCAAAGTGGAGAGGGATCAAAACATCCATTTTTTTCCAGAGGAGGAATGAGTCAGTTTTCATAGGTGCCATGACAACTGTGACGTCCAAGAACATGGTAAAATGCAAGCAAGGTTGGAAATTTTTAATGTTAAGGAGACCTGGAACCCTTCTTGCATGGGTGGGGCTGTCCCTCCTGCAGCTGTGCCATCCCCACGTGAGCCACGCCAGGCCTGTCTGTGTCAATGACACTCACGAGTTTATCCTCCCTTGCCCTCATGTGATGCCACCACACAACCCCCTTTTAATGATACTCCAAGTCAGCTGCCAGCTCCTCCTCGTGTCCCTGGAAGTCACAAACTGGTTGGCTTGTCTGCCTGATGGAGGGCAAGGTAAAGCTGCTGCCTCAGAAGGACAAAAGAAGGAAATCAGTATTTCCCTCTCTGCCTTTCCCCCTGCTGCTTTAATCAAGCTGGTTTTCATGGTGTTTGTGAGGAGTGAAGCAGGCATTCAGGGACCATGTTACAGACACTCATGCAAAGGTCTCAGGGCCCCTCCTGGCATTGCTAGCTAACAGGCTTTCCTCAAGGTGAGGAGAATAGGGCAATCTATTTAAATTCAGGTAATGAAAAACCACATTCTTCCTCTATCCATTTATTCTTGCAACCTTTAAGATGAATAATAAATAAAAACCAAAGGAAGACTTGGTATGCTTTTCTAGAAAATGTTTCCCCTTCAGCTAATAGCAATGTATCTTTACACCTGCTCAGTCAATTTTTAATCAAAAGTAAAAATACCCCCTTTGACTTTTTGTTCAGAATATCAAAGGCAATTTTCAAAGGTCTTAATAACACTTAAGCACCTAGGCTCGGCTGAAAATTTGTGTACATTACCTACTGAATTGCTTCTATGTATGCCTCCAAAAATCTCATCATACATCCAGAGATGGATTGCGTGATCCAGTGAATTAGCTGGATATAAGCAGGAAAGTAATGTTAGTTCAGTGCTTCACCAGGGCTCATTTATCCTGTTTAGAAATATGCTTGTCTGCTTATCCACCTAGTTAGGATGTGATATTACTCCCTGAAAATACACCCTGCAGGTAACAAGAAACACACAAAAAGCAATTTCACTGTAATTGATTCCTTTGTCAAAATGATATAAAAACAAAGTAACTTCATAAACATCTGTAGAGCAAATCCACACTTCATCACTAAGATAAGCATTAGATCTCTTCAGTTATTGAAGATTTATGCTAATGTATATGAAAAATCAGAATCACAAAACCAGAATATGTGTCTGTTCACAAACACAGAGAGGTGATGCACATACAGACATTACATCTCACACCTTAATCACTAAAGGTATAGCTGTGAGCAATGTATTGTTCCACAGGAGAGCAAGTACCTATATTCCATCACAAAGATCCTCCAGTATGATGGTTCGTGTGCTGGGAGTCCACCCCACATCAAAGATAATCATGACAGCACAGCTGGATACATCTCCTCCATCATGCATGAACACTGGTGGCATGACCTTCCTCAAGCTGTGGTTCTGGGAGGTGAAAAATGTTCTGGAAGATTCTTTCAGTTCTGCTGTGGGTTTTGGTGTGTTTGTTTGGTTTTTTTAAATTTTAAGATCCAGTCCCTTAAATGTGGATCATTGATCTAACTTTACCCACAGTAGCATCCTCACTGTAACCAACAACCCAGTTGAGTAAATTATTCCCAATAGCAACAAAATGTTGCAAGTTTTCCTTTTTTTTTTTTTTTTTTTTGGCAAATTTTTTTTTTTTTTTAAAAGAAGGTTTTTAAAATTNTTTTGCAAGTTTTCTTTTTTTTTTTTTTTTTAGGCAAATTGTTTGTTTGACTTTTTTAACAGAAGGGATTTAGAACTGACCACACATTCTGCTCAATCAGACCTTGATCTCAGAAGCTCTTTTATCCATCATTCATATTTATCAAGAAGTCTTCCTTAAATTCCTTGAATAGACCTTAGGAGTTTTTGGTTCCTTTATTCGTGCTTTTACTCATTAGGCCACTGGTACCCAACAGCCGTCCTGGTTTCACCAAACAAGCAAACTAGAACTTTTCAGAGCTTGGGGATTAAGGGGTTTCTAGCAAGTCCCCTACAACTCTAAACCAGGTTCTGCAAACTTTCATTTTGATCACTCTGCATGAGAACTTTCCAAATTCTGTACATCTGTAAACTCCTACAAACGTTCAGATGGAAATGTGGCCCCCTGGGGCCACAAATTTGAGTCTACAGATGGGAAGCTTTTGTTTTTCCAAGTTATTTTCCATGGGCTTGTGAAACCTAATCTTTAGATCGACAGGGTTCCATGGACCACAGCTTGAAAATCTCCAAAGTAATTCACACAAAGGTTACTCTCTCCTGACATGCAGGAACATGTGCTGCTCTGCAAAACAAGTAAATTACATTCCTAATGTAAAACTGCACAAATGATACACAG
Organism: Polioptila caerulea; assembly: GCA_013397295.1. Taxonomy (NCBI): domain Eukaryota; kingdom Metazoa; phylum Chordata; class Aves; order Passeriformes; family Certhiidae; genus Polioptila; species Polioptila caerulea. The sequence continues at coordinate 484,148 of VYXF01001512.1, forward strand.
GATCACAAAAACATCCAGGTCCACAAATCCACAGAAAAGACAACAGAGATCATACTTGTGCTTGCTAAAAGACTAATGTCTCAGCCTTGCAGTAATTCCTGCAGGGAATTGAAGGTTCAGGATTCCCTTTGAATCTTCATGACAACACAGTATAGAGTGCTCAGAGAGGAAAGGGTTATTTCCCTGAAAGAGTATTCACATAGGAATATTTTTACAAATATATCCTCCATGCAATGAAAATTTAGGAATGCCTAGAAATGGCTCGAAGGAAAACTAAATAGGAAAATCTAGAGGGAAAATGTCCCTCCTCCACTAAAAATTTTAAATTTCAACTGTTTAAAATGTCTTATTTTGACCAACTGTAGCAGTGCTTGGAAATAGAGATTTCCATCAAGCTATTAAGAAACACACTCCTTAAAACTCTAAAATTTCAGAAATTATAAAATATGAGAAAGGAAAAACCGAACAAGCATACAAAGTCTGTTGTCCCGTTCTGCATGTCACAGATGAGCCCTATGGCCTTCTTTGGGGAAAGGTAATAAACCAGTGTGTTCCAAAGCACACCTGAAAGCAGCAGCAATTCCCCCTTCTCAGAATTAAACAGCACCAGTGTCATCTTCTGCTTGGATTGCCTGGGCTCAAACTCAGAGCTCAGAAAACCATCAGCTGGGTGACATGGGATAAACCACTATACCACAGCTCTCCACCCAGTCTGCCAGCACTTCCCAGCCTGCCAGGAAGATGTGGGAAGGATAAATACAGGGGAACTTAAGAGGTCCTTTGAGCCTACGTTTAATAGGATTATGCAAGTTAGATTTATAAACTAGCCCAGTTTGTCAAAAATATCATGGCATATATTCTGCATCCTGGCTTTTTCCTCTCCCTTGCATTCCTTCACAGCCTAACCCCACACTTAACCACATCTTGCCTCCCAAGAACAGGTCTTCCCATAAGGACTTAAGCCTAGTTTGGGAAGGTTCTTGTGGCTTCTTCTCAAAGAACTCTCACAATTTTGGAATTTTCCCAATAATTTCTCAGTGGTGTCACATCTCTAAAGGAAAACAGGTCCAAGACATGAATGACGTATTCAGCAGCTCTGCAAGCTTTCCCTCTTTCCCCCCATCCCTGCTCATTATTCGGAACACATTGCTTGTTCCCTTTCAGAATTAACCCGTGTTAATCTGTCGGTCATCTCCCACCCTGTCCTGTGTTGTATCTCCTTCCCAACATTTCCTTTAATCAATATTCCCTCCAGACACACTAAGTGCAGTTCTTTTTATAAACGAATCTGCTCTCACCCAGGAGATCTGACATTCAGACAAACTAAACGTCCCTCTTCATCTAAATAATTTAAGGGATCTGCATCCCTTATCAAAGACTGATATATCAGGCACTGCCAACAAGGCACCTTCATTGTTCTTCAGTGCACATATAAAGTGCATTCCCTGCTTGGCAGAAGAGCTCTGTCAAGAGCCACAGTGACTCAAAGATTTCTTCACAGAGTTGTTGCACCATGGAAAACACCAGCACAAGTCTCCCAACAGAAATTGTTGTGATCATTTGCCCCATTGTGCAGCCCAGCAAAAAGGGAAAATTACCAAGAACAGCCATGACCAGACACTGTCTTGTAATTGAGCTCATGTAAAACTTCCAAGACTTAAGGTTCCCCTCATCTTCAGATAAATTTTGAATTAGCCTCCCTGATAAGCTTACATTTTTCATTTAACCAGGAATTTATGTCTTCAGCTTCCAGTCACCAACTATTACATCTGCTCAGATAGTGATGCCTTTGTTCTCAAAAAATCTCTTCCCCATTTCAACTCTGAGAACATCACCTCTGACCTCTTTTTTTGAAAAGTTTAAGCTTGAGGCAGGGTTCTCCTTGCTTGTATTTCTGCATAAGCTGTCTTTGGAATAGTGTTTCTAAATGCTGGATATCAGAGCAAGAACAAACTCCACCTACACAGATACACCCCACAGAGCTTTTCTGATGTTCTTCCCCTTCTCCTGCAAATGTGACCTCCAGGGCACAGCCTTTTGATCCTCTGTCCTTTCTCTGGTTGTGGATGGACACCAGCTCTGCACGACTGCTGCTGTCAGGGGAAGTTGAGATCTGCAACAGCTCCTGAGGACAAACTTTGAGGCTGGTCCATTGAGGATAAGAAAAAAAGAGCCAGAACTTATGACACAGAGAGTAGACTTTAGATCCAAACTTTTCAACCTGGGCTGATGCCCATGACCTCTTTTTTAAGAGAAGACTTTCAGGAAGGAGAAGTCATTAGTGGTGATCAGAGCTGTTTACTCTACACAGAGCTACAAATGAAGAAAAATGAAATTTCTCCTCTCAGATGCTGGTACCCAGGGTTATACCTCTTACTTAGAAAAACAACTTACAAAGTGCTGGGAAAATCTTCCTGTCTCCTCATCATTCCCCCTGCCTGGGTGCACCACATTCAGTGTAATAGTATTGAAAAAGATAACCACAAAACATTATCCTGTCTTTAACAACAACAAATGTAAGTGCTGAGGAAGGTAGTCAGTACCAATCATTTTAGAAGAAACACTAATGGAATGAACTGCACAGAAAGAAAGCCGCTTCTTCATACATTTGCTGGAGCCCTGAAGCAAAAGGGTGTACTTTCTTCCAGAACTACAGGGCTGAAACAAAGTACTTTGCAGAGACAGAACAGCTGAACTGGAAGAATGAGAAAATTTTATGGCATCTTCAGCTCCCACAGCCAGCCTGCCCCACTTGAGGCCTTTCGCTTAATAATTCTTCCCCTGAAACTGAAGTTCTCCCAGCCAGTGTCATGGAAACAGAGACAGGAGAACAAGTCCCCCCAACTTGCATCCTTCTCTTTGCCATGAAGAGGGGCCAGGGAGTTCCTGATGATCCCAACATGTGGAAACATGACTTTTGGTGAAATTATCTGCTATTAATTGAGAGCAAGACTTTCTATCATGACCAGGCAGTGCAAGGACTGTACTACTAATTTCAATCCTTTAATGTTAATTAAAGAGAACTGTTGCTGCTGTCTAAACTAATAAGGGATTTTTTCACTGTGCCATTTATATAGTAGAAGGAATTGTAAAACAGCTTCATGATAGATAACTGTACTGCTGGAGTTTCCTTAGTTTGTCATTTCATACAAAAGGATCTCAGCCACCATAAAATTAAATTTCTCCACATTGCAATTGTTCAGCAATGAGACAAACCAAATTTTCTGCTAATTGAATGCAGTGAGCTACTTATATATTCACAGCGAGCTGGTGCTTTCAGCTCCATTGCACTCTGACTCTGCAGGAGCCCTCCCAGCAGCAGCACTCAGCCAGCAGAGCTGGTGTGGAGCTGGCACAGCCACCAAGTCACCCACAGAGCCATTAGCATTGGCTGGGAGCCCAAGATGCCACCTTGGTCCTGGTAGGGGCATGGGCTTCCTCCTTGACAAGCCCCAACCTGTTCTCTTGGGAATGTTTTCTGGAGGCTGCTCTCCTTGCTTTGCAAAAACAGGACTAGACAGCCTAAACCACCCCCTGATTCCTCCAACTCACCACTGACCGAAGGTTACATTTTGCTAGATCATATCCTCCTGAACTTTGCAGCATAACTATTCATAAACCTCTAATCTGCAGGTTTTAAAACACAATTCCTCATTGTCTGGCACTAAATAAAAAGAACAATTCAAGGCAAGACACACTTCATGCATGCCTGTGCTTTGCTTCCTTGCTGCAGTGGGGATGCTGTCTAGATTGATATGAGCATTCCACTGAGCACCCTGATCCTCTCCCAACAATCCAAGGAAAAAAAAAACCTCAAATGCCAAATCTCAGTCTCTCTCTCTATATATACATACTTGATTAAATTTCTCCAGTGTTTGACAGACTCTGATGTTAATTCCAGACACCCTTTCTTTAAAATCCTGTCCTTCTCCTTGAGTTCTGTAATCTATGTTTTTCCAGTTTTCCTAGCCCTGTGTTCCCTGGGGTTGTTGATAGAGCACTTGGTGTCTGTGGTCAGACCCCAGTGAAATAGCAGTGCTTTGGTCCCATTTTGTTGTGGGTTATCCTGTTTCATTCACCAGTGAATTATCCTTGCACATGAGTCTTTCAAAAGGAGAAAATGTGACAGCTTTCATCTTTTCCATTATCTAAGAACTAGAAGGTAATAAACAGAAGAACAAGACATAAGAAATGAAGCCAGCTCGCAGCCGTACAGGGGAATTTGCATCCTGACAGCTGACAGGTAACCAGGGTCACACAACTGCATTCTGCAAATCTATTTCATATTCACTGTTGTCAAATTTGCCACATCAGTCTAAGTTACAAGACTTCTTAATAAGCCACTTACAGCCCCAGCTACTAGAATTATCCTGTTAAAAAATTTCCAGCTTTCATTTTCTGAAAGTTTTTTTTTTTCTCATCTCCATGGGGGCACAGAGCAGCTTGAAGCAAGTATACATTGAACTCAAAATACCATATGTTTAAAAAAGTTTTATAATTTCAATCCTCTTATGATCTCTGAGTAATAGATTTGATATTTTTCAAAACTTACATTTGGACAGATTGGATGTTAAATATGTGTCTGTGAGTCTGTACATACATGTGTACACGTACATGTGCACATGCCCATCTTTTCAGACACCATCTATCCAAAAGGACATAGATGAAAATGAAGAGAAACATAGCAGTGCTTTCAAAGATTAATTTGGGAAGACACCCATTCCAGTTCTATATATTGCATTGTTAAGAATAGAAGCAATTCACAAATGCCTGAAAGCCCCAGAAAAACAGGCTGCTAAGAAAGTGTGTGCTGTCAGAGACAAGCAGAGCAATTTCCAGTTGACTTACTGTGTGAGGAATCAAAAAGCAGGGGTTAAAGGCTGTCAGATGCCAAAGCATGAGCTTTCTATCTTCTAACAGCTAACTTGGGGAATACATTTGAGCTAGGTTTCTACAGGTACTAAGGTATGCAAACTTTTTCTGATGGCAAATTCCCCTGAAAGAATGATATTGCTGTGGATCTACCCCTGCTCTCCCTATATTGAGAAAACAGGCAGCAATACAATGCAGTTCCACTTTTCCTTCCTGTTCCAGCAACTATCATGCTGCTTGGTCAGTGGGTTGCCAGAAGGTGAATTGGATTCCTCAGAATGGAAAACATGGGTCAGTTATTAATGATGGAATTAATTCCATGCACAGCATTTCCGGGAAGTGCATCAGACATTTTGCTGTCCTTCATATCAAGGTCAGTTTTATTCTCCACATACAACAGTGAGCTCTGCTGAGATCTATGTGAGCTGCCAGCAGCACTCTGCTCACACTGGCCATCCATTAACCCACTGATTAGTTTAGTCACTTCACAACATTCTATTTCCACTTTATACTTTTACTATTGTCTTTTATACTTCCTGTATTACAGGAGTATTATGGGGATCTTTTATTAACACATATATACAGGGATGAGATGTAATCTCTTTAATTTATTATCTATTGTATTCCTAGTAAACCTTTCTTTGCAATATCCAGGCAGCAGTCTGATGGTAAATCACTGCTGAAAGATTATACAGAACTGCAAAGTATTCTTTATTAAATGTTTTATTTTATTACCAAAACTCTTCAAATGTCCTTAATATATTTTTCAAGCTGTTTTCATTTGGCAGTGAAATGGCTGATCCTTGAAAAGCTTTTGTCTTAGTGCTTAAACCAGTGAAATCTGTATTCACTCCTAGGTGAATTTCCCATGGTTTCCAATAACAGAGATTATTGACATTTTCACTGGTTGCTATGGAGAGGGTCACTGCACACATTTAGTAGCCTAGGAATTGAACATGTCTGAAGGGTCTCATGAAGGACGGCTTGGTCTTGCAAAAACGTTTTGATCTTTGGCCAAGAGCTGACCTAGGATCTGTCATGGAGGGAACTGCATCTTCTAAAAGTAAGAAGAAATTAATGAATCAAGGTCTTGTGGAGAAAGTCACACATTTCTTGAGCAGTGAAATCTGGGACGCCATGACCAGTGGCGTTCTTGGCTCCAAGATTCCAAAGGGGACTTTACTCCCTGCAAGCCTGGCTCAGAACAAAGCTTTTCTCCAGGGCCCAAAGCAATGCCCAGGAGGGCATCCAGCTGCAGCACAGCCTCCCCACAGCCTGACCTGCCATGAAGTGTTACACTGCACCTGCCCACAGCTGCTCGTGCTGTGCAGATCCTCAAGCCCAGTTCTTCCAGAACCGTCTCAGGAGCCCTCTGAAAACTGGAGCCAGAGCCAAGCTGCCAAGCTGTTTATTGATGAGCTGTTCTTCAGAGGGACTAGGTGTAATATCTGTTAGGAAAGATCTCACCAAACTGAGGGCATTATCTGGGCTCAGTGTGTTTTTTGTCCCTTCTGGTACCCATTCTGACTGTCACTTTGCCACAATGCAGTATTTCACTGATGTATTTCTCTAAAGCAAGCTGAAAAATACTGGCATTATTCTATACTCTCCTTAGATTCTTTGGAGTGGAATTGTCTTTCCAAACTGCGTAGAACTTTTATTTTGATGTAGCACCATTTAGCAATCCTAAGGATTAACAACCTCCCAAAGGAAACAAACCTCCATATAAATGTCTTTAGTTTTAATATGGTTTTTAGGCCAGGATTTTTTTTATTATTATATGGAAAATATTTATCATATATGTGCACTTCCAGACTAAGTTTCTCTAACCTTTTCAAGCTCCAGTTTTCAAGATCAACTGTTTCACTTAATAGCCACCATCATAATTTCTACTCGGACTTCTTATACTTCGTATATTTAATTTTTAGCTGGCAAAAAGTAATTAAATGTCTCTTATGAGGCCTAAAGGCAGCCAAAAGTTTACAGGATTTAAACCCAGGAGTCCTGAGTCTTGTTCTGTGTCTTAAGCTCCAAGACCACAGCAGTCAAACCCAAGAGACTCACTTTGCCATCAGCCTCCCCATGGAGCTGGCAACTGTTCTAGGATGCCACATTTTTAACAAGCTTTGTTGCCAGCATGGTGTCTTCAAGGTTTCAGAAAGTTCAGGCCACACACTGAGTGAGGGGCTCAGCTGTCCCCCCCCAAGGGTGTCCGTGCTGCCCCTGCCTCCCTGTGTGCCTCTGCTCAGAGCGAGGCAGAGCAAGCTGTGAGCCCTGTGCCCCTGTGCCTATGAAATTCAGCAACAGGACTCACTTTCAAGTGACACAATCTGTTCTGAAATGTCAGAACAACCCAGGAAATTAACTTGCAGATCAAGAATAGCTGCTGAGGGTGAACTCCTGCAAGGCTGGAGCGATGGCACTCGAGAGTAGGTCATGTTCCAGAGACACAGCCAGGACAGTTTCTCCTTTTCCCCTCCAAAGCTCACAGCCCACATGGCTCAGAGTACCAAGGAGCACTGAGGTGCAGAAGGACTCCCCACTGAGAGCAATGAACTGAAAGCCTTGGTTTCTGACCTGTGCCTTTTCACCCTCACCTTCCTGTTCCCTCAGATGGGAATCCAAAAAACCCCATCCATACCCAGCAGAGGGTTTGCCATAGAGACTGGGGAATGACAAGAAGGCATTTGCTTTTCCTCCTTTCTAAATTCTGGTCTCCTAGTTCATTTTTATGCCCTGCACCTCTGATACTCCCCACTGCAACCCTACAGCCCAGTCCAGCCATACCCCACCAGCAAGCAGTGGAGTGGGAGATGGTACCTGTCTAGGAAAGCATAAAGGAGAAATGCAGGTTCACCCTGCCTTGGGTGATGGCAACTGAGCACCTCTTTTCCCACTAGGGCTGTAACTTCTTGGTGACTTGAAGTTGACTGCAAGTTGTCCCTCGCAGTGGGGTCACAGCAGCCATCTCCCAGAGGCTGCAGCTGCAGCCCAGAGCAGCTGTGACACACGAACAGCAGCTGGTGGGAGGCATAGATGCCTGACAGCTCCATGGGTTGGGCAGTCCTGAGCTGGGAACAAGGCCCCTTCTCTGTCACCACTCTGAAATGGAGGTTCACTTTTCCAACAAATCCACAGATGGAGCCATGGCTTCAATGCCTTCATTTCATATCAGTGTCCTCATTTCCCCCTGCAAAACACACCCGATGCACACACAGCAGCTCTACTGCCTAGGGCAGTGCAGATCCCAAGGCTCCCAGCAGCTGGGAATAAAAGTTTGTCCAGCCAGGGGACCCGGTGGGGACTGCCCCACCCCGAGAAGATCAGGTCCCTTGGATGTCTTTCTCCTATGTGAAAAACCTTTTCCCTGAACTCATTTACAATATGAACAATGTTTCTGTCTGTTCTCTTTATCCCCACAGAAAATCTCTGCTTTTAACAAAGACTTGAAAAGGGAGAGAAAAAAGGGCTGGACATGTCAAAGGCTACTATTATTACTGCCTCCTTGTGACAGGCGCAGAGGAAGGTGGCTGCTTTAATTCCTAAGACAGACAGACAATGATAGGTAGCAGATGGATGGACGGGCTCCTGCTGGGAGCAGACAATGAATTTCATTTTGTTACAGCACATCTACTGCAGAAGGGGAATGATACTGCAGTATGTGTGCCAAGTTCCCTTCACTGGAATGGATCCTGCACAGACCAGACTCGCACACAGCAGAGATTTTATATATTAAACAGGAAAGAAAAAGGGCTGACTTACAGCTTTTGTCTTCAAAATCCATTCACAGTAAAAACCTAACGGGAAAAGGAAGACTGTCCCACTTTTTGCAGCGCCAGGAGATGCTTTCGATACAACCAGTCCCTCCAGACGCTTCACAGGTTTGCCCAGAAATTGCTTTTTTCGGGAGCGGAGCACGAGCGCTCCTTGACACAAAGTTGGGAGCGCCGAGCAGCCCCGGCTGGCGGCAGCCGGCGCAGGAGGCACCACCCGGCCGGGCCCCCGGCCCCAGCCTCCCCTCCCCTGCCGATCCTGCTGCTCGGAGCTGTGCCGGGCTCGGAGCAGCCCCGGGGCCGCAGCCCTCCCGTTTTCCAGCAGTCCCCTGGCTGTGACAGCCGCCCTCCCCTGCTGTCCCCTTCCTCCCCGATCCAGCCACCTGCAGTCAAGGTGAGATGTGAGTGACACGGGGAAAAGGGGAGGGAGGGCTTTTGCTTGAGTCATCCCAGGCGCTGCAAGGCCTTTTAAATTATGTTGCCGGTTTGGAAATGGGTTTAGAGCCTTTCCATGGTAAATTTGAGTCTAAGCACGCTGCTTTCGCTGTCTCTGAAATACGGTGTGTACACACACATAAATATCTCCAGGCTGCAACCAAGCCCATCCATCCCCATCCCGGGGCTCCCTATTAGCTCCAATATCCTGGCGTGTAGCCTAAAGACCTTTCAAGTGATGCATTTGGGAATGATTGGTTATCATCTATAAGAAAAATAATTCCCTGGGCTGGGGGAGGCAACTCAGCAATGAAGACTCACATAATCCACCTTTGCCTGCTTTTCAGCTTCAGGATGTTCCCTAAATGACATGCTTGCACAGCTCAGAGATGGGCAGTGCTCCTGACCAGTGCCTGATCTGGAGAGCACCTCATCCATCATGGCCAGCTAGACCACCCTCTTCAGGCTGTTACTCCTCATATAAAAGCCCTTTAAGCACTGAAATTCCTTTTCCATGTGTTTTGTACTATTAGGATGCAAATCACCTCTGTGTCCCCTCAAACCTTAGAACAAAATCCATGTTCCACTGCAGCCCTTGCAATGTCACCGATGGCCCCCAGCACTGGAGGCTTTCTAAGTCTCACTGCTTAGGACCAGCTAAAATCAGCTCTGTGACTCTCAGAATATTCTGTGTCATTTAAAATATTAAAAATAAAATAAAAAGGAGAGTGTTGTCCTCAGTGTAAGGAGTTAACTCCTTCAGCTCTGGGAAGAATTTTAATATTAAGGCAAGTCATTCTAATAAGCCCAGAAATGCGAAAATATGTGGCTGAGATCACAATGCAAGGAAGGGTACAGAGGTAAGGAAATTACCATGGAGCCCTTCTTGAATTCTTTTGTAACCTATTCCAAGCAATATTGATCCCTTTCCTTCCCAAGAAAAGTCCACCCCTTCTTTTCAAGTCCCCGGCCCAATACACATCACAGTATTTGAAATCTGCATCCCAGTCCCCTAACCTGGCCAGCCTGGGAACAGTAACTCTTGCTCCTGATTCCCACTGGTGAAGTTAACAGATGCTTTCTACCGGGAGTGCCTGAGAGGAATGATCTTGGAGATGCACTAACAGCACTGTCATCCTACAGTGTGAGGCACCAGAGTCTGGGCATTCCCTGGGAGGCTCCCACCACGTCCATCCCTGAGCAGCCCAGGGCTGAACTTTGAGACCTTGGGTGGCCCCATTTGCAGGGAGGGTGGTGCAGGTCTGTGCTCTCAGCTCCCTGCAGACACATCTCAGGGAGCAGCTGCAGAGGCAGGCTCAGGTAGGATGGATCTGGTGACCACCACTGTGATCTGCCCCACTCCAGTGACAGCCTGCACACCCCACAGTTTAATTACCAGCAGGCATATTGTTCTCCAGAGACCAAAGGCAGCTGCTCAGCTGCTAATGGCAGGAACTGCTCTGGTTTGCAACAGAATTGAGTACTCCATGTGCACATCCTTTGAGCACCTGTCCTACTTACCATGTCTTTGTCCACATTCCTGTGGAAATCTAACAGGCACTGAATTCTAAAACAGCAGAAGGTCCATAGCTGTTCAAAAATTTTTGCTCTTCTTTCCCCTCATACATTTCCTGATCATTTGATCCCACTTTTGCTTTGTAATAAAGAGAATAAGGACAATGTTAAAGAAATGAGATGTGACGAGTGACCTTCCCTATAAACTCCATGGGCAGAAAAAGAGGTTGAGCAGTAAATTAGAAAGTACCTGTCAGAGTTGCCCTTCCAGATCACTTGGAACCACAAGGGAGGAATTGCAGCTATCACCATAGCAATTCTGCAGACTCTATTTTATATTGACCTTAAGGTACTACTGAGTGGATAGTGCTAGAAGTAAAAATGGGTATGGATGGAGTGGAACCATATGTACTGTCACTGATTACCCTTCCTAAAGAGACTCTGAGATTCAACGGGGGAAAAAAAAATCCTGCTTTTTTTAGTGGCAGTGACCCCTAAGGACAGGAGTGCCTGGATCCTCCATGTAGTTCTTATTCTCACTAGAATGACAGAGGAGTTTGGTGTAACCTTGCAAGTAAAATCTCCCACAAGACATCCATCATCACTCAGTTTTAGTTGTCAAATTACAATAGGTGCCTCACATTTCCATGCACAGCAACTATTTCCATAAAAGAATTAGAAAACATGAACGGAAGCTGCAATACCGTTTGACTTTTGGAAGGATTTTTTTCATTTTCTTGCTCGGCACAAAGATCTTTTAACTTGTAGTTGAAGCAATTTATCTTCATGATGCCACCTGCTGACCACAGGGAAAAGGTCACTGCTGTAACCAATGACAGCACCCCAGCAGAACATCCTCTCTTAGCATTTCTCCTCCTCCTTTCCCTCTTTCAAGAGAAGGTCAAGCATCACCTCTCCTCTAGGGAGGAGTGACTTCTAACATTTCCTCTTTGCATTAGGAGCAGTTAATGGAAATGGCAATAAATCACCCTTCATGTTCTCATAAAGACAGTTACAGCGAGCAAAGACCATCTGCCTGTCTGGACTCCCACAAGGAGCCATAAGATAAGGGGAAAAAATCATCTTCTTCACATAAACCTCAATTTTTAATCCACAGCAGGACTAAAACTTCTAGTCCAAGCCTCTTTCCCTCCTGTCTGGAGGAGATGCTGGTGGAATCATTTGTGTGGCATTGTTAGCTGTGTCATAGCAGTGTGTCACTGCTCTGGACAGTCACTGCACTCCATACTCTCACAGACCCAAAAGGGGTGTAAGGAACTGATGATTCCAGTGTTAAGGACAAGGTGGGAGTGGGAAAACCCATGTCAAATGGCTGAGATCACAATGCAAAGCCACACTTCAGCTGGACACAGTCACACCAACCCACAGATGCATCGCTGGCCAGCCCCCAGACTCAAAGCTCACCAGCTGTCCTGGGCTTAGACCTGTAACAGGGTGTAAGGGGGGCATGGAACAGTCCCTGCCTCTACAAGGAGGTGCAGAATAGGATTATCCTGTTAGTCTACACCAAGATTGTACAGGACCACAGGGCAAGAAGACAGAAAGAGATAAAGATGAGCTACAGCCAGTCCCTGCTTCCTTTTTCAGACACGTTTTGAACTCAACAGAAAATACAGAAGACAAATTCAGGTGCCTGGTGAAATGAAGGAGCTGTGGAAACATTTAAAAGTCTCTGACAAAGAGCAGTGATGGTAGTGCAGTACAGGTGCCAGCTGTGGAGCTCTGTTAATGAATTTCCTTTTCTCTCAGACATTAATGGATGCCACAAACTGGCAGTACAACATATTTGAAACCCCATATGACTGTTCATTGCATTTTTTTAAGCAAAGCTGGTATTTTATCACCTTGTTTTTGTTATTACAAGTCATTTCATTTACAAGGTATAGGGCATGAAAGAAGATGCACATGGACTTAGGTGAAGGCATATTTAAATAGGTTATGTTTAAATAACATCTAAGTAGGTTACAGGTTGTGCTTAACATGTTTAAATAGGCTATTTACTTTTTTTCAAGTTTAGCACTTAATCAAATGGTTTGCTTGGCAAGTATAGAATGAGCATCCCCAAGGCAATAGGAGTCAGACAGAAAGTATAGAGATTACCATTTCTGGTGCTTCTGTGGTGCTAAAAATGCACAGAGATTTTTCACACATACATTGGCCATTCAAGCAAATCAGGAACCTCATCTATCCTCACATGCTTGCCTTCTTGCTTTGTTTCTTTGTTTATTTATTTTTATGTGGAAAACCGTTTGGAAATCCAGCTTCTAGCTGAGCACATCCATCCCTTGGCCACTGCAGCTGTGGTGTTGGTGCCTGCTCACACCCCAGGCACAGCACAGCCTGACAGAGGGAACCTGTCCTTCAGCTTCCTCTCCTCCCTGCTGCACTGAGGAATGCAGAGCAAACATTAATATTGCTTCTGCATTCCCATTTACATATATTTCTGATGCAGACAGTCTTCATTCAGGAAGAGGAGACTCAAACATTGAAAAGCATTAAGGCTATTAGGGTCTGTATATCCCACATCAAACAAGATCCCCATAATTTCAGCTCATCAGGAATTGCATCATCATACATTAGTGCACCCTACCCCTTTTTTGCCAGAAGTGTTCACAGACTTACCAGTTACCTTTGTGTTTATCTGCCAGCATGCTGAAAAATGTGGATTTTTGAAAATTAGTTTCTAAGCAACACCAGCAAGTGAACCATGAACTCGCTTTTTAGGGTGGTTCCTTTGTAGGGTGACATCTAGAAGTGATCACAGATTAACAAAAAAACCTCCCATATTTCTTTCCTTTTCCTGACCATTCTCAGAATTCTTTGGGACTAGACTGGCATATGAAGAGTAAATCAGGGTGGGGGAAGACTAATATAGATCTGCCTTTCAAAAATATTGGAATTTAAAGTTATTGGACATTTGCTCCTGCTGTGGTCTCCTGAACTGTTTATTAGTATGTTATGACCTCCATCTGTCTAAGATCAGACAACCTGATGAAGTTAAAATTACTCATTCTGTTCTTTTCTAATATTTTTCTGTCCTTAAATACAGAAGAAAGGTGCTGTGGGAAAATTTGAAGAAAATATTCTTAGTGATTTTCAGTAAATACCAGGAATATAAAAAGAACTGGTTCACTGATACAGCAGAGTTTGAGAATTCCTCTGTTTCCTTTTTCCTTCTAGAATCTCTCAGTCATACTCTAGAAAGGTTGTTGTCTTCCTATCAGTTCCCAATTCTTTCTTTCCCTGACATTCCACGTTTAATGGCCCAGCTGTGACCTCCAGGCTGAGGAAGAGGCAGCAAGGATATTTTGCCTTACTAACCAAATAGGCAATTTTGCTGTGAACAGCCTAATTTGTTTTCCTTTGTGTCTATAAGAAGCCAATGAATAATCTGCTCTGTTCAATTCCATCAAGCTATGAGGGTTGATGTAGGTTTCCTCTTGCTTTCCTTGAGTTGCTTTGAGGGCTTATACTAAAATAATGAGGCATTTAAAAAAAATGTTCAACCTACCTAAACTCATCCATTTCAGACACTTACCAAAATGTGTTCCCTTGATCCCCTCTCACTGGGATGGAAAGTGAATTTGAAAGACAATAGAACTTTTTAAAAAATATATTTTCTGAGGCCAACTCACTTTATGTCCCTCTTTGTGGAGAAACAGCCTCTAAAATGGCATAAAAGCCTGAGCTTCCTGTCTTGCTCAGGGAATTCTGGTTTTATAGTTGCATTATAAATACTTTTCCTTATTTTAAAACATGTGAAAGGCATCAAAGAGACACAGCCAGTCCCACTCCCTGTGGCAGAAATACAATTAGTAAACTGAATCTTTCCATGGACTAAAACAAGAGCTCCACACCATCTTGGTCACTCAGGGCACTAGGAGGAAACCAAACCCTGTCTCAGCACTGCCATGTGGCCCTGGATGAGCCCTTCCCCTTCCTCTACCTTGGTTTTATCTATTTAATCCACATTACTGTAATTCTCAGTTTTAGCAAGACACATATACAATAAATTTATAGAAAACTTTGGCCTTAACTTTTGATAATGCCTTCAGATGTCTTCAGAAACACCTTTTGTAGACATCCCTCTCCACAGAGCCTAGCTCTGTGGCTTTTCTTTGCCTTTGGGGAGCTGATCCTTGCTCTTACTTGCAGGCTTTGATCCCATCATCATTCCTCCTCTCCAGGCTTTGCCCGTCCTTCCTTTTGCACAAAAAGGGCTTAGAAAAAGAGACAGCACCTCTCGTGAAGCTGCAATTCAGCCTGCAGGTCTCTGAGGCAGGAGACTGAGTGAGAGCTGCTGAGGATGCCCTGGTCCTCCCCCCTGCTCAGGGGAGGTGTAGGTGCCATCATCCTGCCCCTGCTCCCTTCCCCTGCCCTCAGTGTCCAGCACAGCACCCTGCAGGTGGTGCCACCTTTCCTCTGGGCATGGAGGCAGTGATGCTGTGCCACACGAGCAGGGCAGTGCTTTGCTTTATTGCTCAGAGCCTGCAGCACCTTGGAGGCTTTGTGGAGCTGCCCTTGGAAGGTGAATCAGGCAGAGCGCTGTTTGCCAGCACCTCTTGTGAGGCACCTCCTTTATTCTGAATTGTTAGACAGTTTAAGAGCTATTGGACGTGGGGCCAGGTTTTGGCAGGGCTGCTGCTGCTCAGGCCATAATGTCTCTGCCTCTCATTTGTTCTCATTTGCTCCAGCCAGCAGCTCTCATGACAACTCTGTGGCAGCACATCCTTCAAAGGCCAGCAGCCAGATAAACAAACTGGACTACCAGATATTTCAGCAGTAAGTCTTAGCCAAAGAAGGAAAAAAGCCCTTGAGTCCTTATAATAAGGCAGGAGAAGGTAAAGCTTCCTTCCTCCCTGCAAAGTTTTGACCCGTGAAAGTAGTTGCTACCTCAGAGAGGAGGCAGGATATTTGGGATTGCCTGGAGAGGAAGGAGTGGAGTAGGGTGAGCAACAGTAGGAAAATGAGGACATTGCAGGAAAACAGGAAAAAAAATAGAGTTAAGTAACAGGGGAAATTCCCTTTTCCAGCCCAGCTGTTAGATGAGCATGAGGCAAGGAGACAAGAAGCAGCAGCACTGGAGACTTGGGTGAACAAGCACTGCATTCCAAGGTGCTGGGGAGGCTCATCCAAACACACCTCGGGATTTATTCTTGCTGCAGGTTCTGCAATTCAAGTGTGAGGCTTCCCCAGTGAAAGCTGCCAGCATCATCTGCGCTGATTTAAATTCCAGAATCCTCTTCAGGCGGGTGTGATCAGTGACCCAGGCACGGCTTTGTTTGCACAGTTGTCTCACTGCACTCAGCGCCTGCTGCTGCAGGACTCCTCCCTTCCCTGGGCTTCTCAGTAACACAGTGCAGAAAGGAGAAGATGTGTTATGGTTTTGCAATGTAATGCATGCCTGATTACCAAGCAAATTTGGCCTCTGGTTATCTTGTTAAGGTAACCCAAGCACTATAAATTCCTTGGTGAAGGATAAGTCCTTTTTACTGCAAAGCATGGGTGTTCAGATATATTTGTCCCAGTTTGATTAGTTTTCAAAAGTGGGTTTACATGTGCTTTAAACCTCCAAATTGCTGGGAAAGCCCAATATTTTATCTCTTTGCAATGTGACAACAAATAACCTTAATGCCTATTCTTCCACACAGTTCCCACCTTCTCAGGGCCAAGCAAGCAGTGTATTTATGTTACTGATGGAAACAACAGTTTAGTCCAAGGCTCGGTTTTACAGGATCTACCTGAGAGCCACCAGTCCTGGTCAGCTCCATCTCCCAGCCAGGACACGACTGCCACCATCAGTGACAGCTGCACCTCCCTCCCAGGAGAGACGAGACCTTTAAGATGGCAATGCAGATTTAGAAACATGTCCAGATATGTCCATTACTCCCTCCAGACCACAGGGCAGCTCTGCGTGGTCCCCGTGACCCACCGGGGGAAAATGATCTTGAAGGACAAGCAAAGGAGTGGCTGCTGCCCTGAGGAACACCCTTGTGCAGGCAGAGCACAGCTCACAGGGGTCTCCTGATGCTGACCAGCAGAGCTGCAGAGCTGCACACCTGTACTCCAGGCATGTGTCAGCAGTGGGATTTTGATGGTGTGGGGAATACCTCTGATCAAGCCCATTATTCTCCCCAATTCATTATCTAATGGTCCCTGGCTGTGCAGCAGCTGTATAAAGAGTTTCGGGCTGATTTAATTTGCCAGGGATTTCATCTGGGTAGCTGCAAGCACAGGGCTGTGATTTCTATGACGTGGCACAGCAGCTGCTGCTCAGCCCCAGCACTGAGACAGCTCTAGCCCAAAAGAAATATGAGGTGCTCATTTACATTAGTTGCAGTTTTGCTTTGGAAAGAAAATAAATTCATCTAATAAAGCAGGACAAATCCCTCTGAAACAGCTGCCTAGGAAAAAAGAGCAGCTGTATGGGATTGTGGAAGAATAGGAAATATTTCCATGGATTGGTAAGGTAGGTCTACCACTCCATAAAAGCAAGTCAAATTAAGTCATTCTTGTAGGAAATACTTCTATTCTAAGCAACCAAAGCACTTTGGCTGTGTTATCACTATTCTGACCTCCAAGAGGACCCACATAGAGACATAGAGGGGCAAACATGCACCTTTAGGGGCTAATTCTGACCCAATTACACCCTCTGATTTGTGTAGCAAACAGCCAGTGATAAGCCAGTTCATTCCTTCTCTCAAACCCCGGAGGCAGCTCCCTGCCAGCCACAGACAGACGTGTCTGAGCACAAGTGCCATCCCAAAGGTTTGAACTGGGCAATCCAGGTAAATTACCCTTGGTCCTCAGGCTGTAACCTCCACTGAGGGAAGGCATACTAAATCCCTGGCTTTCCTCATCCCTGGCTTTCAAAACTCTCTGCAGAGGTCTTCAGGATCATGGATTTTGCTTTAAAAGAGAGAGAAACTGAGGCACAGCTGTAATGTCCCCGAGGATATGTGACAGGGGTGAAGAAGCACAAATACCAATGAATCCTGACTTCCTGAGGTGTTGCCAAAAGCAAGCTCTGGAAACTTGAACAGGTAGAGCTGTGATGAGCAGAAGGGGCTAGGAAAAAGCCAGGCTCCAGGAGCCATTTCCACTGGCTTGCTGACAGACCAAAAGGCAGCAGCCAGCAGCCCTGGCCTGCTGCTGTTGGAGATTTCCAGCACAGAAGGGAACAGAGAAGGGACAAATGTGTTTACTCCCTCTGCAGACATTGCTGGGAAGAGCCATGAGCCATGATTTGTGGGATGTGAAACAATTCAAAATAGTTGTGAAAAACTATGGCAAAAAGATTAAACAGTGTGATTCAATAAAGGACAAACAGTGTCTGAATTTCAGCTGGAATAGTTCACTGACATCAGGGCAAACTGGAGAGCAGGTGGTTGAGGCGGGTAGGATCACGAGATAGGAAGGTCAGAAGAAAGCCAAAAGCCAGAAACTCTCCAGGGCAAAGAACAACTCCCTTTGCTTTCCAGAAGACACAGTTAGAAAGTTTTCCTCTTTACCCAGTTCTGCCAGAGCTGTGTCCAGGCCTGGAACCACAGGTCAGAAACACGTGGATGAAATGCAGAGTAAAATGTTCAGAGGTACAGAAAATTCAGCAAACTAGAAAAGGGTGAAACAGGAACTGTTTGGCTTAGACAAAGGGGAGGGGAAGCATTCAGTGCTCTGCAAGCAAAAGGTTACTACAGAAAAGAAGTTACAAGTTCATGTGTGGTGATCTGGGCAAGAGGGGATGGGCTTGGACCGCAGTAGAGGAAATTCCAAAAATATTCTTAATATTTAGCCAAAGATAAAAAATGGAGGAGGACTGGAAATTCTTGTGCATGAGAGATCTGGATGCTCCAGACAAAAATCTTACATGAACAGTTTAGAAAAGGATCTTTCAGAGACACAGCAAGGTGAGTCAATCCTGTCTTTAAACAGAAAGAAAGGCACAGACTTATGGCCTTTCCAACCCAATTTTCTGTAACTCCTGTGACTTCTATTGTTAGTACTTGCCTTGCTAAAATGGAACAGTTTCTCATCTTACTCGAATATACTTTGCCAAAGACAGAGCAAGGAAAAAAAGGCATTTTAATTGGAATCTTCTCCATTCACCTCCAGTACATCTCCCACAAACCAGAAAAAGAGTTAAGTCATCTCTTCCTAACCACATTCTCCCATGAGGTTTTTGCAGAGAGGAAAAAACCCAGATCCATTAAAAAAGCAATATTGCTTTTTTTTTATTGAAATGAAAAGAACTAAAATAGTTCTTTTCCCCACTGAAAATAAAGAGGTGAATGGAGAAGCAGCAGACAGGCTTTATGGAGGAGTTTATCTCTGAACTCATCTAGGTAGCAGTGGTGCTAACATTGGAGAAGGACAAGGTCCTGTGTGCTTAACAACCCAGAGCAACACTGCAAATTGGGAAGGCTTTGAAGTATAGCAGACTCCTGTAACCAGTGAAATCTGTGGCGGGGGTGGATTTAGGCAAGCAGAAAGTAATTTCCTTCTCAGGTAAATTCAGCCCAGGTATTTCTGAAGGCTACAAAATTGGCTCCAGAAAAATCTCATAAGTAGCAGCTTCAAATGGATTATTCAAGCATTTTACATTTATACTACAGTTTGCAACAAATCAGGGGGTTTAATATTGTATGTCTTCATTCCAAGAAGAGAGATGCCAAATTCAAGTTGAGGGCCAGATTTTCCTAGAGGAAACCAAGAGATGAGGCTTTTCTGTGAGGTCATACTGAAGTAATTCTGAAATTTAATCATGCAAACTCTTTGTAGACATTGACTTTGTGTCTGCGTTCTGCAGCTGGCCAAGAAGAATGGTTTTAAACTTTTGCATTAACACATACACACTAATGATTGAGCATTTTTTTTCTACCTGATCCCATATAAAATCCATTTTGCAAATATTGATCTGAGAATTCTGGCAAGAAACAAAAGCATTAAACGAGGCAAACGGAACTAAAACAGGGAAAAAAATAGGAATAGAACTGGAATCAAAGCCACATGAAATATGAAATTTTGTCTGTCATCTCTCTTTTAAACTGCTCCCAACAAAATTCATGACTCTGGAAGATATTGAAAGCTCACATGCAACCACAGTCCACAGTCATCAATCCCATTATTTTCTGTGCTAGGCAGAGTCTTGAGCTGTAACTTTTTTCTCCTCCCACCCAGTTTTGGATGACTGGTGAAGCTAGCAAACTTCACCTGATCTTCTCACTCCTTGGCAAAGCCCAGAAAAAAAGCACCAGCCATTAGAGAAGTCAATCACAAAACAGAACCTGCCTTTGTCCAGACAAATCCAGAGGATTTTACATCACACCCAGTTCACTGAGTCCCTCCTTCCAGAGGCTTTTGGTACAAGTGCTAAGTGGGCCATGTCCCTGGGGCTCCATAGACACACACACAGGCAGCCTGGGTGGTGCAGTTGGGATCTCACAGCATTCCAGAGAGCAGAACCCAGGGCAATTCCAAGGACCAGAGCACACTAAGCACTCCTCTTGTTTCCCCCTCACTGTTTTCTACTAAAGGTCACAGGGGATAAAAAATGCTGCCACTTAAGAAATAAGTTATTAAGAGCCAAGACTCCAAGAAAACCCTTTGCAGGTTCTCCTGAGGACTCTGAGCTGTCATAGCTGCCCAGGATGAACGACACCCTCCAGAAAGAGACAAGAATCCTCAGGGCAGCACTAGAGAAGCTTTATTCAAGAGGTTTGAATAATGTCTGATATAGGAAAATTTTGTGATGAACTGATGGATCACAAGGAGAGAGTTTAAAACACAATATCCAAGGTCTTCTTTAGTGTGAAGGTGGTGAGACACTGGCACAGGTTGCCCAGTGAAGTTGTAGATGTCCCATCTCTTGCAGGGCCAGACTGAGTGGGCTTAGAGCAACCTGGTCTAGTGGAAGAAGTCCCTGCCCTAGGCAGGGGGGTTGGAACAAGGTGTTCTTTCAGGTCCCTTTCAACCCAAACAATTCTACTATTCTAGGATCACAGGACAGGCAACAACTGTCTTAGAGCTGGCCAACAATGTACATCCTCTCAGGCAATGCTTATTCTCTTTCCAACAGCCTCAAGAGATTTTTAATTCAACTTTTTATCCTTTTCACTAGATGCGTTCCCTGCTGGAACAAAATAAATTACCCTTAGCTATCCAAATGAAAATTAAGAAGCATCAGTAAGACTTGACTAACATCTTAACACATTCCAAATCTCTTCCAAACCCATATTATCATTCTGAACAGGACAGTATAATCAACCTCCTCCTACCTTCTTTTCACTGTTCTAAGTAGCCTTTTCCTTTACTTATAACTGTGGTGTTGCACACTTGCAACCTACCAGAAGAATCTTAAAAGAGGAAAACTATTTTTGCTCTTTTCCCCATACTTATCAGGCACAAAAACAGCACCAAAAAAAAAAAAAATCCTGCAAGGTCACCTTATTCATGTGCCCTCAGACTGGTCTGAATAGTCTGATTCTCTGTTACCCAAAGCTTCATTTTCTGAGAATGGCACTGATTTCAGTGAGCTTATTCCCTCAAGGTTAAGGACAAGCCAGTGAGTTTTTTTGAATGACAGCTCCACATAGCCATACCTTCATCCTGAAAAATCAGTCAAAGATAGTTGAAATTGTTCCAGTCTAAAAAGATTAGGCTTCTTCAATTCTGAAAAGAAACAGCTAAGGGAAGTATAAAAAAATCCATAAAATCAGGAGTGGTGTGGAGACAGGAAACAGGTACGAGCTACACATGCACTGTCTCCAAATCAGAACTAAGGGCTATCAGACAAGACCTTAAAAACAGCTTCAAAACAATCTAAAGGGGTGGTTCTACACAAATGTGTATTGCAGCCAAGGAGTTCATTGTTCTGAATGTTGTGGATGATAGAAGTTGACACAGGCTAAAAATTGGAACATTTCTCTAAAGAATAAAGTACAAAGACAGACACTGCCTTTCCTGTACAAAAGCCCTGCACCACAAACTGCTGGAAGCAAGACTGTTTAGAAAACTACCAAGATACTCGTCTGTATGCTGCTGTGAATGAGACACTGGGCTAGATCCAGCGTGTTTATTCTTACATCCTTATAAGATTTTTTTTGAATGAGACAAAAGATTGCTGGGAGGAAAAACAAGGTTGAGAAATAATGTTACTGAATGTTTTCAGTATTCTGGTAAAAACAGAAGAGAAAGAAGTATTACTTTTCCAGAAATTTCAATGCAAAACAGCGCTTACAATGTTTTTTCCAAAATGCAATCATACTTCTTGCTCCAGTAGTAACCTTGGTGTCATCCCACATGCTCCTAATTACAGTTTAGAGTGAAGCTTGCTTTGAAGTGTTACTGTGCCAAACAAAATGCACTTGCTCTTTATGTGTGCTCTCACACAAATCTGCTGGCTTGAGCAACAGAACACATTTCTGCTCCTCCTAATTCCCACTTGCCCTAAAATTGAAGAGCTTTGCCCTCTTCTGTGTGTCACCAAGAACACTGATCTCAAAGACTCAGTCAAGTACCCGGGAAAAGCCTTCCTGGAGGTGTCAGATGTTACACAAGGAGTTTACATTCAGCTTGCAGGAATTTCATTGATACAAGTAAGCCACAAGGAGGAGACCCAGGACAGCTCCCAGATCCCTGATATCTTTGGGATAACAAGCTAACACAAAACCTGTAAGGAAACAAATTTCTAGTTATAAGATCAGGCATCACTAAGAAGTTTTTTGTGTATGGAAAGTTCTTATTTAAAAGCACATTCAGATTTGCAATGGCATGTACAAACCTTATAAAGACTAAAGTGGGCCTGATGCTGATCTTCTAGAAGAACAGGTCTCTGTGGGATGAGCAGGAACTCCATCCCTCACCACTCACCACTGGGTCTCTCACACACGAAGAGTGAGCTTTTCATGAGGCATTAAAAACAAAGGGAAATAAAACACTTCTACCATTTCACAACAAAACTTAGGACAAAAACCTCACCATTTCATATCGAGGAAAGGTTCAGTTACATTTGGAGATGCCTCTTGGCAACAAATTAAAATTCTGGCCTACTATTTCTCCAAGGTGTGGGAAGAAGGAAAAAGTTAAATATTCCATGAGACTTCAAATTATAATTTTCTATATCTACTATGAGATTTAGAAGACGTAACCCAAATCTAAGGTGTCCAAATAATACCAAATAATAGTTCATTTCTAACCACATGTCTGCAACATAAATGACTCTCACAACCCTATAAAAACCCTCAACTCTTCCTCTTCTGATTTTCAAATTTATTCATAGGAAAACACTTCAGTCATCACTGAGCTGTGATTGCCTCTTGGGTGGCAGGCAGCACTTAAACTGCTCAGTGCTTGAGGATGCAACCAGATGAGACAGAACCAAGAGAATTATACCTGGGCAAAACAGCCCAAATCCCCAGGAGCACTTTGGCTCTAACTCTCCCTGACACCCACGGCAGCGAGGCCCTAAATAACTGCAGGGAGCTGTGACAGTGCAGGCACTCCCAGCAGAGTTTGGTCAGCGTGCAGCAGTAAATGCCCTGTCCTCTCCAGGAGTGATGATGGGTAATGGGAAGTTGAGACACATTCTGTTTTACTCCTCCTGCCAGCAGCAGCCTCCAGACAGAGCTGTTGAGACAATGGTGACAGTCACCAGCTTCAAGGCTGCTCTGCTGGCTGGGTGACAGTGCAGAAGGCCACCCCAGTGTCCACAGCACGTCTAAGCATTAGCATTCACATGTCTGTGTCAGCACACTCCAGCTCTGAGTAACTCACAGCAAGCTGCCAGCTCAGCTTCTGCAAGCCTGAAGAATTCGACGAACAGAACAAAGTGTATAGACAGACATTATGGGGAGTGAATTATCAGGATTACTATGGTAACAACAGGGAGTGAATGATGACTTCAAGGTCATGACAACATATGCCTCTTGTAGGAACAGCTAATTGTCTGACTCTGCTCACTGACACTCACTGACACCACAACATATTTTTCACTAAATACCTTTGTGTTTGAATTTTGCTGCCTCCAGCTACTATTAAAATATTTTGCATTCATTCTTTGAATAAATCCCCACTAATGTTTCCAGTTAAAGTTCCCAAACATATATTCAATTTATATTTAATGAGACAGTGTGAGTTAAGTAAACGAGTGCTCATTAATTAAAGCATATGTATAGTGGGCTGAGAGGATTAATTAGTTAATGTTTGCAGAGAGCTCAAAAAAACGTAAAAAACTCTCTAAACATGAACTGTGCTTTGGAAGAAAGAATGAGAGTGAGATGAAGAGATAGAGAACATTATATCAAACATTTAATGAACATCTCTTAAAATTATGCATGGTTTGTCATCAGTGTTATCTGCAATGAGAAACGAGCCACACATTAGTTAAAATCTGATTTATCAGTTGTTACTTTTCTTTTAAAAGTAAAATGGGCCAAATTCTCCAGATCTGTCTCCACTGGGACAGGGCCATGTAACATGACTAGCCAAAGTTATCCAGAGTAA
The DNA here is from genome assembly GCA_013397295.1 of Polioptila caerulea. Lineage (NCBI taxonomy): Eukaryota > Metazoa > Chordata > Aves > Passeriformes > Certhiidae > Polioptila > Polioptila caerulea. The sequence goes on from VYXF01001512.1 coordinate 508,264, forward strand.
CTGGATAAGCACCAAGAGGGGACAGCATGGCCCAAGGGCAGGAACAGCATTTGAAGAGTTCCCAGTGCTGGCTTGCTGAGTCTCAGTGGTCTCCAGTTAAATGAAGAGCACAAATTTTTCTGATGCTCCCACTCATTTCCATGGCACCCAGCAGATCCCTGAGCTGAGCACTGGGGCTGCCAGCTCCTCTCTGGCTTCAGGGTAACCCCTATACACATCTTCCCTCTCCTCCTTCCTTCTCTCAATGATTTTGGCTTCAGGGCACTACCTGTATACTTGGAGACCCACCTGGCAGCATAAATGAAGAAAAAGAGCACTTAGAGCTTTCTAGCACAGTCTGCCACTGGCAGGGAGAAGGCAGCTGGGTCAGAGTTACCTCCACTGCTCCCTGGACTGTGCTGGGACAGCTCAGGTCCCATGGCCCCAAACTCATCCAAACCCACACAGTCCCAGGGCTGAGAGTCTGCTCTGCAGGCATCATGTCCAGGAGTGATGGACTCTTGAGCAAGAGCCAGCCAAAGCTGATTTCACTAGCCCAACCCAACACTCAAGGGATGAGCAGGGAGTATTTGTGGGCAGACAGTCAGAAAAATTGTGTTTCTTTGACTTTTGCCAAGGTAGTTCATTTTATACAAAGCTGGAGAGAAGGGGCAGAACAAAGTAAGTCACCCAGGGAAGACTTCTTCAGACAGTGTAATTGATGCAGGGCAGTGTAATTGATGTAGGTTGTGTATTAGAAGAGCTTTCCAGGACAACACACTGGTAAACCTTATGCTCCTGCTAAACAGCCCTAGAAATTAATTTGGCTGTCTGCAAACATAGAATAAAACAGTCTGCCTGACCTCAAGGTGAGTCTTTCAACCAAAACAGGGCAAGGAATGTGCTTTCCTTTTGGCCTCCTGAAAACTTAATAAAATATGATGAAGCAAGACAGCCTACCTGTGGAGGCTGCTCAGCACCTGGGCTGTGCTGTGTCCTCAGCAGACCCGAGGACTGAATGCACAAGAGCCCAAATTCCTTCCTACCTTCACATGAGACATTGACTGGGAGGGAAAACCAGCACAGTGGCCCTGAGGGATCCTGCCATGGTGGGTGCTGCTGGGGCTTAAGTGGCCCTCTGGTACCATGTGCCCCATGCAGGTGAGCTCCATAACCAGCACCCAATGTCCTAAACCAATCATGTACCTATTCACCCCTGAAGTCAGGGGAAACCTCACAGCTCTAATGCCCACAAGATGGAATAGTCTATTTAAACAGTTGCTGGGCTGCTGTGATCTATCTCAAAAGCCCAGATCCAAAGCAACATATCCCTGGAAAGATCTGGTTAGTTATGAACTCCAACAAATGGCAGCCTCAATTCCGTAGGTGCCTCCTGCCTGCTGCAGAGAAAGGCAGCTCGTTGCAGTCTTAGGGAGAGATTGAGGCTGCTGTCCCAGGCACAGCTCTACACAGGTTAGGAAAAGCTTCTGCAGCTTGTCTGGAAGGAGTTCTGCAGCAGCACCATGGAAGGGGAAAGCCCTTGGGTGTCAGAGACAGCAGGAAGCTCAACAGCTAGATGCAAGGATGCCTGGAGAACAAAGCAGCACAGGACAGCTTCATTTCCAGAATTGTCTGCCACTGGGTTTCATTATCCCCCCAAAAGGGCTAATGACTTGCTTGCATGATGTTTCTGCTGCCCCACCAGCCACCCTGCTAACTTGAGGGGCTCTCTGGGCAGCATTGCCCAAGAAACAAATCCATGTAAGCACATGCCTCCAAGCAGCTGCTGCCAGCATGCCTGGTGTGCTGCTCAGAAGAGAACCATGTCTCCTTTCAGAATAATCCTCATTTGTTCAGTAGACTTAGGAGGGTCTCTTTGGTAGGGAATGCTGGATGATTTATTCAGCAGTGCCTTTCTCCTGGAAGGACATAAGCCATTCTCTTAGGAGACCTACAAAAATCACATTAACACTAATGTGTTCTTTGATGATTAGAGAGTTTCCCTGGCAACACTCCATCAGTGAAGGCTGGAAAAATATATTGTCATAATTGGAGATAGACTTTTCCCCCTTTTGCATTACAAAGTAATCTAGCTGAAGGACTCCAGCTGGATTCTTCCATGTATGGTGCCTATTTTCAATTAAAACTCTCTCCTCTGGGATTATGGAAGAAGCAAGTTTTCAGGAATTCCCCCACACTGTCAGTTGTGTGCTCATGTGGTTTTGTTTAACACAAAGCAAGAACTGGATCTCCCATCTGTTGCTCCATGGCTCATGCAACATTTAGCTGAGTGTTTTGTATTAATGATGGTTACCATTAATAAAACAGTTTGTAGATTAGGAATTTATATCATCTTTATAATTAACAGGCACCTCTTGCTAAAACTCCTCTATGGTACTTTCTGTCCTAAATTCTCAAAGCACTTTCTCTTCCTATCTTGATCCCACTGGCAGGCCATAATCTACCATGGGGCACTGGCTCAGCTTCTAATTGGGAAAAAATGGAGACATGGCTGGGCACCAGCTGGTGCAGGAAATCACAGCCATCAGACTTAATGAGAGAGACTACAGCAGCTATTAGAGAAGCTGTTGCACCAAACATCAGTAGAATTTCTTTATTCTTCAGTAGATAAGTGCATTCAAAACCTCAAACATTTTCTGGAAGCATTGATTAAGTTTGCAAGCACCAGCACCCACTCGGACAAACCAACCTGACCATAATTGTCTGTGTAACTAAATCCTGACAAACACTTCCCTGGGAGAAGATAAGAGGATTTAGGAACTGATACCTGCCAAGGCCTGTTCCATATTCCCAGTCTGGCTACTGAAAAAATTCAAGCAACTTTAAGCCTCAAAGAAAACTTGAGGCAATCACTGGTGAAAAGACAGAGCCTTGATCTCTTCCCCAGAAGTTGGACTTTAGGTCTAATAATGGGTCCTGTAGAAACAGGAAGCATAAATTATTTCTGTTAAAAGTACAGAATTAAAGTTATGTTAATAGAAGTCATTTAGCCATCTGAGCAGTCTCCTAGAAATTGCATAAATTACTGACTGAACAAGGAGTTTCATCCAGAACATGATTTCATGGACAGACCCTGACTGATTTCCAGGCAAGCAGTAAGGACTCTGGAGGGAGCTGCTCTATCCTCAGATGAATGGAACTAATAAGACACAGAAAGCTGTTTAATAAACAAAGTCTCCCTTTTTCTCATGTGAACTGTACAGGAACAGAGTCTGTGAACAGAGATGCCTTTGCAATTTCTCTGTATTTCCCAGACCATTTTCTCATCAAGCCTTTGACACTCACTTTAAGCCCATCACTTCTAAGCCCCAACTGCTTTGATCTGCAGCACAGAGCCCATGGCACTGCTGACACCTCCTTAGAGGGTTTGTCACCTCTATAAATCCATATGCTCCACTCAAGGCAGTTTTTTTTGACTGGTCTCTCTCTGCCTCCGGGGACAGAATGGCAGAGTTTTGGTTTAAATCTGTTATTCCCCTCTAAGACTCAGACATTTGTAGCTCATAAATTGCAGGCAAGCAGATAGATTGAGATGTTTCAAGTTTATCTTCCCACATAAGTAACAGCAAATTGTAGTGTGAGCCCTGTGTGCAATTTTGCTCCAAGTGCCCTGAGGCTGGGAAGTGGCTCAGGGAAGATGTTTTACTGGAGATGAGCACTTTCTCAGTCACCATCCTTCCAACACAAAGCTCTCCTCCCTCTGAAGTGGCTCTGGGAAAAGTGATGGATGCACTGCAGGCAGAAGCTTTATAAATGGCCCAAACTGAAAACCTGTACAGTGAACTAAAACTGCTTGTTTGAGAAAAACATCTCAGAACTTCTTACTGAGTTGGGAGAAAGGTCATTGGACTTCTTTTAATTGTGCCTAAAAAGGTTCTGTACATTCCTAGGGAACAGCAACAGTTCTGCTGAATCACTACAAGGAAAAGCCTGTATCTAGGCAGATCTAGCTTTGCAGATAAGAAGCTTCAAATTCCTTAGGACTAGAAGGATTTGAAAGAAGAGCCAGTTGTGTACACATTTAACACAGGAGAGCTGCATCCTCCAGCTACTATCACAGTGAAGTTTATCACCATGGGCAGAAATGACTATGGGAAACTTCTTTTCCTGAGGCATTTCCATGTGGAACCGCAGCTGTGATCACATTCAGTTTATCTATAAAGTGCCCAAAGCAATCCCAGGCCCATCCATGTCTCCACAGCCAAAGGCACGGAGATATCACAGTCTGGCTTCAGCAAAGGCTAATCTAGGTTTTAATAAGGCATGAACAGAAGACTTGTGGCAAATGTTATTTTTAGGACCATGATGGTGTCAGACTGGAAGGAGCATTTCTGTCCCACCTGAATTCTCAGTCTGTGCCAGTGTCACAGGGTGATCAGTCCCAGAGGACAGACTGGCACACCTGCAAAGCCACAGGAACATCCCAGGTGTCCTTATGATCCCCTCCCACACGGAGCTGGGTTTCCTGTTTATGGCAGCACACAGCAATTCCCCCATGTCAGACCCCACCAGGCAATGGTGAAGATTTTGGCCTCATATTTGCTAAGCCTCATCTTCTGTAGGGAGGCACTGCAACAGTCTGGCATCTTGGCCCCCTTGTGCCACTGCATTTCTGAGGGGAAGCAGACAGGGATGGGGCTGGCCAAGACTCCCTGTCCCAAATTTCTGTGGCATTTCCAGACCTACAGCACTGATGGATGCAGAGCCTCACTTCTCCCGGTGGAAATAACCAAATCTTCCTGTTATTCCAATTGTCTTGAAAATCTGGAGCTCATTAACAGGAACAAGCAAGGAAGGGGAATGGCACCGTGCTCTATCAAAGGTTCATCTCTGAGGAGCAAACCCATCACTGCTGCTGCTTCCGTCCAGCTCCAGCATGACCTCTATTTATTTACCCACGGCTCTCCACAACCCACAGAGACACCAAGTGGCCAAAGAATCCAGTTGCACACACTGAGCAGACTGCAGACCTGCTGAGGAAGGTTTGGGAGGAAAGAGGAACATCTGAGCTTAAGCAAAGTTGGGCCAGTCACAACTCAGCAAGGACTATTTTCTCCATGTTTTTACTCCATGTTATTTCATTTTATTCTTCCTTTCTCTCTTTTGATTATAAGCCTGTAAAAACAAGCAAAAAAAAAAAAAAAAAAAAACCCTCAAAAAAAATAAACCAAACAAAAAACCAGAAAAGAAAATAGGGGATCCCTGAAGACTGAATGTACACACCCATGAGTTCACACAGATGCTGCCCCTGCAGGGTGTGTGACAAAGCCCCTCAACACAAGAATCTGCTGAAGGAGACCCTGGAGCTGGGGCCTGCGCTCAGGCAGGAGGCAGCACAGCAAACAGGTTGTGCAAATTTATTTCCTGGAGTCTGCTCTCCCTCTCCTTCTCCCTTTATAAAGTAAATTTGCTATTATTTTTATTAGTTTGCGTTTGGTTGTTTTGGTTTTTTTTCCCCTGAATCCCTGCTGTGATGTTATCAGCAACACAAAGCAGAACAGAATAGAGAGGAGATATCTTTCTCCCGGAGAGCTGGGAAAAACCCATTTCAATGCTAATCCTAGACCAAAGCTCACATCACTTGCTCCTTTCTACACCTTCCCCTCTGACAGTGACAGACTGTGGCTGGGGACCTTGGCAGCAAGTCCAGGAGCCCCAGAGGTGCTGGCAGGTACCACCCCAAGCTGGTGATGCTGTCAGGATCCTGCCAGTACCTTCTGGGAGCCAACTTACTAAATCTTGTATGAAATCAGTTGATTTAGAGGGGAAGAAGCTAAGAGGGTGAGGAATTATGGGACAAGTGTTGTGTGCAGAGGTGAAGGACAGTCACAGCTTTGGCAGGTCAGCCTTACAGGTTTCCTGTGCTTCAACTCTTAAACACCACAACAGGGTCTCTGCTTTCTGCAGTGCTATTTCAGAAGGGCCTTTTGCTTTCCCTCTCCCAGGCAACTCCCATCATAGTCTGCAAAAGAGCTGAGACCACGCTCATGCCTCCAGGTCTTCAGCTTCCCCAGGAACCATCTCAATTAGATGCACAATCAGTCCCTCCTGCTTGGAACAAGTAACTCTTCAAGTTTTCAATTTCCTAGAAGGAACAAGAAGGAAGAGTCCTGGGACAGAGACCACAGACACTTGAGTAGAGAGGCCAGGCTGAAGGCACGAGAAATCTGTCCCCAGCCACAGAGCAGAGAAGAAACAGTGCACAAGGATCCACCAAGGACATGGCTAGGTCAGCTCTCAGTCTCCCTGCTGCTGTAAGCTTGCCAGTGTAATAGGAAAGTATGTGTGATGGGATTGTTACAGAAAACCTGAATTTGACCTGCCAAGAGACCAGTGTTTCACACCAAGGTTCAGGCACACATTTGAACCAGCAGCCCTTGCAGTCCTGCAACATTAAATCATGACAAATTTCCCCCTAAGACACACCTTCACCTCTCCTTCTCCCACTGTTGCCTGCCAACTCAAATTCTCCTGCCTGGCTCTGGGAAGAATCAAATATACATTGCTTCCTGAGCAGTAGAACATACCAAACCTATTTTCCTTCCCAAGCACCGGAGTAGATTCTCTTGTTGAGCACCCACAGCAATGCCTAAGATGCCTCTGCTCATTTTCACTGAAGCTCACTTACTGTAAGTTCAAAGGGTGGAGGAGCTGACAAAATTTCAGCTCAAACCACAGGAAGATAGGCAAGGAAAAAGGTATATCCCAAAAGTACTTCCAGAGAGGAGAGTTTCTCCAGCTCAAACCAACACCTCCAGAGTAGCTAGACAATAAACTGTGTTTGGCAGAGCAAAGATTGTTTTACTGCACTTTAAATGTCCTCTCTGGGGAGACCGGAGCTCTCCAGGGCTCCCAGCAGTGCCTTCCATACACATTTGAAAATAACATCCAGATAAACTCTTTCCAGCTGGATTTGTCTTTCCAATTCAGGTTTAAAAGCCGTGCAGTCTGTCAGAACTGACATTGCTGAAGTCAGAGCTGCACGAGGAAATTCCACTTTTAAAATACAAAGTTTGTTTGCCATTACCCTCAGTTCAGCACAGGTTCCAGGAGTGCAGCCAGGATAAGCACCACCCATGGGTGTTCCCTCTTCTGGCAGTGGCATCTCTGAAACTGCCTCCTGTTATCTGTGAGTCAGGACAGAACTGCATAGAGCTGCTCCAGCTCTGTGGATATCAAACAGACAGCTTTATTAAACCCAAATGACAATTGTCCTCTCTGTGTTTCAGATTGGTCTAAAACTGTGCTACAGGGGACAATTAATCTTCAAAATCAATTTTTTGTCAGGAGGCTAAATTTCAATTGTCTCAGGAATGGTGGTGCTGGGCTGGTAATAACTGTCTGATGAGGCAGCCTCTGAATTCACTGCCCAAGAGAATACTTTTTATTAATAACTTTTGTCACAAACCACAGGTCCTTTTTTTGACTTTGAGAAAACAAGTTGCTTTATTTACTGTGTTAAAAACCTCACGATGTCAGGAGTCAGAAGACTTGCTTTGGGTTTTCATTGCATTGTGAGACAGGGAGTATTTTAAGATATTCCCTTTTCCCCAGGAAGGCAAAGCAAACCCCCCAGTTTCTTCTAGAAGAAACCCAATAAAAATGTTCTTTTTCCTTCCTTTGCATTTGTGGCTTTTCCCCCCATGACCCACTCCATCCACAGTAATCCTGATTTCCCTTCATCTCCCCCCCCATTATTTTGCACACACTTGTTTGCTGTCTGGCTGCTGCATTTGGCCCCCAGGCTCACTGCTTGCCATCATCCAGAGGGACACAGCTCCCAGAAGATCCTTGGAATCCTCATAAGCATCAACTCCACCCATGAGCTGAAGGGGAGGCTGCCCCAGGACCACACACCCAGTGAGTGCTGAGCTTGGCTCCCTACAGCATGGATATTTCAGGACTGAACCCAGTGACACTGCCAGTGCCTGAATCACTGCAGAAGCAGGACTGATCCTGGGCCCCCCTCTTTCCAAGGGACACTGGGGCTCCCCCTTGCAACACTTCCCTTGCTCTGGGAGCTCAGTTCATCCAAAAGCAGCACATGCTGAGCAGCAGGCCTGCAGAGCAGAGAGCTATCAGAGCAAACCTGTGTAGCCAGCACACTCTCCTGGCTCAGTGGAGACATGGCTGTGCATCTCAGCGAGCAGACAGAATAAACCCTGGCTTTTCAGCTTGCCAGCCACCTACATTTTGGATGCAGAACAGTGCTATGCTAATGCAGAGGGTGCTGCCTGGAGCGTGTCTAGATCTCCTCGAGCCATGGGATCTGATGTCAGCCTGAGCCAGGCACATCCCACACTCATTTCCTGGTGAATAGTCTAAAGTGTCAATACACTGAACTTCTAAGTCATGCTTCTGAAATCCCAGATTTTCCCTGGAGAGGTCTGGTGTTGGCAATGTGCTACATATACCTTGCTTGGCACCAGGCACCTCTCACTGGTACCTTCAACCTTGCCAACACTGCACTTCCACTGAACTGGAAGATGGCCCCAGATCTCCCATTTTCTGCTACAACTGTCCTTCCTGTAGAGGAATCCCCAGTGTTTCAGGAAATTGGGCTCTTCAGGAGCTACTTTTTACTAGCAGAGGGATACTAATGAATTGAATTGCTTTTCAGTTCCTGCATGTTCTTTATTTCCAGCTAAAGCTCATTTGATTTGAAAGATAATCCAATAAGCATCAATTAATAAAATTAACTTTACAAGGATTGGATTTCCCTAGTGCATGAGACAGATTAAGGGACAGGCCAAAAGGGAAACAGAGCTGAAACTTCTGCTGTAAAAAGGCATTTTTGTTAAATTCTGGACTTTCTCCTTTGTGCAAGTGGAGGTTCATAGGACTCCTGCCCTGCAGAAGGCCAGGCCACCACTGTCTGTGGGCAAACACATTCCTCCCAGGTATTGAAACAGGCACTGCACAGGTCCTGAAAAACTAGGCTTGTCCAGGCTGGTCCTGCAGGCCCTCAGGAGCAGGAATGATGCTGCAGAAGTGTTACAAGCAAGGCAGACCTGCCAGGTCCCTGCTCACTGTCCAAGCTCTGCTGTCCCCAGATTCCCTCTGAGCCCACACAGGCTGGAGCCTCTCCACCATGGAAGCACACAATGATTATCCTGACAAATAAACAAATGGAAGGAAGACTCAGGAGGAGAAAGGAATATGCAATATGTTTGGAAGTGAGTTCAGCAGTGTCTGAAAGACCTGTAATAGTGTTCCCTTGCATCCTGTAACATTCTTATCGCTGCCTGAATTACCACAGCTGGAAGAACTTATTTTCTGTCACTGAAGACCAAATTGAGCTTTCTATAAGCCCTGAAAACAAAGGTTTGGTAAAAGCTCTCTGCTGTCCAAATATGCTTTCGAATGATTAGCACCAGATTAAGCTCTTTCACTTTTAACCACAGAAACATTTTCTTACCACAGCCAGTGTACTTTTGAGACAGGTACCTCTCTCTACATGGCTAAAGGCAAAACACATCACAAGGACTCTCCTGAGCTGCTGCAGTATTTTCAGAACAGGTTGGCTTCCAAGCACAGAAATGGGAGTAATCCCTTTAGTGACCCCAAATACATTCTCAAGCACAAAACATGCTTTGACACTTCAATTCATATAGCATGAAAACACCATGTATGTCAAGAAAAAAAAGGAGCAATATGCTTGGTTACAAGGAAATGCCATTAACCAGCAGTCTGGGGTTGCTGCAAGACTGAGTTCAGCCCATGAAAAATTAAAGGCAACAGAGACCTCTAATGCATCACGTATCAGGAGAACCATTAAGTAATCAGTCAGCATCCAGTTTTATAGGCATTTTGGGCATAATTCAATCTCCATTCATTTTAGATCATTTCCTTAATGAAGTAATGCACTGAACATAAATATTTCAGTGCAACTCTCCAATGATCTTTAAGTAGTAAGCAGCTTTCAGTAACACAGAACCCAATTAAGCTGTACAGGATAAAAACTGAACTAAAGCAGGACTAGATGCCAGAATAGTGATGTGCCTAAGTCCACAAGTTTCTGGCATATAGATACAGCTGTGCTCCTGAAGAGCCATTAAAGACAGCAAACAAAATCAGAAGAAAAATCTGGGGTTATAAAGATGCTATTCTATATCTAGACTGCCTCTCCTTACATGTGCACCTCAAGCAATTTGGGGTAAGGATTGCTCTTCTGTTTCAGGTTTGTACAGCACCAACACAGTAGGATGGGTATTTTGAGGGGAATTTCGCAGTGTTCTGCATAGCAGTGATGCTTTTCCTGCCTTCATACTCAGCAAAAAGGGAATTGGTTAGCAAGAGAAAGGTTTCCTTCAGTGCTTTTTCCTGTCTTTCATAGCACTAACTGGTAGTTTTGGAACATCTCTCTTCCACAGGTTATAGTAGCTCAGTAAGACGTTTAAAATACTTACTAGGAGGTTACTAGAGCGTCCATACCCCATCCAGACCCTCCTGCACTGCAGAAGTGACCCACTCCTGTTCCCTTTGGAGGGGAGGCTGCCAGACCAAGCTTCCAGACAGGTTTCTTGACACATGGGTAACCAGTGCAGCCTTACAGAGGTGCCACACATCCAAAAGTCACTGTGAGCTTCAAAGCAGCAGCCACAGGTTTCTCTGGGATTCACACCACAGTTCTTCACAACAGAAAGCACCGCAAGCCCAAGAAAACCATTTACTGCCTTTGAACCTCAGGCTGATGTATTTCACACCAAAAGTTACAACAAACATTGGGGAGGTAAGCTAGGGAATTAATTTTAGCATGTAAGAGCCAATTTGTAATCCTCTGAAGAGTAAACCAAAACACTTCACAACAAAAGGAGAGAAAAGTTTAAATCCATCAGAAGGATGGGAAAGAGTCTTTCCAAGTGTGAAAAAGCCTATTCCCAGGGGAGCAAGCTGGGAAGGGCTGGTGATAAAAGGGAGGAGTCACTTCAGGGCATTAACAGCTTATAGGGGAAGGTGGTGGAGACTCTGGCTCCCAGCTGGAGCTGGATGTGAGTGGTTGTGTTATTTGTCAAGTGGAACCCCCTATTCTTTGGGGAGTTTTGTCTTCATGTAATCCTTTAAAACTTGTCAATTTTATTTTTTTTTATAGTGTCCTAGTGGCTGATGTGTTGTATGGGTAGTGAACAGCACTCCTGTGGCTGCCACCCCACGTCTGAAGATCTGAGGTCTTGGCAGCTCTACCCACAGTGAGCTTGCCCTGGGCCTGAGGCACGGGCCCAGGGAAAAGTACTGCCCCCATCTTCCCTGGATTATGCTGTGTACTGGCAAAGGGGCTTCTATTACTTCAATTCTGCTATTTTTTAAAAGTTTTTGGGTGTTTGGCCTTGCCATATATTCAACATTATTAAAATCCACATTTTGCTGCACAGTTTCTATACTGAAATAAACAGAAGTTGTGCAATACTGTAAATAAGGAAATTGCCTAAATACTACTCTGCAAGCTCTCAATAGTTTAGGCACCAATGGCTACTACCACCTATGCTGCCAAATAATTAATATAAAAAAAATATAAAGGAATACAGGACTCCAAAGACTGCTGGTCAGCCTCGAGGAGGATTCCTCTCTGCTGTCAGTTCCCAGCTGCAGTGTGTTGAAAGGAGCAAGGCAGAGTGACAGCTCTCAAACTGAGCTCTGTCTGTGACCAGCCTGACACCACTCTGCAGTAACTGCCCCCATCCAGCTCTTAAAGGGATGCTCAGCCCAGCAGTGTTCGACTTCTGGAGGGTTTCAAATGCCTTCTTCCAACACAGCCCCCTTGCACTTCTTTGTACCCTGAGGACTCTGCAGGGTGCAAGCACCATCGGCCCATCTATCCTGGGTTTATTCCTCTCTCTGCACACCCCAAAGGTGTGGGCTGCATTCCCCAGTGCTCCTCCGGTCCAAGCAGGAGGCACATCTGTGAGATGGGAGCCTGTGCCTCCTCCACCGTGTGCTGGGGGCTGTCAGCACCTGAAATTGCAGCCCCTGGGTGCAGGGGCACGTCCCTGGGTGCAGGTGTGTGTCCCTGGGTGCAGGTGTGTGTCCCTGGGTGCAGGTGTGTGTCTCT
>VYXF01001512.1:520488-567403 GCA_013397295.1 Polioptila caerulea
CCGTGTGCTGGGGGCTGTCAGCACCTGAAATTGCAGCCCCTGGGTGCAGGGGCACGTCCCTGGGTGCAGGTGTGTGTCTCTAGCCCCACACACGGGTGTGTCCCTGGGTGCACACACAGGAGTGTCCCTCGGGGCAGGGGCAGTGCTGGCGCCTGTTCAGCCTTTCCTTTCTGGCCACTAGAGAGAGCCCTGGGATAGAACGGAATGCTGCTGGAGCATCCCGGGCCCGAGCACAAGGGCAAAAATAATCACTTAAAAGAAGAATAAAGCATTTTTCCACCCTCCTGACTCCTTTTTTTTTTTTTTTTTTCTCTTCCAAAAATTGTTAGATTTTTATCTTTATTAATCCAAGTTAATTTTCAAGCCTTTGTTTTTAATTAGCTCCTCAATTCTCAAGGGAGACCTGGATCAGTAGGTAAACTGCCATGGTTTTCTCCCATCCCTTGTTAAGGATATTTGGGAGAAAAAACAATTCTCACCAGGAAGGACTAGACTGCACACTATGGCTGGCACTAAAACTGAGCAAAGTTCACTCATGTGAGAAATGCAAAGGTGGCTGTTAATACACCCAGGACGTGTGGGGTAGAGGTACCAAAGCATTTCCATGAGAGTTTGGGAGCGCAGAGGTATCAGTGTGAGCTCTGGTGGAGTTTTACCTGAAGGCAAAAGCACTTTGGTGCCATACAATATTTTAATGTTTGCCTTGCTACCAGGCTGGGTTGGAATGCTGCAGCCCTGAGCTCTGCTCACACAGCTCCCACTTTGGGAGTGACTCAAAGCCTGCACAGAGCAATGCCCTGCACACCTCGAGGTGATCATCACTGGCTTCAGTCTAGGCTGTGTGGTACCAAGGAATACAATTTAACAAATAAGGCCTCCAGCTTCTTGCCTGGGTTTGTACCACTTTTAGAAATATTCCAGTAACCCACTAAAAGGGACACTATATGTACTTAATTTTTTTGTTTTATTACTGCAAGAACTGCCAATATTCTGTTTTAGTAGCTCATTTTGAGTGTTTTCTGTTCAAAATGCAGGTGGGCTGGACTGGGTCACGGTGTCTGGCCACCCATATGGTGACATTTTCCCTTGGCCCTGGGGACTTTCTCTCCTTCTCTCCCAGGGAACACAAACTCTGTTTGCACAGCCAAAGTTCATGAAATTAGGAGAATATTTAGAGAAACGAAAGTCTTCAGCTGAGCACAAAGTGACTTCTAAATTACAGCTGGTGCTGGCGTCCTGTCAAGCAGGGCGTCCTGATTTCAACTAGACACCTTCCCAAAACCAGCTACCACTGTGTCCCACAGAAAAGAAAACCACACCTTTTTGGCTTACCTGCTTCCACCAGGAGCCACCGCTCTCAGCCTGGACCCACAAGGGCTCTGGTATTTCCACAGCTAAAAGCAGAAAACAGAGAACAGCAGGGCCAGGAGGGGTCAGCTTTGGCTGGCTGTTTCAGCATCCTTGTGGATGAGACAAGCTGGCATGAACATGCACCTTTGCACAGCTGGTTTAACTCCTGACATCAGGAGAGCTGGCTTGGCTTCCAGGCAGAGCAAATACCAGGAGAACCAGGTTTTCTGCTGTTGTTAGACCATTCCAGTTTTCTTTAGCAAACAGAGACCTGCCCACCCTAGAGGCTTGCGCCGGTGCTCCTGTTATCCCCTGGGGATGTTAACGGGACACAGCTGCTGTCAGATCTGCAGTCACGGCTGTACTGGAGCAGCTGTGGGTGCTCTCTGCCTCGGGTGTAGCAGCAATGCATCCCTCTCCTCCTGTGGGATGTTCTGCACCGACTCTTCCAAGCTCCCTGTGGCAACAGTGACAATCCTGTCTGTGCACAAGACTCACTGCCTAAGGCTGGGGACTTTTCCAGCAGGACAGTGTCTAGTTTTGCTAGCAGCCTGGAAAAGTCACTGTGAAACCCTTGTTCTTGATGCCTCCCTTTGTCTTTGGAGGAGAGGGGCCTGCAAGCAATCCCTTCCTCCAGACCTGCCTGCATGCTTGATGGGAGGGATGTTCCTGGACATTTAACAGGCACCTTCAGGCTGGCCTTCAGTGTTTCATCAGTTGTGAGCAATTAACAATTTAATAAAAATACATAAGTGAGGTGCTTGAGTGGCATTTATGTGTTCCTTGGCAGGCTGAGCAGAACCTTTTGGGATAATGTGCTGTGTGGCAGCAGGTGGCCAATGCCAGTGGTGGGAATAAACCTCGAGTATATGGACATCTCATCCTCTCCCCAAACTCCACCTTCCCTTGGTAAACCTCCATCTGCTGTGCCAGCACCTGTTAAAGCTCCTTTCCAGTTTTGCTGGCACAAAGCTCACAGTCCCCAAGCACCCTCTGGTGCCATGCACATGGAGGCCATGTCAGCACTGTGGACACTGTCTGCAGCTGGGGAGGATGAAGAGGGGAGGAAGGCAGCAGTGTAGAGCACTCTTAGGTCAGAACCTGTCCCAGCTCCAAACTCAGCCTAGGGAAGGGGATGCTGGTGCACTTCTGCTCACATGGGTATAAAAACCCCACCAGTGAGACACACACGTGTCCCTCTGGCTCACAAGTAAACCCTGCATATGTCAACCATGTTTTCAGTAAAATGAGAAACCAGAAAATCTAAAATAGCCAGGAAAAACTTGTCCTGTGACGTGGCATGACGCTGTTTACACATCAATAGAAGTGTTGTGTGGCATGACTTTGAGCCCTCAGCACCAGCCAGGGGCTCGCTGTGCCTGTGTTTGAAGCCACTCTTGAGCTGAGTCACCGAGGTGGAGTTAGGATCTGTTTGGGGGGGAAAGGGCAGGGTGGGAGCTATCACTAAGCAAAAGTAGTGCCAGCAGAGAGGAGACTGTGTGAAAACTGGTGTCAGTACTCAGAGCTGCTGCTCACCAGCAACAACATGAAACAGGAGCAGGCTTTGGCAGAGCTGCTTGGGTGTTTGTCTGGGCCTCTCTCAGGTCAGGGAAGCACAGACATTCAACAAATACCCAGCTGCCAGACTCTAGTTCTGTGCTTGTTTTAAACTTGGTTTCCAGCCTGATCCCAGGTCTCACTTACTAAATCTAATTTTTGCCATTGACTGTGACAGGAATTCTGGCCAGAGTGATTCAGGATCGATTCAAGGAACTGTTGAAGGATCACTGTCTGAAAGAAGAAATCAGGGTCATGGACATGTGTACCTCAGACCTGAAGTAACTGACTGGTGCCAGGAGCTATCACTTGTTTGCTAGCAGGATGGTGCAAAGAATGTAGGGACTAGCTTTGTCAATACTGAAATTGAGAACGAATAGTTTCAGGAATAAACCAGGGTTTCACATGGCAGAGGGGATGTTCTCCACCTCCAGCCATGTTGTAACCCACCTGGTCTCTGGAAAATGAACTCGGAATGGTACATACCTACCATGTGTACTATAATCACTTGTGCCTCAGATACCTCACCTGGTTTAGGTTCTGGGTGCCTGCAGCCATGATTTGCCTTCTGAACAAAAGGAGCATCAGTTCCAGGTAGGGAACCCCTAGGGTGGGAGATGAGGATCTGGACATGCACACAGGCAGGAGAGTGCAGCTGCCATCTGCAACTCCCACCTTGCAGGGCAGCAGGAAGCAGCCAAAGAGGCAGTCAGGCTGCTGGACACCCAGCAATGGTGGCTCAGCAATCTCCACTAGCCCAACTTTTTTCACAAATGGAGGATACATTGGAAACCTTGATCCATCACCAGTGGCACAACAGATCCACCCACCACGGCACACCCACAGCCTGAGAGCTGCATGCAACTTGGAAACACAGAGACCAGTTTTCTGGTACAGAAAAAAGTCCCCAGGGGCTCTTCAGTGTCCTTTTTGCAGTCCCCACACCCAGTTCCGTGTGCACATCACTGCACCAGGTGGAAGATGTTTCTCAGGGCTCCACCTGGCCCTGCTCCCAGCACAGCCTAGTGCTTCAACAAGTGCCAAGGCTGGCATGAAAGGAGCCTTTCAGAGAAAACAGACTGACCCAGTCACTCCAGACAAGAGGCTGCAATAGGCTGTAAGTTGGCAGAGCTCTTGGCACTCCCAAGAGCCCTGTTTTTACAACCAGGCTCTTTGCCCTGCCAGCCGTGTGTGTTTTGCTGACTCCTAAATCCACTCACTGCTAATACCCAAGGGACTCTGAGATGGTGGAAGGTAAGGATAACATCAAGGTACTTGGAAGCACTGGAGTAGTGGTGTGACATAGACCCTAATCTAGCCCAGAAGTGAATGCTGTTGGAGTCAGAGCACTCACTTGTGCAGCACAAGCCCCTGGCCCACGGAGGAAAAGCCTCATGCATACTGTGCTGGTGTGCCAAAGGACTCTCTGCTCCCCTGTACAATGCTTATTCTTGGCAAGCAGAGAGAAACGAGTAAATAAGCATTTAAGGAAGGTTTACAGTCCGGATGCAAGATCCAGAATTTATATTTTGTAACCCCCTCTTTATTTCAGCATGATCAGTCACAAACAGAGTTTGTGACGTGACAATGGGATCAGTCTGCTCATGTTTGATCTGCATGTGGCTGCAGCCTCAGCTGATGCCTTCGAAGACAGCACTCAGTCCCAGGGTATTTGCCATTTTTTCTTCTTGCATTCTGTCCCACCACTGTAGGTATGTGTTGTTTGAGGGAATCTTCAAGCAGGCTTTTTGCAAACCTAAAAGCTATGTTAATGAAATAAGAAAGAGCATCCTGTCCTTGCAAATAACCATACTGCTTTATTTTTCAGTATCACAGTCTCAGGAAATGAAACAGTCCAGATCTTTTCCAAGATATTACATAGCCTTTTTTCCACCTGTCTGTCAACAAAATAATCAAATTAAATACAAATTTGTTTGTTTGCTACATCTATTACAGTGGAAGAACATAATTGTTGGTAGAAGCAGCTAAGTTTCAGGAACAAAGGGTGGAACAAAGTCTTATCTTCCCCTGCTTTTGTGTAACCCACTTATGTCTCCAGAAAAGCACACAGAGGGACAGAAGGAAGTGGTGAATAACAAAATACAGCGGTTTATTGAACAAAATGGGGCAAGGCAATGTTCCCTTTACATTCGATGACAACTCAGGAGTATGAAGCAAAACATGCGACACACACACACACAGACATGATACTTTGGTTAAATGTCATTCAGAAATTCTATGCCAAACCTGGTAAAATTATAGAGTGAACAGTCACAACAGAACCAAGAATAGGCTTGCATAGACAGATTATTGTCAGTGTGCAATTCATATTTAAGGATTAGCTGTTACAATGCAGGATACACTTGCAGCTCTGAGGAATTTAAGCCTTCTGATTAATCCACCTCATTGCATGGCTAATATTTAGATTCAACAGGCTGAAAGTTTACCCTGAAGAGCTAAATGAGACAACTGCAGTTATTTATCTGAGGCAATTAACTATATTGCAGTGCACAGATGCAGCTGGAGACAGACCATGGAGTCTACTTAAGAGTGAACACTGATACAGTGGAACTTGTTTACCACGAAGTAGAAAATACTCATTTCTGTGTGCCACTGTCCTCTCTGGGACTCCCATGAAGAGCCCAAACTGCCCAGCTAAGCCTTGCCCTGTGCTACTGATGGGGAGGAGGTGCCTGATAGTATCTCCAGCCCAGAAGATGAGGCTTGGGCAGCTCCTGAACATGAAACCCATGTCCCACCACCTGTCCTGGGCAGGGCAGTCCAAGTGGCACCTGTGTGCAGCACAGCCAGTACCTCCCCAGCAGGGCTGCACAGCCACAAACGTGCTGGAGTGCAGCAAACTGCGATCTCTGCAGGTTTATGCCTGTCCTCTGCAACAAAAAGAAGACAAGCTGCCCATTGTGTGCTCCATGCAAGGGACTATGTTCCACACCCACCTCCCAAAGCAACTCCAAAACAAAGCCCTGAACACTTTGGGAGAGTGGGGCAAAACCAATTCTCCACTGGCTGGGGACAGATAAAGAGCAAACCTCAGACACCACCACCCTGCTGGGCATTCCTGCTGCAGCACCCACCCTGGCACAGGACAGCACCGAGCTCAGGCACCTGCCAGGCTGTGCTGGGAGTTGTGCTCCAGTTCCTGTTGCAGCCCACACAGCCCTGCAGCATCAGTGCTGCCAGGAGGGACAGCAGGAGCCATGTGCCCAGGGGACAAACACACAGGAGATTGCTCTGTGAAGGAAACAATGAGTTCCATGGACTGGCTGTGCTCATTACAAGAGTGTAAACTAAGTAGGGGAATCCTCACACTGTCTCCAAGTGCTCCCCTTTATGTATATATAAATTAGCAATCCACAGTAAGTTTGCATACAGGATAATATGAATTAAAATAAAAACCTTGATAATAAAAATATATAATATACACATTGATGAACAGCAATAAACTGAATGAAAACACTAGAATGTAACAGTGGCTGTAATTTGGCACAAAATAAACAGACATCTAGCACTGTAAAAATAACAACCCTTTTTTTTTCCATAAGTAGAGAATGTTATCAATCCTGATTCAAATCCTGATAGATGGGAATGCAGAGATATAAAAATACTGTACATACAAGATCCCTTTTATAGAGAGAGAAGCAGACTGCAGCATCTGTAACTTCCATCCTTCTTCCCCAAGAGGAAAAATTCAATGATGAGAATATATCTAGCCCTTAACAGCCGATATTTCCTCACCCCACCAAGTTCAAACCCATGAAAAGATGAAAAGATCCTTAAAAAAAGATGAAATCAACCTGTTGGATCTATCCCTGTGACGACAACTGCTTCTTGCAGCAGGAAGCTGCACAGTCCACATTAAGACAGTGTTTCACAGCAAGGTGACCCAGGTCAGCCTGCTGAAGACATCGAGTATCCCTGTGTGTAAGGCACGATCCCTCCAGGTCACCCGACCTCTCTTCTGCAGACCATTGTGCTTTGGACGGAGGGGAGGAGGTGGTGAGAGCTCTTGCTGCTGAGATGAGCCTACTAGGAAGGTCAGGAAGTGCCAGGATTTCAAGGAGATGAATTTTCCACGTGGTGCTGGATGCCTTGTTAATGCACAGAGTCAGAAAGGAATGCAGGACCCGAACAACCTGGGCAGGGGTCCCAGCAAGGGCTCCAACATGCTACTAAATCCAGAGCAAACCCATATGCAAAGCTACTGAAACTTGGCAAGAGTAGACAAGTAAAAAAATCAAGATACTTAAACGTTTTTCTGTCATAGGAAAGAAATATTGCTCTGAGTGTTTTTTTTTTAAAGATCAGCTTCATTGTGCCTCTTTCCAGGAACCCATGTTAAGGGTGTTGATTTTGCATCTCACCTACACAAGCTGCATCTTCTTGACTCTCAGAAGAACTCTGGCTGCTGAGCCCCACAGAAAGTGGCTCCTTGTTCATCCATGATCTTAACTCTTGTTGACTTCAGTGGGAGCATGGAATCCCTTTTCACTAAATATCTAAGTCCAGTTGCTATCTCTGCCTCAGGAAGTCTCTAACCTGTATGGCTGCATGAGGACCCCAACATGTATAAGATGAACAATTGCTCTGTTCTTATCCCATTTACTACCTGCTTTCCTCAGCTGCCATTCCTAGCATTTCTCTCCCCCTTCCAGCAAAACCTTAGGAACCCCCTTTTCTGAAGGGCTATGGAGCAATAAAAAAGGAGAAATACAAGGGACAGCAAATGAATAAAGGCAAGGAGAAAGAAAAAAGAACTAGGACTAAGTGAGGATACAAAGCAAAACATCCCATAAAGCATTCAGCACCCCTCAAAGGGCATCCAAGGAAGCAGCAACTGCTCCCTAGATCCTTCTCTTGGGCTCCTGTCTCTTGGTGACTTGGCCAGAGAGCTTGACTGGCCACTGGAGACCCTACAGCTCCACAGAGGAGGCACTGAGGTGTTCTTCAGATCTACCCAGCTTCCAAACTAAATCTACCAGTTTTCCCTCACATTTCTACTCACTACCATTGACACCTACAACCTGGATACTCCCAAGCATCGCTTCTGAATTAATAGGTTCTTCCAGTGTCAGAGGGCTCGGGGTCTTCATGACTGCCCTGACTATGTTAAGACAAAAGCTATACCAGCCAACTGCAGTGCAACAAAGTCCATCATGGCCAGATACAGAGGCCCATGGAGGGCTGAATTCCCAGTTGGTGACTTCCCCTTGCCTTTTGCAGAGTCACCAGTTTTCTGCAAGCACAGCCAGTACAAAGCTCAACCTCTTTCTGATTTGGCAGGACTTTTCTCCATCCAGTTTTCACAAGTGCACCAGGTGATACAAGCAGCAACGCCAGGACTTGGGTGTTTGTAGAAAGTGTTAATTCTTACAAACCCACCAGGCATCCAGCTTCACAACAATAATTACTCCGATGGCAATGAAGGAAAAAAGCCCACAGGAAAAAAAATGGCATTTTCAGCAGTAGAAATTTTGACTGTTACATGAAATACAAAAATAAAACCTTACAAAATAAAAACTTGGTAGATGAGGTTGCCACATTGGGCCAAGCTATCAAATAAGAAAGAAAAAACAGCATCTATGTTGTTATTTTTCTGGATCCTTTTAAACAACAGAAACACTTCTGGACAAAGACAGAACTAGAAGAGGGAACAAGGCAAGGACAATAAAATCTAGCTGCTGATTGGGCTATTTCCTGAGAAGCAGCAGCAAGCACTTAGGGGCCCATGCAGGCATGTAAGCCACAGTCTGGAAGCAAGGGTATGCAGGTGGCAGGATTCTGCCCATACACAAAGTCCTACATGGCAAGGTTTTTGGTTAGGGTGTCCCTAGAGCAGAGATCTATTGGGGTTCTGTGCTTCTTCACAGATATTGAACTGCAGCCAATGGGCCAGTGGGGATAGGAGATGGAAGTCTCTTGAGTTGTTGGTCAAGGCAAGACCTGGGCTTGTAACGTGTTATTAAAACTTGCCCTGCAACTTATGTGAAAAGGGAGTTGCCCTGTCTTGTGAGTGATTTGGCCCAGTAACTATCCTGACCAAGGCTAAAGCCTCACAGCTGCCTTGGGGCTTGGGTTGTCTAGAGGAACAGCAGCCAGCCATGCTCTCTTCCTATTTCCTAGAGGTGTTCCCTCCCCACCAAGCTGCAGAGAGCTGCCAAGGCCCCTTTCCCAGGCAGATCAGTGGTGAGGACAAGTCCACACTTCCATGTCCCAGGCACAGGTGTCTCCTCTCCTCTGCAGAGCCAGAGGCAGAGCTGCAGAGACAACAGAGAGAGTGGTGAGACAGACTCAGTGCTGGCACTAAGGCTGGGCTGCAGGGGCAAGGCAGCCAAGCTCTCTGCCATGGGCTGAACTCGGCTGGCCCATGAATAACCAGCCTGCCCTGGCTGAACAGACTCCAAGACAGTGTCCAGATGTTCAGCTTTGTAGTTTAAAAATACACCTGAAAATAAAGGCCAAAAAATTATTAAGAAGATTTAAGAATTTAAATGAGAGGAGGCCAAGGGAAAATGCTCCTTTTTTGTGCAAGAGAAAAATTATTTTCGAAGAGCGGAGGGAAAACAAGCCAGGACAGAATCACTGCATAGGAAAATACATACAAATAACAAACCTGCAGACCCTGCTGTGCCCTAGAGACCAATGATTTTTTTGTTCCTGACTGGAGCTTGCCTGGGGTGCTGGATGGAGCAGCAGCACAGACATTGTGTGGACTGTTCAGCACTCCGTGTCTGGCTCAGGTTGCCTGTTAACTGTAGATTTTGAATTTGATGTTCAATGCCCATATGGCCCTCTCTCCATCAGCCCCATGTTTACAAGACATATCCAAGCTCAGAAACAAGTTACTCTACTCAAGTGCATCAGCAACTCAGCTAGGAGTTACAGGAGATTCTACTTGGTTTTAATGAAATTCCTTGGCTTCCACCACACTGCAGCTCAAAGCAGGTGACCACAGAGATCCCTTCAGACACACAGATCTGTTTGTGTGAGTCTTCCCAAATCACAACTCACAGCTTCTTGAACTCCCTGGCAAATCCTAAGTCATGCACACAAGGTCTAATTTCAGTTGAAACTATCTTTCCTTTTAACTGTTCTGTCTTATATCCTGGAGCTGAATGCCTATACACACTCTACTCAGATTGTTGGAAACCCTAGAAAGAAATACAGCAGTTAAATAATCCCGTTTTACAGGCAACTTCTGCCTCACCAGTCTCAGGGTTTGGCTTTTGCTGGTATATGTTTGACAGTGCTCTCTGCTTCCTGCAAGCTCATATGACTGTCAGGTTGGCTCAGCTGTCCCATCCAACACAGGAAGAAACACAATTCCTCTTATAGCTCTCTTTGCTAAGTTACCCTAATGCGGAAAGGACTTGTACTTCTGATGTTCTGCTGCATTGCCATAACCCAAACTCATTTCTTCAATTTTCCTCCATTGTACATGCATCTCAATTTATCCTATTCGTCAGAGCTCCAGCCAAACACAAAAAGAAAAAGAACGCCTCAAAAGAATGTATGAGGGAGCTGTTGAGCCAGCTGGTTGATTTGCACAGCTCAGTGGCAGCTAGATTACACTGCACTGCTCAAATCATCACAGAGGAGTAAGAAACTGAAACAAACAATTTTCCTTAATATGATGACACTTAGAGAGATGATCCCGGGAGTGGAGGGTGGGCCTCCCAACAGGTCAGGAATTGAGAAAGTTGCCTGGCAATTCCAGTAATGTTTGCTACAGAAGAGTCAGTACCAAAGCAAAGGCTAGCACAGTTTACTGCTTCCTACGGGAACCTGGAAAACAAAACAGAAAGGAAACAGTCTGTGAGGCTAGATCCTGGTGAAAAAATCACTACCTGCAGTCATATTTCACCTGTCCCGTCCTCTTGTCTGTCTGATTTCCAGGGTACTAGTAAAGTCAAAGGCCAAAATGGGAACTATATGTTACATGACTCAAGCAAAAGGAAGGATAGATCCACAAGACAGGCAGATGTGCATTTCTTCTCGGGTGTGAACAGTGCTGCAGTCCCATTGCACAGTCTCACTAAAGCAAACAGACTGTAAAAAGTGCCATCAACTTTCCAGCTTGCTTGATGAAGACAGAACATAAGTTTACCAAACTAAATTTTGGAACGGAAAGTGACCACATTTAAGTCTCACTAGTGGAGTTGGAAGAAATCTGAGACTGAGTTAAACTCAGACCACCCCCTTCCTTCCCCAGAGGCTCTACAGATAACTCAGACAATGGGCAGTCAGATTTAAAACAACTGCAGGGACAACCCTACCCACACTGCTCTGTGCCAAGTGATTTCAGGAAACAAACCAACATAGCAGTGCTGAGATGCTACAGGAATAAAACCAGCCTGCTCTCAGGACAAGTTACTGTCTCATCATCCCACCTGCTCACCAGAGAGGTGAGGTTCTGCCTTGTATTGGATTGTTTGAGAGTAGTGAGTCACCTAAAATCCATCATAATACTGTCTTCATGTAATTTCTTTGTCATTTGCTGCCTGGATTTACAGTCATTCATCATTAAGAGATCACAGAGGACATGCAGACAGCACCCTGACAAATTCCAGGCAAACCAATTCAGTTTTTTAGTTTCTCAGCCTGAAACGTGCTCAGCAAGTCCAACCCAAAGAATGCCCAGCATCACCTGCTTGCTGGGGCATAAATTCCTATTCCTTTTCTGTATTTGCATCACTTTCAATCACTCTGTCCCCTGCAGGCTCCTTGTGTGAGGAAAACAGCCGACAATAAAGTTGGGCCAGCAGCTCTGGGGCTGATCCTACCTTTAGGAGAGTGCTCAGGTTTGGGGGTCTGGCGCAAGGGGCTGGGCTGGCTTGTGTAATACCGAGAGTGTTCAAAGTCATCGAGGAGAGGCTGTGACCTGCCAAGCACAGTGTAAAGGAGTGTTGGGAAATAACTCAAAGGCACAACAGCGTAGCATGAGCAACATCTCAGCTGTCGGGTCACTTTGATGCAAACCCTGTCTGGCCCAGACCTTCTACCCGCAGAACAGCTCCTCTGAACACAGCCCTTTACTGTTTCTGCAGTGAGAAAAGCAGAGTAATTTGCTACTTGTCATGGACCTCTTTCATTTAATAATGGTTTACGTTGTCAGGAAATAAAGAATTTCCATTATGACATTTGCTGCAAACTTCATTCAGAAGGGCAGCAGTTTACAGTGGTTAATGCTTGCAGTTTTACCCCCAGAGTATTTTCATATGATCTCTCTTAGTCTCCAACTGCACACTCCATTTGTTGTTTCTTTTGCAAGTTCAACAAGAATTTCTAGGTTCCTTTCTGGAATGGAAATCAAAGCCACTGGGGTCACTTCCAGGGTTTAGTACCTCATGAAGAGCATTGAGCCAGAATATCATGGGATTCAGGAGCACTGGGCTACAGCATGCTCCCACTTTGGGACAAGACACCCCAAAGCACAGTGCTCTTACTTGCAGGGTGGCGTTCACATGCAGCAGTGGGAGTTGTGTAGAGGGCTTAACTGGGAGTATGGACCAAGGGAGCAGCTGTGCAAATGCCATGGTGATTACTCCTTCCTGCCCAGAGATGACATCCCCAGAAGCTGTTTAACCCTCTCAGTGTTTCTCTGCCATTTAACAAATGTCACTGCACAATCTCATCACTCTCCATCAGCACCAGGCACAGGGCCCAAGATGGACAAGTGCCACGAGCACAGTGAGTGACGCACGTCACCAGCACCTCATGAGCTCCGTGCCCCCCCATCGCCCTGCTCATCGCCACATCCCTCGTGGGTGGGTCAGGCTGGTCACCCCACACCTCCTCCCTCAGACTCAGCTTCTCAGCAGCTTCCCAACTGCATTCCCCATTCTTGCCAGCCAGTTCAAGCTCACCTTGAAGGCCTGTCACTTCTGTGTCGCTGAGTTTCGGGCCCTTCTCTTGACCTTGAGCGCGTGGACTCGCCTGCATCAGGCTGATGGGGAGAAGGGAAGTCAGCTCGTCTGTGTGCCTTGCAGACACCAGCCAGTACACTGGGACTGCTGCAATTCCAGGCAGTCCTTTTGTGCTTGGTTTACACACAAAATTAACTACAGCCAGACATGCAAATGGCAGCATCAGGACTCATTTTCAGTAAACAAAACCCAGGCTTGCTGAGCCAATCTCAATTTCTGTGCTAAAACATGACAGCAGTAAGGGACTGTTCCGAAGTTGGGGCTGAACACAGTCTGAGTGTCATGACTGTGGCACAGGGCTGGGCTGAGCAGGAAGGACCAGCTGCAGGCAGCTGTGCTTCTGCAACCACTGAAACTCAGTAAGGAGACTGAAAACATCAGAGCCAACACCATCTGGCCCCAAGATTAACACTACATCCCCTCTAGCACCTTAGCAGGGCTGACCATAAAATCTGGTTTCTATCCCCTTCCATGCTGGTCAGCCAAGTTACTCCTACCAGGCATGAGACTTCCTTACACAGCCAGTTACGAGGCAGAGTTACAACTGAAGCATTGCCCTTACACAAACAGAACCAACTACTCCTTTCATAGCTGCAGCCAGGATTTCTGCAAAAGGAAGGTCCTACACCAGGGACTGACAGTGCTTCAGGGAGGCCACAAAGTGCTGTGACATCCAGTGCCATCCTCCAAGGCCAATGCCCAAGGATTACCTTGCTTGAGGCTGAAGCCAAAAACATCTAACCAAGGAGGTGGCTCCAAAAGGCTCAGGAAGCAGCTAAATAACAGACAGCAAGACCCTTTAGATGCATCATCACCTTTTGCTCTCACCATACACACCTCCCTCTGGAAATGGGAATAATGTAATAGCACCTTATCTGTGGTGCCTCCTGAAGCCTGGCATACCTTCCAATCTTGATCATGCCTCCTCTTTTCAAAGGAAGACTTCTCTCTTTCTTTCTCTTTTCTTAAAGCCTTTTTCTCCTCAGCCATCAAGAGCCGAGCAATTTCCTAGAAGGGAAACACAGAATCTGTCAGACAATTTTACTGCTCTTGTGGGTTTCAGTTATTCAAACCCTTTCCCATAGACAGCTGCTGAATGGGAAGGGTGCAAATCCAGGATTTCATGCATCTGTGATAAGAAATCAAGGGACAAAATTAGGACTTTATTGACATGCAGCATGTCCAATACCTCCCTGATTTACCAAAACTGCATTTGCAGAATCTTTCTGCCCTCTATCCCTTCTCCTTAGAGGGGATGGTGGCTCATTTCACAGCATCTTGGATAGCCTCCCATGGGGCTCAGTTACAAGAAATGCTCTTATAGAACCATGACACTGCCTCTGTCATGGTTGCAACAGGCAGTGCAACTCCCTGCTTGGCCAGCCTGAGCATATATACAAAACCCATCTGGGAGAAAATCCCACTGGAGTCCCCGGGCTTCCCCTACAAGGAGAGAAATTAACGCCTAGAGGGTCAGAGGAAACAAGGGCTGTTTAGCAGCTTCTGCAAGTAAAGGAATTCTACAGTATTTGACTTGTTGCTCACCTCATCTTGGGCTACTTGAGCTGCCTTCTGATCTGCTTCATTAGCCTAGGGGGTGAAAAAAAGTGGGGAAGGAAAAACAGAGATAAAAAATTAACAACTCTGAATTAATCATACTCATTAACCTACTGGGCAGGGCAAGTAGGTGCCCACACAAATACACCATCATCCTCTCCAAATATACTTAGCTACCCCAATACTTACCTCACAACCCAACTCCAATCTGCTATTTCAGCTTTTCAGCTGAATTTTGCCCTCATGTATCTGCAGGCCTCACCACAACACATTTTCCACTCTGCTGCTTTCTCTCTAAAAGATGGGCAATGGGCTGTCTCACTTGTGAGCTGCTCACACTGACTACATGCCATCTTCACCTGCCTGGAAACATCCATTTACTAGCCCTCTGCTTCAGTACTTTAATTTGGGGTGCTTATTTTAAAAAATAGGGCTTATTAGTTGTAAGCCAGCTGTCACTCCATATTCATGTGTATGGAAGACAAAGGTAATTAGCAGAATGCACAGGAGCAAGACCTTAGGTCTTACAGTCGCTCTCATATATTAAAGATTTACAAATTAAAGTTGTCTGTGCTGGTTGCCTTAGTTCCTTTGAGTTGACCAATGCAGCCTCTCTACTAACCAGGAGCTCTTCCTCCTGCAGCCTCCGAGCAATCTCTGCATCAGACAGCTCCTGCTCCATTCGGGGTCCATCGTACATGGCTTGTTTCATCCCCCTCAAATTAGTGCCTACAGAATTGAGAGAAAACAATCAACTCAACCATTCTCCAAATTCTTTGGTAAGGAGATCCCCACCATCTCCTCAGCCAGCTGCAAACCCTCCCCTCAAGAGAAGCAGAGATCACTCCAGTGTACCTGCCACACCACTGGTGTGAGAGCAGCTTTAGCTGAGGTGCAGCACACACCTTCAGGAGATTTCCCCATGCACACAGCAGTATCTGACACACCCTGTCTGAGATAACAAATGCCACTCCACGGCAGGACAGGCCATGTCCCTTGAAGCAGACTTTGGTGACAGCAATGCGAGCAAAACAATTCTAATTTGTCACTCTCTGCATTGATACAAATACAGTGGCAAAACCAGGCAGCAGAGAGCAGCACAGTATTTGATATAAGCACAGCAGAGTCTGAACACACTGGTGAAGCAGCATGGGCTGCAAGGGTTACTTGGGACAGGTTCACATGAGTTTTCAGACAACTTCTTCCTTGGGATGACCCATAAATTTCACAATTCAATGAGAAAACAAACAAGTAAGCAGTTTTGAAGTTCACATAATGTTCAGTTCTTGTTTTGAGTATAGAGTTCTGTTATTTTAAAGCTAAACCTGATTAACACCTCCTATTTCCCTAAGAAAAGCATTCATATCATGAGGAAGAAGAATAATTGCCCCAGTACCTCCAGAGACAGACATACATTATCTTCCTCACCTTATCCAAGTGAGGATCAGTTAGATGGCTTAAAGTATAAGCTTCTCCACACTTTGACAGACATAGATACAAGTCTCTAAACTCCTACTTCCACTAGGCCACCCCTACTTCCACTGTGGCTTTAAAAGTAGAAAGATGGATCTGGATCTTTAAAGCCTCCAATTCCCAAGTGCTTGTTGAGCAAGAACTACACAGGCACACATTTCCCAGAAAATTCCACTTGTACAGAATTTGGCAAGAATCTTACAAATAGAACCCAACTGGATGCCCAGTGCCACTAGGAACTTTGCCCAAAGTGAATTAATTAAGTTGCCAGCAGGGTTTTTAATAAGAAGTGGATGAAAATCGCTGTGTTTTTTAGGGCTTAACAAAGTGTCCTCACTTACAGTCCTGCATCTCAGCTCCACAAAATACAATCATAACCTAACATTCAGGCTTTTGTTACTTCTCTCCCGTACAACAAGGCCACAGCACAAAATGTATCACAAAAACAAAAGCTGGGTGTTGGTTGGAGGTTTTTGAGGGTCTTTCTTTGGGGATGGTGTGGTGGGTTTTTTTTTTTGAGGGGGGGAGAAATTTGTTTTCTTAAACAAAAGGATACCAAGAGCACGACTTCCAACAATATCTTCTTACTCATCCTCTCCAATGCCATGGAGCAAGAACATTACTGGATAAGAATCCTGCTAAATCAGGGAGAAACCTGGGCAAGATTCCCTGTGTACCCTTGCAGGTAGATACTGGAGAGAAGCATCTTCAGGGACACCAAACATGTCTCAGACACCAGTATGGTGCATGCAAAGGTCCATCCCCACATATACACACACCTTCCCCATCACTTGGTTACCTGGGTCTCGCTGGCAGTCTCCAGCCTTCCCCTGGCTCACAGCATGAGGGGAGGGGGAGTGTCTCCTGTGTCCTGCCCTTTTGTAGGCTCTTGCCTCACCCCTCCTATGGTCATCTCTAGATTCAGCATCATAGAGCTTCTCGTCACGTGCCATCCTGTGTGACGAGTGGCCCTGATGGTGAGCTCTGTGTTTTTCAGGCTGCTGTCTGCCACCCCGATGCCAGGTCTCCTGCTCTGCCTCCAGCTCCATCTCAAGGAGGGGAAGGTGCTTTTCTCTGTCTTGCCTTGGTGGCTTTCTGCTGTGTCGTGCTTCCTCTGTGAGTCCATGCTCCAACTCCAGGTCAAGACTGAGAGGTCTCCTCTCCTTCTCCCTGCCGGCTGTCCTCCTGTCCTGCAGCTCCCAGCTATTGCTGTGATCATAGGCACGGTGCTCAGTCTCTCTTTCCAGGTCAGGGCTGGGATGTCTCCTGGACCTTCCCTGGCTGGTTGTCTTCTGCTCCTGCTGATGGCCACTGGTGGCCTCCCTCAGCTGAGGAGGCCTTCGATGGCCCTCTGAGGAGTGCCCATGTTTGGGGGCACTGCCCGGCAAAGGCGAGGGGAGCCCTCGGCGCTCTCTCTGCTGGTGCCTGCACCTGCCGTGACTGTGTGCTCTGGGAGAAATCTGCTCTCTGGGGTCACCCCAGGGCTGCTCTGAGCAATGGGGGGACAAACAAGCAAGGGGTTAGTGGGGGTTCGAGGCCAGACTCACAGCAGGGAGATGAAGGAGCTTGATACAAGGTGCTGAAAATGCAGGCAAAGCATGATGAAAGAATAATAACAGGGACAGATAAGGCTTGTAGGATACAAGAGGGGACACAGTGAAGAGGCAGTCTGGCTAGCAGGGCAACACAGGAGGCAACAAGGTTGGAGCAGAAAGCACTGGTCCAATCCAAAAGTGTCTGAGCACTTCCTAGACAAGGACAAGTCAATATGGAGACAAATGACTTTTAATGATGCCACTGGGGCTGGAAACAGCCAAGAGAGCAGCTCATCTCCTGATGACACATCACTGCTGCAGGATCCTGAATCCACCTGGGAAAGGTTTGCAAAGAAGGGCACCAGAGGCAGGAAAGGTTGGGAGCCAATGAGGAGCACAAATCCAGGAGGGGCCAAGCAGAGTGGTCAGGCTGGACCCTGGTTTAAAAGCCCAGGTGCCTTGCCCTAGCTTCAGGGACAAGGCTTTTCATCAGAAAGAACCAGTATCAGCTAACTGGGGGAAAGACCCACACAAAGCAGAAAAGAAGTAAACAGGAAGAATAGGATTTTTTTTCTTTAAATACAAGAACAGGATAGCTGCAGTGTCCAAACATCCTCCACCACAGACTGTCACATATCTTTTGCAGACCCAGAAGTTTCAGGGCCTGCACTTACTCACTGTCTAAAAAGAAGTTTCAGTTCTGAATGCACAGACAATTATGGATAGAAATTTTAGGGCAGAATAAGACTTCACAAAACCCAGGCTCCTGACCTCAGCATTGTAGCTAGAAAAGCTGCTTATCTGGCATTTTAGTGGGGTTGTTTGCTCAGTGCTTTCCAGAAAGCAGGTAGAAACTTTGTCTGCTTTTAGTTTCAGTAATAAACCTGAAACAGCTATGAGGATGCTGCAATCTGCCTGCATACAATTTACTAATGGATTTATTTTTTCAACTAACCTATTTGCTAAGAAAAATCATTGCACTCACTGAACTATTATCTCTCTGTAGTAACTTTTCAAAATGAAAAAATGCCTCGAAGCAGAGATTGATTTGAAACAGAACTACACACATGACCCCCCACCAAAAAAACCCTGCAGCAGCAGATTTTCCTCTCTTCAACTGTCCAGAGTTTGTTTTATAGTATCTCAAAATATTTAAAATAGATTTCACTGCACATGAATTGTATTCTGTTTTAATGAATAGCTCTGTCTCACTTACAATCCATCTAGATTTCAGAGGGAAAAAAACAAACCTCATACCAAAACTGAATGTTCCCTTTGAGTCATTTTATTCAGAAAAAACTTTTTCAGAGCCAGAAAAAATAGAGCCTGCAGAACATCCACCTTCAAAACAAGTCTGCATGGCCTTTGTCCAGAACAGGTGTATTTTTAAAAGTCCAAGAACTGTAACAGGAACTTCTGTGGTTGCTCTTTAACTGACTGGATTTTTTTCTGTTCAGTTTTAGATCATTCATATGATGTCCAAAAAACAAATACCAAATCAAACAGTCCAAGTGACTTACTGAACAACAGAGACCATAGCCTGAAAGCAAGAGTCAGTTTTTGAACAATAGTCACAAGGGTCAAAAAATTAATTCAATTTTGTCATTGAGGAAAGCTTAATAAATACAACAGCAGAGAGCAGGAGTACACAAAAGAGCAAAGCCTGGCTGTGCTGGGAAAGGATTGCTGCAGGTAACACAACCATGCCAGACAACCCAAGCAGAAGATTTGCTTTTGGGGTATCACAGGGTGATTAATTCATCAGCAGGTACTGGTACAGGGGCCATGTAAACACTCCACAGACCCTGCTGTTACTCTCTGAAGCAGCAAGTGACTGAGTGAATATAAAAATGTTTTTCATGGCACAGACACTTCTGGGAGGAACCTTGCCTTTTCTTGTGTTTATTTTTCCTCTTTTAAAGAGCTCAGACTGCTTTGGAGCAATAGGTCTAATCCACATTCCTCATGAATGTGGATAAATTTTACCTCAGTCTCAAACAACAACAAAAAAAGTGCCAAAAACACACCCATCCCCCACCAAAACAAAAGAAACCTTAACAAAGGAAGGAGTTTTTATTCGTTTCAATTCACAACCAATTGGAGGACCATACAAACTAAGGTTGCTGAAGCCTAATCAAATGGTGCTCAAGTCATTAAGAGTTCCCAGAACAACAAGCTAGATGATCCAGGCATAAAATCCACTCCAGTACTTTACAGCTTTTTAGGAGCACAGACCAAGAGCAGCACTGCTGTGAGTGGTCAGGCAAACACCTCCTACCTCACCTTCAAAATTATGGATTATTGCATGAAGAAAACTTAGGCCCACAAGATATCCTGCTCTCCAAATCCACACCACAGACTTACTTCAGGAAGTCACGGGCTTTGTCAGGTGAT
This sequence comes from Polioptila caerulea, assembly GCA_013397295.1. Taxonomy (NCBI): domain Eukaryota; kingdom Metazoa; phylum Chordata; class Aves; order Passeriformes; family Certhiidae; genus Polioptila; species Polioptila caerulea. Next base: position 540,299 of record VYXF01001512.1, read on the forward strand.
TTGTTACAAAAATCCATCCTGTCCTACCATCTCTGCATGCACACTGTTACCTATGTTGTATTTTTTCAGACTTCTCCCATTTAATTCTGAAAACCTGAAGTGAGGGTTGGCTGTAAGACTCCAGGATCAATTTTTCCCAGCTCTGTACATGTAGCAGGACTTGTGATCGTGAAGTTTCCACTTGGTTACTGTTTTGCACTTTTGAACTTTCTGCTTTGTACTTTCTTGGCTATCTTTGAACTTCTTCCAAATTGAAACAAAAATACTTTGTGCAAGTTCAAATGAAAGACTTTAAAACTGCCAATGGCATTGATGTTAAAATGAGAAATGAGGTTGGATCTTCATCTTCACAATCTGTTAATCAAAAGCAACCCATCTTCCCCATCACATTTTTGAAGAAAGAACACAGGAACCACCACCAGCGCACAGCAAAGCCATCCCCAGATTGCTCCATAATTAAACACACTCTGATTCTCTCCTCCCAATTTAGAGAAGGTCTGTATTCAATCACAGAAGCTGACCAAAAGAAAGCAATAGAGCAATGTGGATCAAATCATTTCCACACTGTGCAGTCCCAGATAATCACAGCAGAGACATTCTGTGGAGATGACCTTGTTCTTCAGTAAGTCATTCAAGGCAGTCGTGCTAATTTTACAGCTTGGGTACATACCTGCAAGGAGCTATTTTTGAAACATGTCCATGAATCAGCATTCATTCCTTCATGTAGCTGTGCCAGCATCACAAATGAGCACATGAAACTGTTTCTCTTCAAATGCAAATACGGAATTTCACCAGCATTTCTCCCCCTTGGTGTCACACAGCAGTAACTGCCTTATCAGCCACTGTCTTTTTCCACAAGCACTTTTAAAACACGCATGTGTGGCTGTACTTGCACATAGACACACCACTCTCCCTTATCCCTGTCATTTAGGCCATCCTCAAGGACAATAAAAACTATTAAATTGTCTTCTCTGTCTTTTTTTTTAACTAAATACTTCCTGATTATAAAATAATCTGATTCTGACCCCGGAAACTGATGTAACACTACAGTGCTAAATGCAGGACTAAATGTAGGATAAAGGGAGTTTCCTAAACAGTTGCCAGACCACTAGGCTCACCTACACAGCCAGGATCCTGACCTCTTATCTTGCAGAAACATACCTCCGTTTTCTGCATAATAGCTCTCTTCATAGCCTGTGTGTCCCTGGGACTCTGGGTACTGCTTCTTGCGCTTTTTTTCTTCCTGCAGTTCTTTCTGTTGTAGGAGACGGGCAATATCCTGCAGAGATGGAAGAAAACAGACATTAAGTCACCAATTAAAAGTATCTCCACATTCTTTTAGTCAAATTCTTTATTTAATTATTAAAATCTTTAGGGAAAAAAAATTAACTTTTCAGACATGGCAACAACAGTTATGCAAATTCAACTCCTGGGCTGGATGAGGTTTTCAAATTTATGGGTGACACAAGAGACCATGTCAGCAACCAGTATTCAACCTCACCAGGCCCAGTGCTGAGATTTCAACACCATGGCAAACTCACAGGTTCCTGCTGCTCCTGCACACAAGTCTGCTAAGCCCTAATGGCCAAAGCAGGGCAGAAGGGACTGCATGTGCAACCTCAGGCTTTCAACAAGGATTTGGAAGTCAGAGAAGTGCACACCCACCCACAGGAGTGGGCTGGATCTCCCCCCTGCTCTCAGCCAGGAAAAGAAAAACAAAAAGGCAAAGACTGTCCAGCTAAAGGCACTTCTGACTGGAAGGAGTTCCCAGAGCACACCGTGAACTCACTTCACACTGGCTGTAATTTGCTGGGACTACAGGATGCCAGGCAGGGAAATGCATCAGTTTGACAGACAGAGACTTGAAGGAAAAGAAAATCGAAAGGACATTAGGAAGAGCAAACTAGGCACAAGGCAGAAGCACAGTGGGGACTGCAGCCGTTTGTCTTCTGTCACAGTTTTGGTAGATAAGCCAAAGAGAAGAGCACTCCATTTTCCTAATTGGTTTTCCTTTGAGATGACTAATGGATCAACAAGACCTAGGAACCACAAACAGCTCTCTGAGGCTTGCTCCTATGAGGCCCAGGAGCTTGTGAGTCAGTGAAGCCAGTCTGGACCTAAGGAGCAAAGCTGGGAGATACCAGCAGGGCATGCTGCCCCTCTGGTATTATTCATTTAAGCCTTCCTAATCCTCAGGACCTTTACAGAACCATGCATGTAAAGTGGACACTGCAGGCATGAAAGGCATGGCTGAAATGCAAACCAAGAGTCAACACCCTCCAGAGCCAAGCCAGCACTGGAGGACATTGGATGGCTGCTCAAGTACAAACTTTTATTTCAAGATTCAGGTAAGATCTGCTCTGACACCAGCTTTGTGGAAAATCTGGGGGTGGCACAAGCTCCTTAAAAAAAAACCCCAAACAAAAAAACCAAACTCAAAACAAATCAACAATAAACCAAAACAATACAAACTTCCACAAACTCCTTCCCCTGTCAAGGTTAACCTTTCTAGCAATACAGTAAGTCTATAAATATATGAGCTAAAGCACTTTATCTCCAGGACTGAGACAGTTCAGGACTTGCAAATCCACACAAACCACTTCTTACAAACAGGATTCATAAGCAGGCAGTGCAGGCAGGCTTAGTGCTTCATTTAAAAACCCTGCACTCAAGAAAGGATCTGCCTCAGTCCTCGGCTCCACTTCAGCCACACTTGGGAACTTCCCACGTACCAGCAGGAAGAGAGAGAATATTTATGACTTCTTTTTGCTTTAAGCCACAGTCAGCTGAAGCCTGCTCCCAACTGCACAAGGTGGTCAGCAGGCAGGTTTGACAGGCTGCAAGGACCTGCTGTCAGACCGCTGACATCCCTGCAGTTCTCTAAGTACAGCAGCAAAGAAAGGTGCACTTCCACAAGCCAACATGAGTTTTGCACCTCCTTCACCTTCCTGATAAAAGTATGACAGATTACTACCTCTTAAACACAAATCCTGTAGTCAAAGTGTTCCTCCCACCCTGTTACCACAAGCTCCTCTTGGAAGCCAAGCCCTTCCCATCTGTCTGGGAAGCCTTTCAGAACTTGCTTGGAATTAATGGTAGAAGAAGAAAATGAAGTCTTGCAAAAAAAACTCCCGATGCATCTGTCAGGTAAGGGCAGATTCTTATTTCAGGTTCCTCCAGGAAATACAGCCTTGTGTTTAAGCTCTTCCTGCATGGAGAATGCCACCAGGTGCCTCCTGAACATCTGGAGACAACTCAGGCTTCTCAGGAAACCATCTGAAACCAAAAATGGGGACACACTCCAGGCTCTCACAGGTATTCCTCTACCCTGTGTGTTTCTTGAAAACTCAGTCTGAGGCGACCCACAAGCAAAATCCTTTGTACACCATGAACAAACCACACCAGCCACTCTCAAGCAAAAGCAGCAGAGAAATATTCCAAAGTCACAAAAGGAATCTGCTAGAAACAAATTGTAACAGGGTATTCAGGCTGTGAAAGACTAAACTGAAGAATGGAGAAGCCAGAAACAGATGGCTGGGCTGAAAGTCCTGCTGCAATCTTTCAATCAAAGACAAAGAAATCATGGGCCAGGATTCTCCCAAGAGCAGTACCTATCTTCTTGCATTTGAGAAAGCAAGCAGGTCTCAGAGTGTATAAACAACTACAACTTCCTACAGCAGGGCAATAAACACCTCAGCAAGACCCACCTATTACTTGCCCTCTTCATTAGCAAGGCCACTGGCATCAACAACCCTTATGACCCTTGAGTGTCAGGACTATGACTGTATCTTATTCCTGTAACAGGACTCCCCAAAATCTCTGTGCATACAGATACCTGTCAGGACAAGGACTGTCACCATGCAAGCCAACTCCTGTGGCTATTGGCCAAGAAATGTCTGCCCTGAAAGGGCTGCTACAAATAGCCCTGCCATCCCTGCAGCTTTAAAGGTTACCTCGTCTTTTTCCTCTTGCCTGCGGCGCTCCTCTGCTTCAAACGCGAGCTTCACTTGGATTTCCTGAGCAATCTCACAGTCCTGTCGTTCCCTAGAAGGCAAGGAGACAGGGATTATAGGCAGCTGAAGTCACAGGCATCAGTCAGCCTGGAGAAAAGGATAAAAGAGCTAAAAAAAAAAATCCATCTGATTTACACAAAAGAATTATTACTCAGTGCAGAGCTATGAATCCTCACCAAGGACCAGGACTCCCTGTACTTACTGGTGGCCAAATTTAGAAAATACTTCCTAAAACATCCACAGAGTACAAAGCAAAAGAGATTCATGGGCAGATTGCTAAGAAAGGAGATAGGTACTACAAAATAGGGCAGGCCAAGGTAGTGCTCAGGAGTCTGCAAACAACGTAATTCTGCTGAGTTTTTGTACATGTGGTATCAAAGGAGGGGTTCAGGGGTATGGTTAATGCAAAACATTCTGGGAAGTGGCTTTCACATGTAAGCCAAGGAGAAGGAAGTACAGGAATATGGTACATAGACCAAGTGGAGGCTGGAGATGGCAGATCAGTAATGAATCAGAAATGCCACTGAGGTGGGATTAGACACGAAAGCAGGACCAGTGCCAAGGGGCAAGGGAGCAACATGTGTCAAAACAAGGGAGAAGGAGCCACTGCCACAGTGCCAGTGTGAATGCAGGGACACAAGACTGCATTAACTGGGGACAGGGAGAGATGAGAGCAATTGAGACATGAGAGGTTTGGCTGTGCAGACAGACCAGGAAGGCTTGAAAGCATCTGCAAGGACAATGTCACACTCAGCAGCATGCTCTGACATCCAGCAAACAGGCTGGAACAATGGCCAAGGGTTCCTCAGGGCAATTCAGAAACGGGTTGGGGGATTTGAAAAGAAAGACTAAAAGCTCTCTCTTTCAGCACTGTTGAGATTGAGCTAAAGAGCAGCTCTAAACAAGTCAGAAAAGTCAATCCCTGCATTTACAACTACTGAAAGGCAAGGCATAGGAGGAGAACAGCTGGGAGCAGCAAGAAGCAGAGCCTGCCTTATTAGATTACAATCTTTTGAAGAACACACTGACCATGATCAGATAGGTGATGAGAAGACTACCAAGAGTGGAAGACAAGCAAATAACAGAAGTAGATTGAGCTATGTCAAAGCTGTGCTATGTGGGCTGGAGCAACTAGTTCTAGTTTGAGCAAGAATCTGGGCATAAACGACCTAGTGAATCTGAAAGCAAAGGACTGGGAGAGAATCTAGGCCATGAGAAGAGGAAGTTAAAACACTTCAAAGTGCAGGCAAGCACTTTTTGTCGCAAAAACAAGACGTGGCATGGCTGGAGCAGCCAGTGGCACAGTAGAGCCACTTTCTTTAACAGAAAGAGAAAAAGGAGAGAAGCAGAAGGGGTGGATATGTGGCAAGGGTGGAGAGGAAGGACATTGAAACAAGAGGATTTAGAGGACAGATGTCACTAAGAAGCAACTCATTTGTCATAGGCAACAAAAAGGCACACACACCAAGAAGGAAAAGAAGATTATTTCTGTCAACAGCTCCTTGGAAGCAGACCTGCAATCAGGCTGGAGTTATCAATAGCTCAAACATCTTAGGACACGAGTTTCTTTCATCCAGGTAATAAAACCTGGCAATTTTTGTGTGTGCCTGTATGTGTTTCATTTAACTCTGGGGAGGGATCTGTTCAAAGCCACAGGAGTTCACACAGAAGCACATCTAGTTCTTGAGCCTCCTTTTTAAAAAAGGACCTTGGCAAACCTGGCACCAGCAGAGAACCACAGCTCCTAGGAAAACAATAGCTGAGTAAGCAAATCCAAGGGAGCAGGCTGTCAGTGAGCCTGGCAGTGGATCCTTTACAACCCCAGGCTCCGAGGACATGAAACCAGGTAGAAAATAAGTTAGAAAGGTCAGACACATCAAGGCATTGCATGTCTCCAGTTCCCCTGGCACCTGTGAGCAGAGCTAAGGTGCCAAGTTCATCAGTACAAACTGACTTGCTCAATGCTTAAAATACATCCTATTGCAGACAAACAGGACAGAAAAACAACTAATCATCTTTCATAGCCAAGGCAACAAGGTCATTGCCTCTCTGGTAGCAGCAAAGAACACCAGAAGTATTGCAAACATAAAAACATTTTCTTCTTTCTGATGACATCTTGGAATACCCCACATCAATTGCTAAGGACTGAACAGCCATGGAGGATTAGATTTGGGGGTTTACTGCTCAGTAGTAACTAAATACTGAGACTTGATTAGTCAACATACTAATGTATTAACTTGTGTGAGCACAAGAAAATAGGTTCAAGAGCTTTGACAGCTCTTCTTGTCCTTCAGTTTCCCTAGAGTGAGCTCAAGTGCCCATCAGACCTCAGCAATCAGCCAGAGCAATATAAACATCACCATTCCTGAACATCTCACTTCATGTGTCCTGTCCAGCCAGGAGTGTTAAGAATGTTGGGAAAATTCTACATCAGTTTATAAAAAAGAGAAAAAAACTAAAAGTTTGTGTGATCAGAAAGCTCCCTCCCATTCAGAGTGACTGCAGCTACTAGTTGTTGCCAGATGAGGAGAAAAAAAGGGATTTTTTAAGGGAACTGTTCAAAGGAACTGTTCACATCAGTGCAACAGAACTATCACAGCACTGGGAGCAAAACAGGGAAAGAACATATTTTCACACTATTTTATTTTAGTAATCTTGTTACTATGCTTAGCAGTGTGCAGGCTGCTCAGCTAGATGCCAGAGATGCTTTCAAAGAAGCACGAAAATCAGGTTTGATGCTTCCCTGAATTCTTAAGAAGAAATGTTTCTATTCTCTCATATATCTTCACAAAGTCTTTCTCAGAGAAATCACGATTTGAAAGAGAGAAGAAAGCCAATAAATTTGAAGAGTTTTTTCATTTCCTGTTTCTAAAGACCCCTTAGTTCTGCCCTCTTACTCCTCCCATCACCTTGTAGCATCAAACTGTCCTAGATGACATAGAAAGTAACAAAAACAGGGATTATTTTGTTGCCAGAACATGCTACTCTTGAACAAAGAAGACACAGTGGGAATGTACAAAGAATTAAGGAAGAAAAAGATCCAATTACAAAAGGATGCTTCCAACTTCTTTTACTATTCTTGCAGAAGAGCTCCTGCTCTCAGAAGCAGAACTGCTGCTGACACAACATTTTACATCAGCAGTTCTGCCTGTCCTTTGGCTCACAAAGTTCGTAAATCCCATTTTAGGGTCCTACAACAAGAAAATTGTTTGCAGCTCCCAGCAAGTAACAAAGAGGAATAATGTCTGCCATACAAAATCAATTTTTATGTTGTCATTTACTCACTCACATCTCTAATTGGTAATAAAGACAAAACTATTGAAAAAAAGCACAGACTTGAGAGACACATATGCACGTAAGGTCTGTCCCAGCATGCTGGGAACATTGAAAACAGTGGCTGATCTGTCACGCCCCAGCTTCAAAGCTTTCATGAGCCACTGCTTTGAAGCCAGTCCCACATCTCCCACATCTGCAACACAGAGCTCTTCTGCTCTGTCCCTGGTCCTGTCAGATGAGCCACCCAGGCTCTGTGATCCACCACCAACTGCACCTGGCAGGGGCCTCCCAGAGCCCATTAAAAGCGAGGAGGCAGCCCAGCTGCTGGGAGATACATCCTGCCTCTCAGACCTTGTAATTGCAGGGACCCCCATCCAGCCACCTCTCACGAGTGGGATCTGGCTGAGCCCTGTCACACAAACAATCTGTTACATCCAATGCTCTGCAAGCCCACTCTGGATTGGAAAGCACAGTTTGCCTTGCCCTGTGCTGCCGTGTTTCACTTCTACACCAACTCCACAGCTGAGAGCCATGGCACACAGAGAGTCAAACCACAGACCACAGGGTTAAGATGTGGTGTGTGGGGACTCAGCAAACCTGTAGAGCAAACTGGATCCCTCATTAAACACCCACCCACAGCTGCTGCAGAAGTCAGTGACTGCAAGAGAAGGCTTGTCCCCCAACACCCATCCCCATCAAGCCACCCTGGAGCAGCAATTCCCCTTCCCAGGTCACTTCACACTGAATAGCTGCAAGCACAGGCAGGAGCTTTCAGCTGTCAGCACAGCAGGACACCGAAAAGCATCACACCTAGCTCCTCAAAAGCATTCATCAGGCACAGGGCAAACACACCAATGTCTGCAGTTTCCACATGAGAGAGATTCCCCTGTAGCACTGGGTATTTCTGTGGCACAGTGTCTTCACTCTCAAACTTCAGCAAGGGACAAGGTCAACACAAGTGGTCAAGTTACCCCATTTTGACAACAAGCAGTACAATAAGAAGGCTCCTTCTGATCAACAGGCAACAGTATTTAAGGCAGGATGGGCTCCAGGACCACCTGCTCCCACCCTGTTCTCATTCCTCTGTGGCAGAGCCTGGTATCAATACTTTACAGCAATGGACAGCAAAAGTAAAAAAGAAACAAAAGCAAAAGGCTGATGAACCCCACACACTGCCAACTCAAAGCAGCTGATATTAGTGTTCTGACCTAATGAGACTAACATTCCCATTCCAAGATCTCCAGCACAAACTCACAAGTCTTTTTGGTGTTTCTGGATTTGAGCACGGGCTTTCTTATCCTCCTCTTCTTGCAGTTGCTTGGCCATCTGCAAGTCATGTTGCACCAGACGATTACGCTGAACATTTGTGGCCAAGTGATGCTCAACTGGAAATAAACACAGAGAAGAACCCTCAAATCAGGCTGCAGAACTTCACTGTGTGAACAAGATAAACCAAGTGGGAGGGAGATTCCAGCCCAGAAAGGAAGACAGATCTTGGCAGGAAACACCAAGCAATCTCTCTAAAGGTGGGAAAGTCCTGAACTGAAATTACGCTAGCAGCTTGAGATTGCCTCTTTTCAGCACTGAGGGGGCTGTATATGTGTCTGTTACCAAAACAAGTTCTGCATATCTTAACACATCCAGGTTTATAGGGAATGGTTTTTAGGCTTTGAATTTTATTTTCTGACCACAGAACATCGCCCTAAACTAATGAAGTGGGTCTGAGAGGGACCACCAGAGGCCAGTGAGGATGAGCTGAACCTAAACCACTTACTATGGATACTTCCCTAATTTGTTCTTAAGAACCTCTACAGAAGAAAACTCCTCTCACTCTCAGCAGAATCAGTTCCAAAAAATCTCCCTACCTTTATATTTAGCAACAGAGCAACTTAGTGCTCCAGTGAGTCCTTTACCATACATGGATATTGCCTGCTAGAAAAAATGGCTACACGAGCTGCAGCCCAGAGTCATCTTTAATTCAGTGGTCTCAGGTTCCAGCACCAAGGGCATGAGCAGCTGCACCCTTGGTGGAGCAGCAGGAATGGCATTGGCACCTGGTACTGGCAGATACCAAACCGGTGAGAAGCTGATTAGAGAGGCCACCACACCTGAAACTGCAATGTAAACATACCCAAAGTAACAGATAAGCATGTAAAAAAAATAAATTTAAAAAAAAAAAACACTAGTCACTTTGAAGTTCCTGGCTGTACATTTTTTTCTCCTTTATAAACCCTTCTAGTGTACAGCTGCCCTCCCTCAAAATGTCTGAAAAGGAAGGCTCCTTTCAAAAGGCAGACACTGGTAATTCTGAAATAAGTAAACAAACAGACCTCTTCTGGTTGTACTTCAGGTCAGACTATAAAACTTGAAGCTTCCAAAATTGCTAGTCATTTCTAAAAACCTTTCACAGCAACAAAACCCCAAATGCACTCCCACATGCAATTTTATCATAAATGGCATAAACAAACTCAACTCTAAAGAAGAGCACAGAATTGAAATATGAAATGCAGCTATCTCTGGGGTACAATGTGAGCTGGAGCACAGCGAAGTGTAGCGTCACAGGATAGTGAAGACAGCAATAATAAACTGTATTCCATTAAAAGGAAAAAAATTAAATAAAAGCAGGAAGCATTTTTCTTAGCAAAATCAAATAAAGCCAGATATCTGCTGGGACAAGTTTGCTTCAGTTTGTTCTGAAGATCATTGCTACTTACTCTCTTGTTCCTGTAAATTGTGGGCCAAGGTGTGATCTTCCAGAATAGCAAAGTCTCGACATACTGAACAGGGAAACAAAGTAAAGGGAGTTAGCACCAGAAAAATAAAAAACATACAAAAAAGCATCAAATGAGCTATGGCAGTCAGGGGAGCACAGAGACATATGGACTTCTGACACACTTTCTACCAGCCAAGGTCTGGACTTGTGTTTTTTCCCCCCTCCTGCCATCATGTCTATTTTTGCGTGTTTATTTCTTTGTCCTTGTTGCCATAAAATGCCTTCTCCATCCTCCCCTTGACCTCCACTTCAAGAACAGAACTGTCCATGCTACCACTGGATCAGACCTTATGTACAAACCTCTGCATTCCACTCAAACAGAATATATATTATATATTTATACCAATGCCCATGCTGACTGCATTCAGCTAAAACCAAGGGCAAGCATTTGTGTTTACTGTGACTCTGTGCCACGTTAAAGAGTCTGAGAAGAGCATTTTCATGGCACAAAGGGTATGTGCACACTGGCACCTCTCCAAAGCTGAGCAGACTGAGCTCCATGGCCCTCACTGCAAGGCATTTCTACCAGCTCAGGCATCATCTTCAGCTGGTTCTTGTAAGTTCCACTGAATGTTTAAAGTGCAGATGCTGGACTTGCACCTAGAATCCAGACATGGGATCAACCACAGCATTAGGGGCAGGGATAAGTACAGCTTCTTCAAAAGATGCTGGAAAGGACCTTGAGACAAGAGAAATAGGAAACAGATGAACTTTCTTTGGCACCAGTTTAAAACCAGCAGATTTTTTTTCCAATGCCTATCACTTTCCCACTTGAACTTTCAAATGAATGCTCTACCTACACTGTAGAAAACCACCAGAGTTTATTTTTAACTTGTTATGATAGGCAGTAGAGCAACAAAACACAAGCCACATACATACTGGGACAGGGACAGACACACAGCAGGTTCACATCAGCTTCCCTGTGAACCAAAGGCAGACAGTGACCTGTCCCCCAGACTGCAGGATGGGGCCCCTTTTCACACATCTGCCAGATCTGGGGTTTCTGCCTGCTTCAAGGGGAGTTTAAGGCAGTAGCACCAAAAAATTTACACTAGAGAGGTCTGTCACTTATTTTTCCCTCAATGTGACAAGCACCCACAGAGGGGAATATCTCCCACTCGAAACACATCACAAACAAAGAACTACAAGGGGCTTCACGCACCACAGAGGGAAGTACAAACTCCTCCTGCTGCACTCCACCGGCAAAACTCTGGGGAAGACCAAGATTTCTCTTTAGCAGAGCACAGGCACACCTTAAAAGATAAACTGAAAATAATCCCAAAACCCTAGAATGAATCAAAAGTACAAGGGGAATTTATGAGCATTCTGTTTGTGAAAGTGTTCAGAGTCAGAAAAGATAAAACATTTCCATCACCACAGAGGAAATGAGAAAGTAGCTGCATTTTCCCAAGCCATGATCCCACAAGCCTTCCCTTTTCTCACAGATGCTCATGCTCCACTAGAGAAGCATCAAGACATTGCTTCACACCCAGGTATCCTCACAAAATATCTGGAAGAGTTTCTAGCTGTCTGTACCAAGAGATCAGATAATGCTTTACCATATTCAATGGAATTGTTGGTTCAGTTTGCATTGAAGGGTGTTTAAGATGACAAAAGCTCCGAACAGCCAGAGCAACACTTCAGGGAAGGACAGTGACACGCAGCAGGGTGGAGATGAGGACAAAGGTTACAGTTACATGATCCCACAGTGGCCTGTTTTAGGCATGAACAAATCTGGATGGTGCAATTAAGGTTTTGTTGTTGCTTTTTTGCATTGCAACTTCTTTTAAAAAAAGAAAGATGATCTGAAACTCAATAGCATTGAAATGCTTCCAGTGGCCATTTTTGTACAAAGAAACATTGCCTTGAGCCAGAGACCTGGAAAAGCCACAGCTGAGTCATGGGCAGCAGTGCTATTCACAGGTGACAAACCCAGAGTGCTTGGTGGTCACCTACACATGTTTTTTACAGGATAGGGCAAGGAACTTTTGCCCAAGAGACTAATTTTCTGTGAACCCTAATACTACTGCAGCTTCCTGGAAGGATTGTGGAATAACCATCCTCTGCTCACAAGGAGCATCATCTGGCATGCTGGAAGGACACATCCAACTCAGAGGTTTGAGCCTTACCATGAGTTCACAGCTAATGCAAGACACCTCAGCACACAGGCAGTCTGCCCAAATCGAGGGCTGTTATTACTGCCATGTATTTAAGAAGCAGCACTTGCTCTTGACTGTTAAAACAAACAAACAAACAAACAAAAAAAAAAAAAAAAAAAAAAAAAAGAATGGGGGGGGGGGGGGGAANGAGAATGGGAGGGAAGTATTATTTTTAACTTCAATAGGTCTCTGAGCAAGTCCACAGCACAGCTGCTTGAACAGCTGTACCAGCAAGACAAGGCAGGCAGCACATGAGCAAGGATGAACATTTCAGAGCTACACATTTTTTTTGCATAAGGATCACTGCAACAAGAAATGTTTATAAAATTACATCCTAACCCTTCCCAAACCCATCCTGCACAGGCTCACACATTGCTCTGATCCCTGTAGTATTCAAGAGCTCTGTCTTGTCAGTCAGTCATGGTGCTGATGGTGCTGGCAGACCTTTGCTCCATCCTCTCCAGAGAGGCACACAAGCATAGGAGGACTTTGGCTTTGTTTTTGCTTTTTTTTACTCCATTCTACCCACACCCAGACACACTTCTTTGTTTGGAAAGATGCACATTACAGAAACATGCTTGGCACATGTGTGAGAAAGTGGGAGGGCCATGGTAGGACACTGCTCCTTGTCTTTTGTCAGTCTTGCACCAATCCCAGGAAAGTCTCATCTCTATCACTGAGCTTTATTCCTACAATACAGCAATGATTGTTTAACCCTTTTGGATTGACAGGCCACTAAAGACTTCCTAAAGAAAGCATGGGCTCAAAATAAAAAGGCAAAGTCCACACAGACTTGTATTACATAGACAGGCCTGCCTCTTCTAGCTGCTCCTCCAGAGAAGTGCTGGAAGTTGTCCATGGGTCTCCAAACAAACAAGCAAAACAAACTCCTCAAATTCTCAGTTCTTACAAGCTATGGCTGCAAGCTGCTGGATGTCACAGACAAAGCAGGGAACAAAGGCTCCTGTTCAGGTTGTTTTGAAGCCCAGTGCCAGGCCAAGAAGCACACATAGGCCAGAGTGCCGCCTTCCCTGGTGCAACTTCCAGCTGCTGACCCAAAGCCACCTAGGTCCAGTGCCATCCCTAACACGGCCACACAGCACCCAGACCTGAGGCTGTGCCCTGCCACCACATGTCCCACATCCACACAACACTGACAAAGTGAGTGGGGACACTGCTCTGGGATGAGCCACCACATTGCAGGGCTTAGACATAAATAAAGGTTCTGGGTCTTAAACCAGTGATATTAACCCACCAAGGTCCAGGAAAGAGAGAGGGAAGCTACACAGTTACCAGTGATAGGCACACTGGAAGCTCCTCAGTGTCTGGGTTCCCTAAAGTTCCCATCTCACTGAGGACACAGCACGGAGCAGACTGGTGGGGCAGCAGCAAGCCTTGGGTTTGTTCACACATTTGGAATTATTTGAGCATTGCTGAAGAAGCCATTTGGCTGCACACATACTCCTGTTACAAACCCAAACAGACAGCTCTCTTTGTGCTGCTGTGGCTGCTGGCAGGGCAGGCAGCACAAGACCTTTCGTCACTGTCAGAAACTTGGCTGGGCTGGCTGCCTCCAACTCATCTGAGCACATTATTCTCAAGTCCCATCAGCCTGAGAACAACGTGCTAAGGAAGATGAGAACGTCCCATTACAAACAACGCAGCACTGTCAGACAGCCAGGTGGCAAAGGATGGGGACACCTGCACCTCCCCAGCAGATGTGGGGCTGAGGGCAGTGCAGAGCATTCCCTCACAACTAGACCCAGTACCTATGGCACCGAGCCAAGCATGACAGCAGCTGCAAGTGAGGCCAAGGAAACCAATCCCTGAAGACTCACATCCAACAATGAGGCAACTATGAAATAATTGGAGATGCGGACTGGCCAGGCCTGGTCTAAAATGAAGTTTCATCAACACTAGTTCTCATTCCCTGCCCATTCTCAGCAAGGTACAGCACAATCATTACTAGGTATTATGTACACTGGGTTTGTGCTGAGAAAAAGGATGGCCCCAATGACAACAGACTCAATTTCTCCTCTCTGAGAGGCTTCACATTTAAGGGAAAAGAAATACATTTCCTTGCTCCCTAACTGTATGTCTAAAAAAGGAAAGGAGAGATTAATACTACCTTCACTGTTGCAAATTAACTTGACTTCCCATCCCTGGGCCCCAGCTGGGAGCCACCAGGCAGTCAAACAAGCAGCAGGGGTGCAATCAGAGCAGCTACAATTGGCAAGTCCAGTGAAGTGTGGAACATTCACAACAGGTTTACCACAGTCTGATTAAGCCAATCTACCTTGGCACTGCAGGGAGCAAACCAGGAATACACTCTGGCACAGCTGTCAATAAAGAAATGCCTGCCCAGGAACCCCAGTGGCTGCTCTGGCCAGCAGAGGTGCCAGCTGGGGAGGATGAGGGCAGAAGGATCACCCTTAACAGTGGTAGGATCCAAACTCCATGCATGGAAGAGGGGGGTCACTTGTCTTGAGGAACCCTCAAGAGCCTCTCTGTGAGCTCCAAGCACTGCTGAACTCCTCTGGTAGTTCTCACTGCGAATGTGCCTTTTGGTGCTTTGGTGCATCTGAGGCTCTTGGAAGCATGGCTGCAGCCCTGCCTTTATGGCTGACATAAGAAAGTCCCTAGGTACAACAGCTCAGCAAAATTTCATGAAATCATCTCTTCCATTTTATATTCTGCCACCCACCTCACTACCTTCCTCCAGCATTACCTCAGCTCCACAGCTCAGCATTTCTAACAGCCCAAACTGCTTCAAACAGTTTGAGGTAACCACAACAGAGGAGCAAAGGCAGCCTTAGATGTTGTTAGTGATACCCAGGTGTGTGACAAAGAGGGAGGGAACACCCAAGAATGGGGGGTGTGGAACACACAGTCTCAGCAAGAGGTCAGCACCCACTGGCTTTTCAAGCAAGGTTCACAGCAAAACATACCCTCACTTCTGCCTGAAGTCTCAGATCATGTCTTGACATCCACTGCATATCCCAAGGGCCCCCTTGGTTCACATGGCACATATAATGTGTACTGGATATGGGCCAGTTCAATGACCATGGGACCACAGATGCATGTTCCAAGCATTTCCTTTGGGGTCTTTAAAATCATCTCTTGCCTGCCACCTCCTCCACTCTCAGCATTTTCCCGTCAGCATTGTGTGCTGGGTAATTCACAAAATAAACTAGGTGTGAGTCAGAGCATCTGCAGTTCTTGAATTCTAATCTGAAGGACAGGAGGGAGAGGAAAGACAAAAGTAACATGAAAAAGTAGTATCATCACCTAAAAATCATTTTTAGGGCCGAAAGAGCTGATAAATAAATGGCAAGTAGCAAATGTAGCCTTTTACAAGCCAGCAGTCTCAGGAGGACGCCTGAGTTATGTAGATTCCTACAGATTAGAAAGCAAGTTGGGATCTCTTAGACACTCTTACCTACAGGGACTGGTCAGGTCACTCCAAGCCAGGTAAGTCTCCAAAATCTGCAAATTATTTCCTTGAAACAAAGCCAACCTGACCAAGCAGCCACCCAGGTGGAAGTGAGGGGCTGTCCTGAGGGCAGCTTCCAGATAAAACGTGCAACTGGGACATTTCCTTCCAGCCCCAGCAAAGCTGCTCGGTGAGATACATGGCCAAGCCTCGGCAATTCCCATTTCTGCCCTGCCTCTCCCATCACTCCAGGAGATACCCGAGCTCCTGCTGCCACACGTGGGTGCTGACAGAGGCTGGCTAGGACACGTCTGGCTGCTGCAGTTACACAGATGACATTCCTAGGGCCTTGCTCAGCAGGCCCCATCACCAAGGAGCTCAGAAAACCATGCAGGGAGAAGGTAGATCCCAGACAGAGGGCAGGTCTGGGCAGTCTGAGAAAGGGAACAATTTCTGCTTCTCAGCCACAGCACCAGAGCATCACACATAGCTGGGAGCTATGTGGCAACACAAGGAGACTGGGTGACTCCTTGGGGAGCCAAACTGAGGGGTTTCAGTCTAATTCTCAATTAAAAATAATATTCTCAATGCAAAAAAATAATAATTAAAAATAAATACATCACCAAACCACCGCGATTTTTTTACTAGCAGTCTTGGCCTGGAAGCTAAGAGCATCTTGGGATTTGGGAAGGAGGTTTTCCTCTCTGCTCTAAGCTAAATGCTTTGAGGTCAAGGCCATGAGATTTTGGTGCTCTGTCTGCACCATTCTCCAACATTAAGCTCTCACCTTTCTAACAATGCTTTAAAAAGGAAGACTGTATGCATTTTAGAATCAAACCCTCAGAACTTCATTATATTTTTGTAGCCTGCCTTGGGACAGAAATGATCAACATTCACAAGGTGCCTTCTCCAAGGCTACTAGTTTGGCAACCTCACTTCTGTAAAGAAGCCTGCACATTGTACCACAGACCAGTCCTAAGGCTGACAGAGTATCTGCTGAACACCTCAAAGCAGTAGGTGATGTGCTTGCAGTGTAAACAGGAAGCTGGAGATACTCAAGGTAGTGGAAAAATAGCACAAGGCACCTCAAAAGGTTATCCTTTGAACAAGCCCCAGCCACAAAATTTGGTAAGATTTATCATTCTGCTTTTCTACAGAAGGCTGCCATGTTTTTCATCACTGGATAATTACACCTTAGCTGGTTTCATCTGTAATGTTTCTAAATAAGAGTAAGTCTTTTTATTCCCTAAGCTTAAAACACAACCCATAGGTCAAGAATATTAAAGATCATATCTTTGACTTCCAGAAGAAAATACTGAGTTGGAGCATTTCAATCACAAAATCCTAGAATAACTTAGGTTGAAAAAAGCATTAAGTCATCAAGTACATCCACTGACCTGGCACTGCCAAGCTGACCACTAAAGCATTTGCCTTAGTGCCTCATGCACACATCTTTTTAACATCTCCTAGAACGGTGACCCAAATACTTTCCTGTTTCAACCACTGGTCATCCTTATGCTGAAAAAGTTTTTTTTTAACATCCAATATAAACTTTCCCTGACAGAACTTGGGCCAATCCCTCTTGTCCCATCACTTGGTACTTGGAAGAGGAGGGCAATTGCCACTTGGCTGCAACCTCTTGCCAGGGACTTGTAGAGAGCGGTAAGGTCTCCCTTGGGCCTCCTCTTCTCCAGGCTAAACAGCCCCAGCTCCTCAAGGACTTGTGCTGCAGACACTTCCCAGCTTCACTGCCCCTCTCTGGACTCACTCAGCAACTCAGTGTCTGTGCTGTAGTGAGGGGCCCAGAGCTGAGCACAGGATTTGAGGTGTGGCCTCACTCGTGCCCAGTACCGGGTGATGGTCACTGGCTACCCTGTTGCTGATCCAGGCCAGGATGGCACTGGCCTTCTCGGCCTTCTCAACCCCCTGGGCACACTCTGGCTCATATTCAACAGGCTGACAACCAGCACCCCCAGGTCCTTTTCCACTGGGCAGCATTCCAGCCACACTGTGCCAAGACTTTCAGATGTACCTAAAAAAGGCATTGGGCCTTAAGGAGTAATGACACTGATGCTTTGAAAATACACCCTTTTCAGCCATGTCCAGTTGGGTCCTCAGATAGAGAGTACCCTGAGTCACAAGAACTGTCCAGTACTCCCAAGTCCTACAGCCAACATTGCTGTTACAGCTGCTGCTTTTTATTGCAGGGGCTCAACACACAGAATATATTAACACTTGAAAGCAGAGGGCAGATAGATTATACACTATGTGGTAATGTCTGCAGGTCATTACCTGCCAGGCTCAGAACACTCATCTCCATAGAAATTTCTTGATTGCTTCAATGTCCATCTGCCTGTCCAGGACTGCCTACACCCTACAGATCACCAGTGAGCTCAGCCACTGCACTATGGACACACCAGTAACACAAAGATGGGCAGCTACAAAAACTTCAAGGTAGGTATACTCAGCAGGAATGGTCCCATGTTTGACACCACAGAAAATAGCAGACCTCAGGCAGCCAAACACTTCACTCACAACATCGGAGATGTAACCGAGTCTATGTATAGAAGAAAATTATCTCAATCATCAGCGAGAACAAAAGCTGTTTGTGCAGTTCATCCTTTCCAGCATTTGACACAGCTTCAGTTGACTCAGCTAATACCACATGTGCAAAGGGAACAACCAACCATAAAGGCAGGGAGAAGTTTTCCTAGAAGTCCGTTTTAACTACTACCTCCCAGCCATGGACCACAGCAAAACAAACAACACTTGACTCCAACAGCTGTGCTTTACTCTCCCTTAGCCCCAAGGCAAACCACCATACACATCACTGGAGAGCAGGGCAGGCATTGCCTTCACCAGGAGAGCTCCAAATCCCTGGCCCACACAGGCCCCATGAACACCCCTCATGGGGTAAGACACGCCTTCAGCTGTGCCCCATGGATCATATGACACCTCTTTTCTGGAAGGTTTTTTGGTTTCTTTTGCAGACAGAATGTCACAGCACTTTTAGCTCTAAGCCCAACACCACTCCTTGAAATTGGTGTAAGGGATGGGGAATAGAAAAACAGTCTCTTATCAAGTGCAACTCAAAACAGCCACCCACTCAGAAAACTGCTGGGGCATGGAGCTTGCATCTCAAGGGATTTGCACTGTATGTACACTCCCTTACCCCACACCCATCTCCAATGATCACTGCATTCTATTGTTTTATCTGTTTAATTCAGCTTTTATTTCAGCATTTTAGCCAATTTTACACCACTCAAAACTTTCAAAAGGGCACATTGAGTTTCACAGATAGGCAAAACTTCTATTCTCTAATGAAGAGCTAAACCCCTAGTTCAGTTCAGCAGTTTCTCTGCAGAGAGCCAGCAGGCCCACTTTGTGGTTCAGGGTGGCTTTCAGGAGCCATGGCACCCTGGACTGCAGATATTTCACCAGCATTTCTCAGCCCTCAGGCTGTGGTGAATAACCTCACATAGCAGCTCCAAAGAGGCAGCCAGGAGCAGAGATAATGCAAAGTGTCAGCTCTCACAGGGTTCTCCAGCTTATTCCAGAAAGATAATGTAGCAAAATACAAGGGGGAGAGGATGCAGAAAGGGAGGTTTTAATGCCCCTCTGATACAACTTCATGCCCTGACTCAGTTTAGTGACTGCTTACAAAAGGCTGACGGCTGGAAAACTCACACCCACACAGAAGCTGCCAAGTGCCAAAAAAAGGTTCCCCTCTAAACCCCAGTGTGCTTTTACATGACAGTGACCTGCAGTTGTGCAGAGAAACAAAAGCCTCTGGAAAAAAACAAGCAGAATAAAGAGTCCCCAGAGATGCCACTTTCTCTTTAGCTTTTGGATGACTAGAGCAAACCCTGAGACTGCTCCATGGCTTGTAGTCAAACCAGAGCTGCAGCTGAAAGGACACACCGCAGTGTCAGTGCACATTCAAACCAGCCACGTTTTACTCCTCCAGATCAGATACCAAGAGAAGCAAAGCTCCAGCAGGATGGGCCTCTGGGCAGCCTCCCAGCCTTGATGGAAACCCTGCCAGCTGCTGCATTCAAAGCTGAAGGTATCTGAACTAATCCTGCAGTCAGCTCCAATTCTTGCACAGATTTCCATCAGCTTCCTTTTCCCTAGAAAGGTGGCTGCTAGGATGCAAGCAAAGACTCCTGTCTGCCCCCAGTTCAGCTGCTGCCAGCACTGCAAAGCTGCTCTGCAAGAACAACTATCCTCTACCCAACCAGCTGGGGTTGTTGGTTTGTTTCAAAACCCTCTTCCTTTGCTCCACCAGCTCCTCACGGGTACTCTCCCCTCTCCCCCCTTGCTTCCTGTGTTTAAGTTCTCCAGGTTTATTAGTCAGCTCTGGGGAACACAAAGTACCAAAGCTGGCCCCAGATCAGTCAAAATTCCACATCCATCTACAAGTCACAAATCAGTAAAGCTGCAGCACTAACAATGCATGTCCCCTTTCCTGTCACAGCCTTGTGTTGGCACACTGCCCTAAGCAACTACAGATTTAAAACATTGGCATACAAGGGTAAGAATAAGTCCCTGGCTTCTGAGGTCAGATGGACAGAGAGGCAGAGCTCCCTGCATCATTCTGAAGCAAACTGCTTTGTGGCATCTGAGCCCACAGTTCACATGCATTGCAAAGCATGAGGAACAAGCAGGCTGGCAGCCTTTTTTCCTCTCTGAGAGCAGTAAATGAGCTCCAGGTCTGTAATGGTAAATTTTTTTGCTTTGGGAACTGTATCGCCTTCAGGTGATATTCAATACTCACAGCTTCTTAAAAAGAGAAAAAGTAAAAAAAGAACAGTTAAATCAGGACCATGTTAAGTTCTTCTGTCACACAGCCAGAGCTGATGCTGTGGGCAATGCTAGCTGCCTGGAATACCAGGTAACTGAGCACTGAGCTGGAGATAAACCTGCTTTTCCCACCTTGCATCAGAGATGTGCAGAATTCAGGCAGGGCTGTGCAGCCCTAGCCAAGGACCCTGTCCTTCCATCACTGTAATTAAGGTCAGGAGAGCCCAGCCTCTTCCCAATATCAACTTCCTTTGGAAACCTGGCGCCAACCAGATGGCTGCAGGAGCACAGCCTTGTGAACAGCAGAGCTCTCTGCCATGAAAACAGCCAACACCCTGGTGGCTTGGAAAATTCCCAGGCCTTCTCCGTGCTGTGCTCCATCACCTCACCCCAGCAGCACTGCCAAAGGCTCCAAGAGCTGCTGGTGAATTTAGGACATAAATCCTTCCCACCCCACCAGCCAGCACCCCAATAAAAAACTAACACCAGAGCAGAATCAGAGGCCGTTTCTTTGCACCAGGGTGCTACAAGTAATGTTTGCTGTATCCAGAACAGATAGATACAATAAACTCCTTTTGCAGAACAAAGTCATTGTGCTGTGCAGAGGTGGAGAAGTTTTCCATCCCCATCAGGGGAGGCTGCCCTGAGCCAGATCAACATTACCCCAAACCCATGTGCCAAGTCAATGGCAACAGTCCCTCTGTGAGGAACATTTCCAGCCAGAGCACGCTCCAGCCTTTTGTCCTGTCTGAATGTAAAGAGCCAATGCTATACATATAATACAGAAAGGAATTAACACTCCTGCCTTCTCATTGCCAGGAAATGTTCCTGTTTGCATAAACTTCCTTCCTCCCTTTTGCCCCATTACTTCTCATGTCACTCCTGTCAGAGTCTTTATGGAATGTCTGTGTCACAGTGTTTTCAAATATTTCCTCACTTATTGAACACCACATACTGAGCCCACGTAACATTTCCCCTTAAAGTTGACTCCTCTAGCTACCAAGTTCCAGTTCAGCAAAAGGGTTCAGGAAAGGATGAACAAATATGCACACAGGAACTCAGTTTTACTGCACATGGCTTGTTATACCTCTTTTGAAAAGAGAAGTGAAGAAAAGTGACTCATTTAAAAAACTACTTTGACTTTCTGTCCTGAAGAGCACCTAATGCAGGGCAGAGCTACCAACAGCACACAAACCAAACCTCTACCAACCCAGGCCAAAGACAAAAAGATCTCACTATTTTAGTTTGGCTGACAACGCGCTGTGACATCGCAGGCTGGTGTGTAATTAAAATAATCATCAGCTGAGCTTCAGCAGCCTGACACAAAATAATTGGGCAGGTGCAGATGGGCTGTGCTAGGCTCTGAGCAGGCTTTCATTTACACCTTTCTCCCCAGGAAGAGGAACACTTCTGGCAAGCTTAATTCACAGGATGCCTGGGGTTACAGGGTACATTTTATGAGCACTAAGGCCTAACTGATCCCCTCTGCTCAAGGCAAGGCTCACAACAGCACTGCCTTGCACCCCTTACACAGACAGCCTGATGCTGCACTCCCCTGTTCTCTTCCCAGCCCTGCTAAAAGTCTCTCCCAGCAGCTGTACAGTGTCAAGGCCACACAACACTCACTCAGTGAGCTGTGTGGTATCTTTTCAAGTACTGAGAAAGAAAACAGCAGGAAGGCTCCAATTTCTAATTCTTAAAAAGGAAGTATAAATGAAGTGTCAAGGGACCTTTACAAAGTCCTATACATGTTCTGTGAAAAAGCCAGTACTGTAAGGTGAACAGAGAGCATCACAGACACATGCCAGCCTCCAGGGAGACAGAAGCTTTCCTGGTGGAAATGTCCAGCAAACATGCCCTTTACTCCCTGCAATGCAGCCAACCAGCAGCAGAACAGCAGCTGCCATTACCACCTCCTTGAAGAACAGCTGAAGGTCAAGCCAGCAGAGAGTGTCAGACCAGAAAATGGACCTAAAGCTTCTCAAGTTGTGAGGCAGTTTCACCAACAGACCAACCTCCTTCCTCAGTCCTTCAGCCTTCAAACCAGCACTACACAGGAGCAGAAGTGAAGGAGCAGGAAGTCAGCCAGCTGGGGACACTCTGGAAAGGGGAGAAGGAGGCAGGCAGGGAACTTGTTGCTTTGTCCTATAAATCAGCACATTCATGTGAACTGGATAACTCTGAGTAAGAAAGCTTATTCCAGCAAAGCAGAAGTTTCACATAGCCCCAAGGAATATCTCACTGTTTTTCCAAGTGGGGTTTTTCTTGCACCAGAGAGAGCAGAACTGGCCTTTCCTTCTCCTTGCAGCAGCCATCTCCAACTCCTGCCTGGCATCCTCTGATGTTTCCCATGGCCACAGGAAATGAAAGATTAAACAGAGGCCCATGGTGACCATAAA
The DNA here is from genome assembly GCA_013397295.1 of Polioptila caerulea. NCBI lineage: Eukaryota > Metazoa > Chordata > Aves > Passeriformes > Certhiidae > Polioptila > Polioptila caerulea. The sequence goes on from VYXF01001512.1 coordinate 563,155, forward strand.
CACACGGCTCAGCTGGGAGCATTACTCAGGGACCAGCAACAGTGATGGACGATGCCATGATGTTGTATTATAAGTGGGAGAAAAACCCCTGCTGCTATCTCTGTATCCCCAGGATTCAGTGCAAAAATAGGCTGTGTCCCCTCTTATCCCCATCCAAAAATCTGCCAGGAGCCAAGGAAATATCTCTGCAAAAAGCATCAACAGGGCTAGTAATGCATCAGGGCCTAAGACTGCTTTTTGAGCAATCCTTTTGCCTCAGTACAACCTCCACAGCAGCTCGCAGAGGACAAGTGTTATGGATTTAGGGATGGGAGGAGGCAGACCTGCTTGCTCAGTTGCCTTTCAGAGCCAAGAGCATGCAATATGCTAATCCTGCCCATCTCTGCCAAGCACTGCAAACCCAGAACCACTGAATGCATAATAAAACTTTCGACCAGCTTTAACCAAAGTGAAATGAGGGCCACAGCCTCAGCTACTGAATTCATGCATGCTAGAAAAACAGATCTCCTGTTACCCAGAGAGCTGGATGCGAACCAGTGACCTGTGTCTATGTCCCATCACTCTCCACCTCCTCACTGCCCTCAAGCCATCCATCTTGCCTGAATTTCTCAGAGCCCTTAAATAAGGAAGTCACAAAGCAGAAAATCATGATGCTGCAAGGAAAAATCCCAGCTGGAGCCAAAGGGCATGGGGCAGGTGGCTTCACAATGACCTGGCTGACCCTCAGCTGCTCTCAAAATTGTTGCCCTGATTATACTAATTCAGTTAAAGGCCAATGCTTCCTTCAGATGAATACAGCTGACAGCTCATCCCTCAAAACTACTCCCCTGAAAAACCCCTAAGCAGAATCCTTCCTCATCAGACACCGTGCCAGCCATTCACACTTCCTCAATCCTCTTCCACCTCTGACAGACATCAAATTTCTCTTGTCCACTGTCATGTTGCTGAGCACAAACAGACACCAAAGGCCTCATTATAAGCCAATAACCTCAGTCTGTTCCATGGGAGCCTGACACGTTGCACCCCAGAGCTCATCCCCCTCCCCAGGCACTTAGTGGGTCAGTAGCCAGGAGGTTTTTATTGCAGGAGACTCAGCACAGGTCATGGTAAAGCTGCAGAGGTCAGCAGAAAGGTCTGTAGCTGGGAGGAAGAGGAAGACTGATGCTAACAGCAAACTTTTATTCAATTTATGCTAAGGCAAAAGAGAGTCAGCCAGACTGCCTATCCCAGAGAACACCTTGCCAAGACAGAAAATATTCAAGCTCTTCCTGTTTCCCCGAGGTCACAGTCAGAGCTGTATCTTTTATTAGCACATTTGGGATACTGGCCTCTCAGGCAGCAGCATTTGAATATGCAGTTCAGAAGCTCCCAGAAGTCAAATCAGGTGCTTAACAAAGAGTAAAAAGCACAATGTGAGCAGTGTTGTGCCCCTCCAAGCACAGGTGCCACAATCAGCCTCTGTTAAGGCTGGAGCTCCGGACAGCAGTGCAGGGTCAGTTCCAATCATCAGCCCAGACATACTCCCCTTGCATTTCTTTACAGTACTGCTAAAAATAAAATTCAATAAAAACACTTTACCCACCACAAATTTCCACTGTTCTCCAGAGCTGCACACTGCTGGGGCAGAGTTTAGAGGAACCCCCTGCCCCACCTCTCCCTTTTCTCTCCTCACAGAGGATTCAAACTGGCAGGAAGATGAGGAGCCCCTGGGACAATGCCTGGACCTGGGTTTTTTCTGCTGCTGCAAACAACTGATGGTTCTTGGCTGCAATGGATGAGGGACTGAGCCTCAGCCTGAGCAGACAGGTATTCCCTTCACAAAGATGCTGCCTCAGACCCTTGGAAAGGCAACAGCAGACAGGACCACAGGTACATCCTCCAGAGAGGGGTATGGTTTGCACAGCTCCAAAACACCTCCCGTGCAGCTCTGCCTGCCAGAAACGCCTCTCGAGTCCAAGGGCTCACCCAGAGCAGGCAGCCAAAAGAGGGTGGAGCCCTTCCCAAACACAGCTCCTAGTAATGCATCAGGTCATGAGAGATGGGAGGCTATTGTTTGTCAAGCAGAGCCCAAGACAGTTTTATTTGCCTTATAAGTAGCTAATCAAATTAATGTTTCTAGGATGTTTTTATTCACCAAATGGCTCACAAATGAGACCTCTAGTAAAAATGATCTACACACACAAAGCTGAGCAATCTCCCGAGGCAGGGCTAAAGAGTAAAGAGCAAAGGCTGCTTTGTGAAAAGCAAATATGTCACAGACACCTGGGAGATGAACAGAAATGCAGGCAGAGAAGCACAAGCCACAGATTGCAACTAACATCAAAACCTTCAACAAATACTTTACAAGAGGTTTACTGACCACAGAGGTCAGATCCACTCTACCACTCATGGAAAACTTGGGTCTGTAACTCCAGGCTGCAGCAGCAAGGTGTAGTTTATACTAGGAAAAGTCTATTTTACACCAGTAAACCCCTGCCCACAAAATAAATTGGACTAGCTGAAGTGGTTTTCACCAGCAAAATGCCATCCACACCAGGCCTTCAGCTGATATAAATGCTTTTAGAGATAAAAGAGGAAAGTAAACACAAGAAGCAAGATTTCCTGCAGCACCTAGCTACAGTTATCAGATTTTCACTGCCATCGTTGCACTGAAATGATCCCACTTTTAGAAGAGCTTTTGAGATCACTCCAGAAGAGGAGGATGACACGGTCTCTCAGCAGTCCTGGCTACTTGCAGACAGAGAGAATCTGGACAAGACCACCTCTCACCCAAAGCAGAGCTGGAGAAGAAGAAAGTACTCAAACCAAAACCTGTTCTTCATTGTTAATGAATGACTCAGCTGACCTTTACCCCAGACAAAGAAAGGGAATGCTTTTTCCAGAAGGATCAACAGTGATTGCTCTATCAGGAACAATAAATATTTCCTTCGGTATGGCAGGCAATGCATTTCTTTCCTTGGCTGGCATGGACAGAGAGCATGAAAAGACCTAATCCAAAGCATAGCTCAGTCTCACCACTTTCCAAAACAAAAACAAGTGAGGCCATTAAACTAAAGGCGTGACACATGCCTGAGGCTTTGCAGAACATGGCTCAAACCTCATCTACTTTGCACGTTGCTCTGGGACACTTACTTAATCCCATTGCTATCAAGTAACAACAGATCGTAGTAACAGGACACTCTTGAAGCTTAATCCACACTATACCAAAGGTGCAAAGTTCCCATTGACTGGTTGAGTTACACTGTAACGCTGTAAATGTACTTTCATTCAGCATGTAAACGACCTTAGCTCAGTCCAGTTAGTTCAATTCAAAAATTAATAAAGGCAGATCAAATCTGGCCTACTAAAATTGTCAATATGAGCATCTACACAGGGATTTAATTCACTTTAATCAACCCACTGGAAAGGTTAATTGGATTCATTTTCTTGAGTAACCAACCATGTGTAGACAGACTCTAAGGATGAGATCTTGACCACACTAAAATGGCCAATAACAGTTTTGCTAATGACCTACTAGAACTAACATTAACCCCTAAAACGTCAGCTTCAGCTTTTGTTCCAATAACACTAAGTGAAGCATTAAAGTACGACAGGAGGTCAAAAAGAACTCCCAGCTGCCTGCATAGAAATATGTTTTCTACTTTTGGCTAGCTAAGTCATCAAATTCACAACTGCTATTTTGTAAGAATTGAAATTTAAAAAAAAAAATTACCAGCGGCAAGGGAAACAAGTTTAAGGAAGTTTAGTTTCTTTTAGGTAGGAAACCATTGCTCTCTATTACTAGAGAGTAAATCTAAACTAACTTGATTATGACAAAGCTTCTACTGGTTTATATCACAAATCACTGACAGAAAGAACAAACTATCTCCTACAAAGCTTTCTAAACCCAAAGCAGCTCCAGGGCACATTGAATTGAGCTCAAAGGCACACGTGTGAGGCAGACGCGGCGCTAGCAGGGGAGCCGAGGCCAGCCCGGCCCAGCACAGGGTGAATCCGTGATCGGAGCACAGGCCAAGGCAGCGGGAGCCCTGAGAGCGAGGGGGGCACGGGGGTCTGCGGGGCGGGAGCGGCTGCTTGGCGCTCCAAGCTCAATGCAGGCCAGGCTGCATAAAACCCGGTAGGCGTAAGTGTTTATAACCGGGGCCTCCAAATCGCCAAATCTGTGGATATTCACAGCTCTGCTCTCATTTTTCCAACGGCCCCAGCGGAGACTCCGAACTCGGCCGAGCCGTAACTGCGAGGGACGGAC